>CM053400.1:148838389-148950184 GCA_028644305.1 Xerus rutilus
AAGTCTTTAGGATCCTTGTTTTGGAGGCCAATCCTATAGGATTTTGTTTTTAAGGGGAAGAGTATGTAACAACGTCTCTTTAGTATCAGCGGTACTTAATCAGAGTGTACACCCAAATTACTGGGGAACATTTTCAAAATACAAAGCTCTAAAGCTCTAGACCTCATTTACAGAAATTCTGATTGTATAGCTTTAGGGAAGAATTTGCTGTTGTTGTTTGTGGGACTCATTTATTTATTTCTTAGCTATAGGTAATTTATATCATTTTAAACTATGTAGAAGACAGTAAGTACATGTTAAAAATTGTACTCCCCATTGTAATCATTGTTAAGGGTTTCTTAACTTCTCCAGAAATTATAAACCTATGCAGTTTTATTTTTTTCTACAAATGGTCTCACACTATTCATAGTGTTTTGCAATTACCATTATTTACTCAGTATTCTATATAAGTCTTTTCATATCATTACATTTAAATTGTGGTTGATTGATTTAAGTCTTACTGTACACTTAAAAGTTATTTATAGGTTTTTTGTTGTTTGATTTTTTAAAAATGTTTATTTTTTAGTTGTAGGTGGGCAGAATATCTTTATTTTTTATTTTTATGTGGTGCTGAGGATCGAACCCAGTGCCTCACGCGTGCCAGGTGGGCACGCTACCACTGCGCCATAACCCCAGCCCCTTGTTTGATTTTTTGCTTCTATCAACTAGGCTTCAGTGGATTTCTTTGTACAATATGTATCCTTATATTATCTGAAGGATAGTTTTTATATGTAGAATTGCTAGGTTAAACACTATTTCAATTTTAAAATTTAATAAATAATGTCTAATTGGTTCCTCCAAGCAGAATATGAGATGCTTCTCTTCTTGTTTTTATTACTTAGGTACTAATAAGGTACCCTTGACCTACTGATATGGAGACAACAGGAGACTTTAATGACTACCCTCTGTAGAAACAACCCAAGGAAGTGTCCATAAGCATATGACTGAAGAGAATTGGGAATGCCTCAATCACAAGATATTTTGGCCAAATTTCACAAGTGAAATCTAACCTAGCATGTGCTGAACAATGAGATGTGGTTATCATCATTAACAAGATAAACCTTAAATCCAATTATAAATCTATCTATATGTAATTTAATGTCCTTAAATACAACTATAAATCTGTACACACACATACACACTCACACATCTGTGTCTGTTACTGTTTCTCTCAAAGCTGAACTTTCGCCAAATTTAGAGGGAGGCTTTAGGACTTTAGGAAAAACAATAGGCTAATACAGAATTTACCTCAAAAGAAAGGAAGCCATCTTGCAAGCCATCAGAATAAAGTAAGAGTAACAAGAGTCTTACATAACAGCATTCAGAAGATAAAGTCAATATTTTTTAACTATTGCTCCTTATCCTCATCCTCAATTTACAATTTGTTAAGTGTTAATAATATACATTTTTTCATTCTCAATTTACAGATGGAAAACCAGACTTAGAAAACGCTGGTTTTCTTACTTCATTGGCATATTTCTTAGGCATATATATATACATTTTTTAAGTCCAATGAATTTAATCTAGGTCTACAAAGACACATATGAGGTCTATTGGATTAAATATGGAATTGTATATAAAACCCTAGATGTTTATATAGTATAACAGAATAGTTCACACATTTCAGAACAGGAACAAATGATGAGACACAGTAAACACACTAAATGATGTCAGAAAATATTGTCAGCTCCTAATAATCCCCAATCCTGCGGCTCTTTCTTTCTCTTTCTCTTTCTTTCCTCTCTCATCTCCCTCCCTCCTCTACCCTCTCTTTTTTTAATTTTCTTTTTTAGTTGTTGATGGACCTTTATTTTTTTCATTTATTTATATGTGGTGCTGAGAACCGAACCTAGTGCTGAGAATCGAACCCAGTGCCCATGGATGCCAGCCAAGCGCTCTACCACTGATCCACAATCCCAGCCCCCACCCTCTTTCTTAAAGTATTTTGGACGGGATAGTGAAATCTTTATTTTTTATTTATTTATTTTTTATGTGGTGCTGAGGATCAAACTTGCCTCACATTCCTGAGGCAATTCTCTACCACTGAGCTACAGCCCCAGACCTCCCGCAGCTCTTTATATGTTTACCATTGCTATCACAAGGATTTGTCAAGCTAAAATGCACTGATAACACGAAGAAAAGTGAAGAGGAAAAGATAACTTTAGGTTGGCCTCTGCAATAGGTAATTTTATTTATCAACATGACTGGGCAAAGAGGTACCCTGAGAGCTGATAAAACATTATTTCTGCATGTGTCCAAGGGTGTTTCTGGAAGAGATCAGCATCTAAAACATCTGAATGAGTAAAGAAGATCACACTTACTAATGCAGGTACCATTCAATCAACTGCAGGCCCGAACATAAAAAAGGAGATTGCTCTCTGCTTAGACTAGGGCATTCACCTTTCTCCTACACTTGCACATGGGTGCTTTTGCTTTTTAGGCCTTTGACTCGGACCAGGACTTACACCATTGATTCCTCTGGTTCAAAACCCTTTGGGTTTGGACTGAAATTACACCAGCTTTCCTGGGCCTCCAGGCTGAAGACAGCAGATCGTGGGACTTCTCTGCCTGCACAATCATGTGAGCCAACCTTTTATAATAAATCTCTTTCTATCTGTCTGTCTGTCTGTGTCTATCTATCCATCCATCCATCCATCCATCCTGTTGATTTGTTTTCTGCAGAACCCTGACTAATGCAGCTTCCATGATATTGTTATTGTAGCTGTATAGTGGGATGCCTCTTCCCTGAAACAAAAGTATGGCTCTCTAATTAAAGATGCTAGAAGAGTTTAGTTATTAAAATAGAATAATAAAACACAAATAGATCTCATATTATGTATTTTTCAATCAAGTATCTAAAATCATAAGAGGCACTTACTCTAACACCAATGTCACAACTCTAGTCACCTAGTTAAGACATGAGGAATGTCTCTCCTTTCCTCTCTTTCCCAGTTTAGAACACTGCCAACAAGAAACTCAAGACTCCCTGTCAACTGCTGCTTCACTCCCCTAAGAATCTGGCTGGAGAATTAGTTTTATCACTGGCAAAGGAACCCTATACCTCACTTTTTAATGTACTTCAACTAAGGAGAAGCACTTAAGATTGGTACTGAAAAGGTCAAAGACTAGAACACCCCTTCTCTAGTCCCCAGTGTCCAGTGTCTATACCTCTGTAAAGTCAAGATCTCACACTTTTTTTTTTGAGGTACTGAGGAGTGAACCCAGGGGTGCTCTACAACTAAGTTACATTCTCAACCCCAGTTAGTTTTATTTTTTATTTTGAGACAGGGTCTCACAAAGAAGGTTGAGGCTGGCTTTGAACTTGTCACGTTCTTGCCTCAGCCTCCTAGGGAAGTGGGATTTTAAGTGTATACCACCATGCCTGGCTAAGATCTCTTGATTTTTATTTTTTCCATCTCTTGAGGAATTAGTAAGAAATTACGAAAATGGAATGGCCCAAAACAAAGGTATTTCAATCATGTGTGAAAGTGGTGTGTGTGGCTTGAAGATCTGCTAAAAGTGCTTATAACTTTGTATTGACTCATCTTGAAATATATTTGACACCAAGCTGTTTTTATACTTTGTAAAAATTACAAAAGTTGAACACTCCAGATAAAGCAGCTAACTAATTTTAATACTATTTTAAATGAAAATAAACCCAGGTTTTAAATACTCAACTTACAAACAAAGGATAGATAAAAACAGTCAGAGGTTCAATTTACACCTGCTTTATGAAAAGCTGTATGTACCAGTCAGGGTCACAACAAAAATCAAAACATTCTCAAAGAGGTAATAAGGATGCACTTAAAGTGCCAGGGAGGGAGCAACTATTGGAGACGGGCTGATTAGCATCAGCTGGAGAAATAAGTACTCAGACTTTCTTTCTCCTCTGGATCCAAGATTTGGGCAATAATTCACATTAGCTAAATCCAACCAGAATTCAACAAGGAAGGATAAATGAGGCAGTTCTTGGAGGACAACCTCCTAGAGCACAAAACAGGGCATCGAAGGGTAAATGAACAGTAGATCTGGGGTAGGGAACAAAAAATAATCTAGTATTGAACACAGAAAGAGAACTTGGGAGTTAAGAAACCTGGTAGAGCCACTTTAAATTATAATACCCTAGACAAGGTGCATTCCTGAGTCTGTGATCTCCATTAGAAAATCACATCAAATAGATGTTATAAGAATAAGAAACAATCAATGAAGTGAACGGAGAGCCTATATTCTGGGAACACATTTTTGCCACACACACATCTAACAGAACACTAATCTCCAGGATATATAAAGAACTCAAAAAACTTAACACCAAAAAAACAAACAACCCAATCAAATGGGCTAAGGAGCTGAACAGACACTTCTCAGAAGAAGATATACAACTGATTAACAGACATGAAAAAATGTTTAACATCTCTAGCAATTAGAGAACTGCAAATCAAAACTACTCTTAAGATTTCATCTCACATCAGTTAGAATGGCAATTATCAAGAATACAAACAACAGCAAGTGTTGGCAAGGTTGTGGGGGAAAAGGCACACTCATACATTGCTGGTGGGACTGCAAATTGGTACAAACAATCTGGAAAGCAGTATGGAGATTCCTTAGAAAACTTGGAATGGAACCACCATTTGACCCAGCTATCCCACTCCTCGGTCTATACCCAAAGGACTTAAAAACAGCATACTACAGTGACGCAGCCACTTCAATGTTTATAGCAGCTCAATTCACAATAGCTAAACTGTGGAACCAACCTAACCTTCATTAGATGAATGGATAAAGAAACTGTGGTACATATACACAATGGAATATTATTCAGCAATAAAAGAGAATAAAGTTATGGCATTTGCAGGTAAATGGATGGAGTTGGAGAATATCATGCTAAGTGAAGTAAGCCAATCCCAAAGAAACAAATGCCAAATGTTCTGATAAGCAGATGTTGGTCCAAAATGGAGAAGAGGACATGAGAAGAATGGAGGAACTTTGGTCAAAGGGGAGGGAGGGGATGGGGGGATGGGGGATAGTGAAGATGGTGGAATGAGACGGACAACATAGCCCTAGCTTCATGTATGACTGCATATATGATGTAATTCTACATCACGTACAACCAGAAAAATGAAAAGTTGTGCTCCATCTGTGTACAATGAATCAAAATGCATTCTACTATCATGTCTACCTAAGAATAATAAAAAAATGTAAAATTGACATATGTTAATAGTATCTAACAAAACCTAACACTGTAAATGCTAGCTGAAATGAAATATAACTTTTGTATTCCTGGTACCTTACACAATTGCAGCTTATAAAGAGTAATAAATAATGGCTAAATAAATGATGCTTTTTGGTTGTTATTGTTGCATGATTCTTATTAAACCATACAGCTTTCAATATCCAGATTTTTAAACTGTGAAAAAAATCTTTTACCCCAGTGCTACAAGATACACAAAACATATTAAGCATCCTAAATAGGCCACTGATAAACATTACCTAAACATAAATACTTTAGTAGTTCCTAATAGCCATTTATTTGCCTACATGACTTATGATCCATTAGCAGGTACTCTAGAAATAAAGAAGGCTGGGTAAAAAGTTTTCAGATCAAATAAATAAATAAATAAATAAATAAATAAATAAATAAAATAACTTCAAGAGAAAATTCCATTAAAAGTTCAAATATGTTTTTATTTGTTTTCCAGTTAAAACTAGATTTTTTCCTATCACTTCTCAAAAAGTTTAAAATATTGAGAAAATCCAGTATTTTTGTACTGATGGCCTAAATACTGAATTTAAGAGGAAAGAATACCTATAAATTCTAATTTTCCTTTCTTTTTCAGATGTCTGATATCCTGATATATAGTACCTCTAAAACATGCATGTGATATAAGTAGCATGCAACAATATTTGCTAGCACTGGTGAAGAGAACAGAAAGAAGGTGACTTTATTTTATTTTAGTGAGAAAAGAATAGATGCAGAAAATTTCCAGTATAGTTTCTAAAGATCACTAATTTGGTCACTATTAAAGTCTGAAGCTTCAAGTGAAAGAATCAAAAGAGAAGGTAAGACTTTCTATTTAAGATGTCACATTCTATATTACAAAAGTATAACAGCATATACTTATTTTGAGAAGATGGAAGAAAATGAGGAATAAAGAAAAATCTTAATTTTAATGGCTATTTGTATGTGAGAATGGGAAATCAAGAGGAAGTTTTTTTGATGGATGGACAAAATATTTTTTAGTATTTTCTCTCTACAAGTCACTTACATTTCACTTTTGGTGAACTAACCATGTGTCCATATCCTGTTGGTGGACTTTTCTAATTGGTATATAAGACCTAGTTCTATATAAATGAATCTTGCTATTATGTATCACATACATCTTTTAAAAAATTTAAAATATTTGATCAGCAACTTTTCAACGAAGAAATTTCAAGACACTTTTGCATGCTCATATTCACATTATCTTTGTATTTGACTTTTGGTTTCTACAGCTACCTTAGAAAAGCCTTGCTTATTCCAAGATTATATATTTTACTCCCCTAAGGTCTTCTGGCACTTCTATAGTTTATATTTTTGCTTAATTCTTTAATCAGTTTCAGTTTATTTTAATGTCAGGAATAGAGATCAATTTTGATTTCTAAAGGACTAGTCATTTATGTCAATACCAGTTAATAAATAATAATCCCGCCAACTTATATGATATACATTCATATACTTCTTGGTGTACAAATCTCCTACTAAGTGATATGGACTTCTAAAATAAACTCTTTGAAATAGACTATCAAACTGTTGGTGTTCCAGGGCTGGGGCTGTGGCTCAGTGGTAGAGCGCTTGCCTCGCATGAGTGAGGCACTGAGTTCGATCCTCAGCACCACATAAAAGCAAAATAAAGATATTGTGTCCATCTACAACTAAAAAAAAAAATTAAAAAAAAAAAAACTGTTGGTGTTCCAAATTATACTTCTGCCAGTCAAAAAGGGTGCTTATTTCCCTGAATTCTCACCAACATCCTTTATTTTTAAAAATATTTTTAGTTGTAGATGGACATAATATCTTTATTTTATTTATTTATTTTTATGTGGTGCTGAGGATCAAACCCAGTGCCTCACACAGGATAGGCAAGCACCCTACCACTGAGCCACAACTCCAGCCCCCAACATCTTTATTATATCAATAGTTTATTATTGTCAAGTTTTTTTCTGAGTAGCAAAGGAGGTATTTCAATTTATTACTAAATAAACATCTATTAACATATACTATCCTCTACTCTTTTTTTGAATGAATTCCTTTAAATTATGCATGACAGTAGAATCCATTTTGACATAATTATAAAAGTATGGACTATATCTTGTTCTAATTCAGTCCCCAGTACATTTCCTTCCCCTTCCTTCCCCACAGCCTCTGCTCCTTTCCCTCTACTGATCTTTCCGCATTTACCCATAGTGATGTTTTAAATTCATTTCTTGTGCCATGCTCTTTACTTCTGTTTTATCTGTTCATCTTTTTTTTTTTTAACCATTTTTACATTGGAACATTAATGTTTCCCTTTGGTTTTAAACTTTCAATATTTACTTTATCCAGACTCTATCCTTTTAATTTTTATATTTTGAAGAATAAGGTATAACTGTTTAATTCATACCTATGAAGCTCTTGTGTAAATCATTCTATTGCTTTATATGCTTATGAAATCCTTTCAGAGGAAACCTATTTTTTGCAATATTTCTGGTTCCCTTCATTCTTTCTTGTGAATCCATGTTTCTCTTCATTTGTGTCATTTTCCTATAACCTCAAGAACTTCCTTTAGCATTTCTCAGTGTGCAGGTCTCCTAGCAATGAATTCTCTTAACTTTTTTATCTGAAATATGAAATATGTCCTTATTTCACTTTTTTTTAAACAGATACATTTACTGAATGTAGAACTCCAGGTGACAGCTTTATCTTTGTGGGACTTTAAATAGGTCATTATAAGCCAGGTGTGGTGGCACACACCTGTAATCCCAGCACTTTGGGAGGCTGAGACAGGAGAATCGCGAGTTCAAAGCCAGTCTCAGCAATGGCAAGGTGCTAAGCAACTTAGTACATAAAGCACAAAATAGCGCTGGGGGTATGGCTCAGTGGTAGAGTACCCCTGAGTTTAATCCTTGGTTGGTTGGTTAAATAAATAAATAAATAAATAAATAAATAAATAAATAAATCAGTCGGTCAGTCAGGCAGGCAGTCAGTCAGTCATTATACAGTCTTCTGGCCTCTATTATTCCTAGTAAATCATCTCTCATTGACATTTTAATTCCCCTGTAACTATTTTCCCTTTGGCTACACTCAAAATTTTCTACCTTTTACTTCCAGCAGTCTGATTAAGATGTACCTAGATACTGTTTCTTTGTATATACCCCACTTGGGGTTCACCAAAATTCTTGGATTTGATGTTCATTCAAATGAATGAGGAAATTTCAGGAAGATATTCCTTTAATACTTTTAACCCTATTGTCCTCTCTCTCCTCACCTTCTGGAACTCCAGTTATCTACATGTTTAACTTGTCCCAGTGGCCACTAGGGCTCTGTTCACTTTTTAAAATCTTTTTTTTTCCTCCATTTTTTAGCTTAGCAAATTTTTACTGATCTACCTTCAATTTCACCAGCTTTTTCCTCTGCCATTTTCAAAGTACTATTAAATCAATCCAATTAAATTTTCATTTTAAAAATGTACTTTTGAATTCTAGACTAATTTTTATAAAGTTTCTATTTCTCCATTGAGATTGCCCATGTGCTCAGTCATTATGATCACATTCTCCCCTTTAACTCCTTAAAAATATTAGAGCTACTTTAAAAGTCTGTTAATTCTGCTACCTATACGGGGGTCTTTACAGTGAGCTGTATGTTCCTCCTATTTCACATGTCTGGTAATTGCTTATTATAAACTAAGTATTGTAGGCGATATGTTTTAAAGGCTCTACAATCTCGTATCTTCTGAAGAGTGAAGATTTTTATTACATCTGACAGTTAAATCACTGGCTCATCAACTTTAACTCATGGAGGTTTGGCTTTATGCTTTTTTTACAGTGGGTCTGAGAAAGCACAAATGTTTACTGAGCCCCTCTATCTTGGTGGGAATCAAACACAAAATTCTGTCTCTGTGTAAAAGGTGGTAGCTATAACTTCTATGCAGCCTTTTCTATCTTCCAGCTGCTATTTTCTTTTGAGATCCTTGGAATCTCCCATGCACAGTTCAGAAGACAACTAGATACTGGAGAAGAGTTTATCCACAACTTTTAGGGCCACCTTATAATAACTCCCTCCTTTCTGGGATTTATTCACTTAATTCCAGCCACTCTGGCAATCCCAAACTCCACTCGATACCTCAAGCCAATAAGACTCTGACTTTCTGCTTGAGTTTCAGCTCTCCTGGGCTACATGGACTTAGACATCTGGCAGTTTACCAGAGGATACCTTCCTCTAAGCTCTGAGATAGAATATTCTTGAATCTTCATATGATGCTGTCATAGGAAATTTTAGCCTAAGTATACATTTGTAATCTTTACAATATAACCATTTATTGGACTGTTTTTTTTTTGGGGGGGGGCTACTGGGGATTGAACTCAGGGGCACCCAACCACTGGGCCACATCCTCAGCCCTATTTTGTATTTTATTTGGAGACAGGGACTCACTGAGTTTCTTAGTGCCTCACTGAATTGCTGAGGCTGGCTCTGATCCTCCTGCCTCAGCCTCCTGAGCCGCTGGGATTACAGGCCTGCGCCACTGTACCCAGCTTATTGTACTACTTTTTTTTTTTTTAAATATTTATTTTTCAGTTGTAGGTGGACAGAATATCTTTATTTTATTTTTATGTGGTGCTGAGGATCGAACCCAGTGCCTCACGCATGCTAGGCGAGCGCGCCACCACTGCGCCATAACCCCAGCCCCCAGCTTATTGTACTACTTCTTAATAACAATCTTTAAAAAGTTTTCTTGCATTATCCAACACCTGCAACTATAAGGTGTTCTAAAAATAAATAAATGTGTTTAAAATGTTTTTGCCTTTTTTCTCCAAGTAACCTGCCTACATTTCATTGATTTTCTTCTTTCAACAAGTATCTTCGGTGCCTGTGATATGCCAGATACTCTTCTAAGTGCTGTATATACAATGCTGAACAAAACAGATGAGGTCCCTATTTTGTGAAACTCTCATTCTAGTACATTTAAACATTGAACAAACATTTCAGACTAATCCTCCTTTAAAAATATCGTAACATAGCCGGGCATGGTGGCGCAAGCCTGTAATCCCAGTACTTAGGGAGGCTGAGACAGGAGAATCACGAATTCAAAGCCAGCCTCAGCAACGGCAAGGCACTAAGCAACTCAGTGAGACCCTGTCTCTACATAAAACACAAAATAGGGCTCGGGATGCAGCTCAGTGGTCGAATGCCCCTGAGTTCAATCCCCAGTACCAAAAAAATAAAAATAAAAATATCGTAACATGACAACCAGAGAAATGAAAAATTGTGCTCCACTGATGTACAATAAATCAAAATGCATTCTGCTGTCATGTATAACGAATTAGAACAAAAATAATTAAAAAATAAAAATAAAAGGCCTGGAGACGTAGCTCAGTGGTAAGGTACCCCTGGATTCAATTTTCCATACCCATCCTCCAAAAATACAAGTTATGGAGGACACACTCATGACTCCAAAGCTTTGTTAAGATATTCTAAAACAGTCTTCCCTCTAGCATCTCAATCTCTAAGAACCTCTGCTTATAGGCAACTACCAGGATCATCTTTTTTTCTTTTTCTTTTGGTAGTACTGGGGGTATTGAATCCAGGATCTTGCACATGCTAGGCAAGCACTCTACCACTGAGTTACATCCCAGCTTTTCTTATTTTTTAATAAAATTTAAATTTCAAAAAGTATAGTAACGTGAAAGACTTTGCAAGGATCTATTTTTTTAATTTTCCCCAACATCTAAATTTTAATAGTGTTTCTTTCTGAAGCATAATTTTTAAATAATAAAAATCTTATTTATACTTGGGCATATGATAGTCCCATAATCTAAACAAATATTTATTAAAGCCCATTTTAAAGCTTTCTTCTACTAGACTATAAATACTTTGGACAGCACTGTATTATTCAATGACCATGGTTTTCTAACTCCCTGACACTCTTTTACACAAAAAGGAATCCCTATTAATTGAATCAAATGATCTAGTATAGAAAATACTTACTTAGCTCACTGTGCCTAACTTTAGGAAACAGTATGAGTACAAAAAACAACGGGGAAGCCGGGTGCGGTGGCAGCACTTTGGGAGGCTGAGACAGGAGAATTCCAAGCTCAAAGCTAGCCTCAGTAACGAACTCAGTGAGACCCTGTCTCTAAATAAAACACAAAATAAGGCTGGGGATGTGGCTCAGTGGTCGAGTACCATTGAGTTCAATCCCTGGTAGCCCCCCAAAAAAATCAACTAGTGGGGAAAGCCACAAAACTTGATTCACATTTGTTAAAGACAAATATCATACAAATAAGGTTAATCAATATTGTGTGTTTAATAGGCAGTTATAAATCTTATATATAATATAACATTATATATAACAGTTATATATAATAACATTATAGTATTATGTCACTTTCACTTAAAATGGCAGTTACCACTGGGGAAAAAATTAAGTTTAAGTTTATTATGCCTTATAAGGTAAGCCAACTAACAATATCTCTAAATTAAATGTAACAAACAAAGAGGTAAAACACTTAAATGCTCAATGTCAAAGGCAGCAATGGTGCTGGAGATACAATCTAAATGTCTTTCAATTATTTCAATGTCTCTTCAGAAATATGAACATATTATATGCTGATGTAAGGAAATTTGGGTACTATGGATCTCTAATCAAGTGTTTTGTGACTTTAGGTCAATAACAACCTCCCTGTACCATCTGAAAACAGGGAAAACACTATTGTATCTATTGTGGCAGAGATGATGCTATATGATCATTTTTTCATTTTCCTCCTGAGCACAAAGAAAGAGGTGATTTTTCATTCCACTTGTAGCTAGATGTGACCATATGACTAGTCCTGGCCAATGCAATTTAAGTGCAATGATGCATGCCCCTTCAAGGATGGGCCCTCGAAGTCATTCCTTCAAACATCCTTAAGCTTTCTTTCTTCATTCAGTGGTGGTTAAATATATTAACTCCAGTGGGTGACTCCAAGTCAACCTTAACAGACAGCAGAGACATGAGACCGAAGGATACGTGAGTCATCCATATGGTTCTCTGTATGAAAAACAAATTTTTATTTTGTTCCACCATAGGATTTTGGAGTTGTCTGTTTTGACACAATTACCTACCTCATCATCTTAAAGTGGGAGATAAAATGAGGTAATAAAATTTAGAGTATCTTGGGGAGAGGATTTAATTTTTATATTTTTTGAAGTACTGAGTGTTGAACTCAGGACCTTGCAACATCTTAGGCAAGCTCTACCACTGAGCTATATGCCCAGTCTTTTTATTTTATTTTGATACAGGGTCTCACTAAGTTGCTAAGGCTGGCCTCAACTTGGGATCATCCTGCCTCATCTCCTGCCTCAGCCTCCTGAGTAGCTGAGTTTACAGGCATGTACCACCATACCCAATGGTTACAGTTTTTTAAATGCTATATAAAAATAGGGTAACAATGAAGCATGTATTCAAAGTAAAGCATGGACTTTGGAGTCAGTGTATCTTGGGTTGAAGTTCAGCCTCTGAGAAACTCATAGTATCTAGTTGTTTGACACTGGGCTACTAAAACTCAATTGTTTCACCTGTAAAATAGGAACAATAATAGTACCTATAGTCCAAGATTATGATGAAGATTAAAAAACATATAAGGAATTCAGCAAAGGGTATAGTACATATTAATCACTTAAGTATTAGCTAAAACTATCATAAATATCTGAAAAGATGGCACAAATCTATCTAAATCATTTATTGGATAAAACTGTTGGAAGATTAAAACACAAAGATTAGAAATAAAATGAAAAAATGGTTGGCTCTGAAATGGTTTTTCTAATGTAATCAGTATAGTTAGACAATTTCAAGTTTGAAATACATTATTACAGTAAATTAATTTCTTGTAAATAAAGCTTTGCTTTCTTATATTTTATAGTTACAAACCTAACTCCAGTTGTCTAATATTAAAAATAGAATAAATATTTTCCACTTATAAACAGGATATGGGATAAACAGAAAATTAGTGTTAAGAAAATATCAATTTCCAGCAATCAGTTTCTACTTTTGAAAAAGTGCACGCTTACCAAGGTCCAGATAAACTACCTTGAGTTCTATCCTTAGGACAGTTTCTATGATCTCCCAGAAACAAATTTAAAGTTGAGAATAACTATTACCATATGCCACAAAAACCTCTCCAAAGAGATACTTCTTAAAGAGCTTCACAAACATGCATCTACTACATTTACCTACATAAACCTATTTTTGACTGAGAGAACAGAACAGTGCATTGTGGTTTTAATAATTCTCATCGTTCTATCCATTACAAAAATAAGCTACTGCAGAAAGGAAAAAGCATTACTCATTCCATTTTTCCAATTAAAAAAGATGAAAAACATTTTGGCTGTCTCATTCCACTCCCTGATAAGGGCAGGCAATACACCAATAGGGAAATGGTAGGCAAAACAGAGTGCAAAATGCCAGCCAGGTACATTAAAGTGTCCAAAACCATGTAATTTTTCAAGTGGGATTTTAAAAAGTTAACTAGCTGTTGAAAGACTTCAACTAGTTAAAATACATAGTGCTGCAAAAACAGAAAGGAAATGTTAAACTTAGTATGAGATCTCAGCCAAGTCTACTTACTTTGAATTTCTATTCCTTATCTGAAAGCTAAGGATTTAAAACCAGATGATGTCTAGGTTGCTTAATTCTAAAAGACTACTCTAATATACAAATATACAGACAGTTTTAATACAAAGAATACTCTAGGGTTAAGTTTTCTTAGATAAAGAAATAATTCCTCTCTTCTTTTAACATATCTTCAAATGTTCTTAAGTATCAGTACATTCTTCCATCCCAACTACTTTTTGGGGAATTAAACACACACACACACATACCACACAAATACAAATTGATAACAACAGCATCTCACTTCTCCAATTTTATTTTATTTATTATTAGTAGTAGCAGTAGTACCACCACCACTGTGGATTGAACCAATGGGTGCTCAACCACTGAGCCACATCCCCAATCCTTTTTATTTTGAGACAGGATCTCGCTAAATTTCTGAGGCTGGCTTGGAACTTGCAACCGTCCTGCCTCAGCCTCCTGAGCTGCTGGGATTACAGGCATGTACTACCACATATGGCTTTACTTCTCAATTTTAGAAGCACTTTCCTCTTTCTCTTTAAGGAAGACCTCCAGCTAGCTAAATGACTGTATGTGTATAATTTTGTGATATGTGTACATGGGAGGTAGAATACAGACTACAAGAGGTGTTTGGTAGAGGCCCTAGAAGATATTTTTAAATTTTCCTTTAAAGCACAAAAGTAATTCTCAGAAGGAATGACATCTCTTGGGAAACAGGCACAATTAAGCAAAATGTGTCAGTTTTCCTTTGGATATGAAACACTGATACTAGCCTCTCTAAAAATGTTCCCTGAAATAAGATTAAAAGCTCAAAACACAAAGGAAATATTAAATATATAAAGAAAGAAAATAAGTATGGAGAGTATTTTCTAAAGAAAACTAAAGTATGTAGGTAAGAATTATATAGTCAGCAATCATAAATGTAATGGTTTTCTTTTAATAAAAATTCAAAAGAAATAAAATTAGTTTAATTATGATTCTAAAACATACCTTTAAATTAGATGCATTAGATACTTAACTACTGACTTCAGGAGGCAGCAATCTAAAGACCAATTTGAAAAAACAGCCATCAAAAAACTAAATGGGTTTCTTAAGGCTTAAGAAGAATGAAAAGGTACAAACCAAGGAACTATTTCACAAATACTAGTCATGCACAGGAGCATCTTCTCAAATACCCATTCTTCTCAGAAGACAGCACCAACTCTATTTGGCTATAGAACCTATCCTTCTGGTGACACAAGTTTTAATCTCTACAGCTTGTAATTGAGTAAGTCTAGAGCTACTTAGTTCAATATATTACCACCAGCCAATGAGGCTATTTCAATTAAAATATAATTTCAGTCCCTTGGTTGCACCAGTGACATTTCAAATGCTCTACAGCCATATGTAGCTACTTGTTATCATTATGAGTAGCACAGATCTAGAACACTTCTTTCATCACAGAAAAGTTCCAGTAGACACGTTGGTCTAGAAAGTGTCCAGACCAAATGGAGCTAATGTGGCAGAGTCAGTCTCCCTCCTTTTTCTCTATTATCTTAGACAAGGTTTTCACTAATCAACTGATATGTGAACTATCCCTATTATCCTGTGTTAAGGCCTACTTAAAAATTTCCACTGATTTTTCACAGATAATGAATAAAAATGTCAAACTTCATATGGTATTCAAAGCCCTCCCACAGTCTAACCTTAGTCTCTCATGGTTCTCCCACATAAAAACCCACATTCTAGCTAACTGATCTTTGTTAAATAACTCAACAAAACATACATAGTATCAACTCCATGACTTTTACTATGCCTTTGTCTCTGCCTCTTTCTCCTCCGCTCTTTTAAAGTGTGAGTCCTCTTTTTTTTTTTTTTGGTACTGGGAATTGAACTCAGGGATACTCAACCACATCCCCAGCCCTATTTTGTGTTTTATGTAGAGACAGGGTCTCACTGAGTTGCTTAGCACCTCGCCGTTGCTAAGGCTGGCTTTGAACTCGCGATTCTCCTGTCTCAGCCTCCCAAAGTGCAGGGATTACAGGCGTGTGCCACCATGCCCGGCTGTGACTCCTCTTTCAAGCCCCAACTCTTATCTTATTTCTACAAATCATTGTAGGTCAGTACTCATAAACATTACTAAAAAATACTCCACGTTTTTATATAGAAGTTTACAATTTTCTAAACACTTCACTTCAATATTTTGATTCTTTGCAAGGAGGTGGGAAAAAGGTGAGTGTATGTGTGGTGTTGATTACCATTTTAAACAGGTACTCAGTCTCATTTTAAAAGTGATATGTAAGCAAAGGCCCAAAGTAAGTAAAGGAGTTAGACATGTGGAAATTTGGGAAACAATGTTCAAGGTAGAGGGAATAGATACTGCAAAGGCCCTAAAAGAACAATATGCATGGTATGCTCAAAGAACAGCCAACAGGCTAGAATGTCGTGACTGAAAGGGAATGAACAAGGTAAAGAATACGCAGGATAGACTGGAATGTAATGGGGCCAGGTTGTGTGGGGTTATAGACCAATGTAAAAATTGTACCTTTTATTTTAAGACGTGGACATTTAAAATGTAAACAGTTTAAAATTCTAATAGTGTAAAAGGATCATTCTGGTGTTAATAATAGGTAGAGGAACAAGGATGACAAGCATGGAGAACAGTTTAAAGTCTACAAGAAGCTAGAAGAGAAGATGATAGCTCATCAGTAGAGGTGATAAGGATATGTTTTGATGCATGTTGTAAAGAAAGAACTGTTAGGATTTCCTGACGGACTGTGGATTGTGAGAGGATTTGAGCCCGATTAATTGAGACTGAAATGGGGAAGGATGTGAAAAGAACAAGTTTAAGGATGAAGCCCAGACTAGTCCATTTTCAGGCATTTGAAACTGATATGCCTTTTATATCTAGGTAGAGAGGTTCACACAAATACTTGTTTGACAAGCGTGGAGCACAGGAAAAAAATCTAGCCTAGAAATGTATGGATGGTATGTAAGATCATAAGCATGGATGAGATCACCAAGGAAGTAAATATAGAAAGGGAGGGAATGAAACCTGTTGCATTCCAACATTAAGTTATAAGGGAGAGGAGGAGGATGCAGTAAGAGATAGAAAAGGCAAGAGGGGAACATTTAGGAATTACACTTTAGAAAGACAAAATCTGTTAGTCTTTCCCTATCAGTGTTTTACTCATTCCCTCACCCAAATGTGAACTACATCTTAAAAAGTAAAGAGCAAAGAATGGACAAGCTAGGAAAAAGAGGGAAAAAAAATGACAGTAATGAAAGTAACAATACATCTTATTAAAGGATATGATCTATTTCTTAAACCAGTTGGGACTGGAGAGTATTAACACACTGCCTCTGATAGTTCTAAGAAAGGATTAGAATTCTAAAGAAAGAACTGTTTAGTCTCTGGTACTCCCCATACATAGTTTACTGAAGATTTCAGACTATATATTAGTTTCCTGTTGCTACTGTAACAAAATGCCACAAACTGGGTAGCTGAAGACAACAGAGATTTATTCTCTTACAGCTCTGGAGGTTAGAGGTCCAAAATCCAACATGGCCATATTCCTTTCTGGGGCTAGAGGTGAACCTATTCTTTGCCTCTTTCAGCTTCTGGTGACCATGAATGTGGCCACATCACTCCAATCTCTCTGTCTACATAGACATATTGCCTCCTTTTCTTCTGTATGTCTTTTTCCCAATGATTCCCCTGTTGCTTTTCCCTTATAAGGACATTTGTCACTGGATTTTGAGGCTACCTGGATATCTTAGGATGATCTCATCTCAAGATCCTTAATTACAACTGTAACCACCCTTTTCCAAATAAGGTAACATTCACAGGTTCTGGGGATTAGGATGTGCACATATCTTTTGGGGAGCTACCTTTAAACCCACTATACCATGAGTCCAGAAATTTTTGCTAGGGACATTGGTAAAGTATGCTACATTTATGCAATAAGTCAAAAGATATTTCATGTTTCTCCATAATAAAAGTGTATGCTTATCTTGAAATTAAAGGATATGACTATAAAGAGACATCTATTTAATCTGGCTCTATAAAAGCCAAAGTCTGTCAACTGCTTGCTGGGGAACCACTACCACCCCTGATTTGGATAAAAAACTACTGTCAGTGTGTTATATGTCACTCTGAAATGACAGGTTTTCTAAATGGCTGTTTTACTTTCCCTAACTAACTAGTCACACTACTTACTAGTCACAATGCCCCCTTTCCAAAGGACCTGAATTCATGACTTTTAGGATGCCTATGTAAGACTCCCGGTTATTCATAGAAACACAAAGTGAAGGCCAGATCAGTTTAGGCCATATTTAAATAGATGAGAAGTTTACATTTTGGTGTTCAAACAAATCTACTCTTCTCTCCTGATTCTATGTGTTACAGGAACACTGTGTATTGATTTATTCATTGTAACTGAGTCTAAAATAGGAGGTAACAGGACACTCCATATGCAGGAGTCTCATGGGGACTTCTTCCTTTTGTTTTTATATTGAAGCTTCCTATGACAAGTTACTACTAATAAATAGATCTTTTTTAATAGTCTTATCTGAGCTGTTCCGAGCACTGCAAATGCATGATTAATTTATACTAATCCAATGAAACGTGTACAAAGTCACTTTGGGGGAGTTGTAAAACTGAGAATAGAAGACAGGTATGCTGACTTGCAATTCAACTCAATTTCAGTATAGTGGCATACACAGTTCTGTATTTATCCTCAAACATCAACTGGCTAGAAAAAGACTACCAATAAGACTATCAAAAAGATGAAGAATCTCTTGTGGAAAAGAGGGTATACAAAATATTCTTAGAGCTACACTGTCCAAGACTGTAAAGTTACTCATTAATACAAGTTGAAATGACATTTTAGATGTATTGGGTTAAATTATGAAAATTAATTTCACCTGTATCTTTTTACTTCTTTTAATGTGGCCCTAGAAAATTTGAAAATTACATTTGTGGCTCACTTTATATTTCTACTGGACAGCACTGCTACAGAGAAAGTTATGAAATAGATACCCTATATTAGATAATTTAGTCAGCAAATACTCAACACCTATTACATCAGGTTTGCGTCAAATGTTGAGACCTTAACAGTGAACAGAGAATGGTTTCACTGTCTCCTATACTATCTCATTTGTAATCTATAAGAGTAATTTAGAACACCATTTTGGGGGCAAATGCCAATACCTGATTTAGAAATTACGAAATATAAATCCATAGAGTCAGATTATTATTAACCATTTATTTTTATGACACAATATTTATAATATTTTTATAGGAGACTAATACTACCACACTCCCAATAGCTTGTCCTGGTTTCCTTCTCCTTCCCTCTAACTAGTTTGCTCCTTTCTTTCAACTCATTTTTAGAAAAGTTCCTCTTCAGCTGGCAGCTAGCTATTCACATTACAACAGGGCTATTTTTACTCTCAGGTGTTTCCAGAGTGGAACAGAGGCTAAGAATGTTAAGTGTACATAAATGTTAAGACAACTCCAGTTTTGTGGACCAAAGATTCAGTTCTAAAGCTTGTTGTTGTTTTTTCTTTTCTTTTTTTCTTTTTTAGGACTTAAACTATAGTGCCTTCTGAGGAAAATTTGGCTTCAAAATTCAGTGCACAAACTTCTTTGTAGGCTAAAACAACTCCTCATTAGTTTTGTACTATTGAGACTTTCACATAACAAAACTTTCCCAAACAGGACTTCTAAAATCAACAACTAGCAATTTTCTAGCACATGATTTTTAAATACTAGATAACACCAACAGGACAAGATTTTAAAGGTAATAGCATAGCTTTCAAAATAATATGAACAGTAAAAACAATTCTTCTAGTGTTATTAAACAGCAATACAGCAAAAACTAAAAAAAAAAAAATGTAACTAAATGTGCTTCTCTTTTTCATTTTAATACAGAAAGTATCACTGACATATGATAGCTATTGAGAAACAAATGAAGTATCTAAGTTTTAAACACCCAAAACCATTTCACTGCTTTTTGGTTGGAGTCTACCACCATCTGAAATACAGATGTTTAGCAAATATTATCTTTTAATCTTTAGCTATGCAGGTGTGCTTATGCATGTATGCTGTTTGATGTTATGCATCTTTGTCAGCTAACAAAGAACTGACATCCTGTGACAAAAAACAAACACAACAACAAAACAAAAAAACACCAAAGAAAAAAATTACTGCTAGTTGGGGAAAAAAAGGCTAAGTAAGGAAAATTTAACTCATCTCCATGGTAATCAGACTAACATTTTGCTAAAAGTAGTGAAACCAAAGTCTTACAGCTAAAGTACTCCATATATGATACCAGGTCCTCACAGACAATCATTAAAGTATTACTTTTCTCTGATGTGCTATGATGCAGTAGCTTGCCAAACACAATATAATATGCAATCAAATGTAAATTTAGAAATTCAACTCTACTTTGGCTGTTAGCCCAAGATGGCCTAATTTTTATCTAGACCTCAATAATAATAAAAAAAAAATTATAAAAGAGCATAAGCTGAGACACTAAGAACCAGCCTGCATTTGACAATGATCAACTATTAGTAGCATCAGAAAAACAAATAACAATTCTCTAGGATTTTCTAGACTACCTAAGTAGAGAAGATGTAAGTGAGCAATTTTGATGTGAACTTAACAAAATGTATCACCAACTTGCTTTATGCCAAGCACTTGACTACGGATTTTTACAGGGTATCACAAATATTTTGCCTTTTTCCACCTCTTGGAAATTTCAGAAAACTACATTTCTCAATTCTCAGTGCCTGCAGACTAAACAAAAAATAATTTTAAGCATATGTATATGGGAGGGATGATCAGAAACTAAAGAATTTTTGTGATAAATCTAAATAAACAAATTTTAAGATAAAATCAGAACCTGCCATAATATACAAAAGATTCTTTCAAATGTTAAAAGTCTCAAATTACCCATATTTAATTTAAGCTAATGATTCCTTAACAAGTATACTTCTATACTCCTTTCTGGTATACTTCCATCTGATCCATTAAAAAGAGATTAAACCCCAAGTACTTGACATTCACAAATGCAAAAATGCTGTTTTATCATTTCATCTATTTTCAAATATGGAAAGTTCATTTACTTTTCACTAAGATGTTTAAATATTTTTTTAAAGATACTAATTTTAGTGCCTTTCCTGTAGGGTAGAAAATAATAGTCTCCATTAATTAAAAGTTAAAAAGGCTCCAAAAATCTAACAAATCACCACTAATAGGTATAAAAAAACAAATTCTAACACTGGATGAAAATAAAGTGGAGGATTCTTTGGGGGGGGGGCGGTACCAAGGATTGAACTCAGGGGCACTTGGCCACTGAACCACATCCCCAGCCCTATTTTTTGTTTTATGTAGAGACAGGGTCTCACTGAGTTGCTTAGTGCCTCTCTGTTGCTGAGGCTTGCTTTGAACTCCCGATTCTCCCGTCTCAGCCTCTGGAAGTGCTGGGATAAAGTGAACAATTCTTTATATTAATTGCAATGACCAACTGAGGCTTCCCCACCATGAGACATTTCAAGCAGCTACTATTTGGACAGTACGAATTGGATTGTGTTTCAACTCCTAAAATAATATTGCAGTTTAAAAAAATTAATCTTACTGGAATCCTGTACTAATAAAACTGAGATATTGAAAGAAACACACCAAGATTAGTTGCCAAATGCAATTTTTCGTCAGAAAGACACCTTGTGATGACATTAAAATATTTTCCAAGGAATATAAAATTTTAAATTTCAGTTGTACTGTACATAGTAATTTTTAAAAGAATGTTAAGAAGCACAATAGTAACAACGTTCAGGGTTTTTTTGCATAATTTGGTTTCTTAAGTCCCAACAGTTAATTTTAAATCCTTACCTTCTAACTGCACATAGGAAGGAAAAGAAATTTGAAAATAAGGTCATAGCCATTTTCTAAATTGAGAAAAGTTTACATTTTAATTGAATCCAGACTGCTCAGAGTTAAAGAAGCGTAAGAAGGCAAATATAGCAATGGCTTGAATTATAAAAATAAGTGGTAAGATGTTTAATGACAAAAATGAAAATAAAACGTAGGCACACCGTCAGGCTTCCTGCACCAAGGGTAAATGAATCTAGGTTAAAATAAGAAACAAAAACCAATTTTTAAAAAGCCTCTTCTTACCAAAACACCAACAGCAGCAGCAGCAGCAAAACAAAATAACTCCGCAGAACGGAAACACCACAAACATTTTGAGGCAACCGATCAAGGGAAAGGAGTGCTTTAAGTCTCCACCGTTTACTAATATTTAAAACTAGCCTTTCCAGCCAACACCTAGGTTTGAAAATTGCAGCGACACTTAAATGCTGTCCTTTCCAACGTCAACCTAATAGAGCATTCTGCAACATTTTAAATAGTAACTATGAAGCAGAGTAAAAGCATCATTCATTTATTCCTTCCTCCAAGGGGTCAATGGACAAAAATGAAACCTTTCTCCCTCCCACGTATATAGCCTTACCCACTCTTCCTTGTTTTATTTACTGCCCTAGCCTCGGGGTTAATGAACCCTAAACTTCCTTTTCTTCTTACCATTAATGGAAATGGGGAAAAAAAGAGCAAATACAGAATGAAAACCTAATCCCAGGAAAATCTGTAAATTAAAAGTAGTGGCAAATAAAAATAATAAAAGCAGTGGCATTCCTTGCCGGGTGAGGATTGGGAACACCTTGAGGGTTTTGCATGGGAGAGATTACCCGAGAAGACCACCCCCCCCCCCGCGCGCCATATATACAGACATTCCACAAGGCTACACCATTTTTCCTGCTTTTGTGATTTTCGTTTTTGATGAGGGTACTAATTCTCCTGGATGAACATTCCCCCGTTCAATGGCTCTCCTACCCTATGGGCCCCAAGCAACAGGGATTGGGGAGCGAAGTCCCGGCTCCAAATGTACAGCGAGGCCCGGAAACGGTCCCGTTAGAGCCGATATCACCCGTCAGGAATGCGCTCCGCCCCCGCCGCAGCCGCCCTCAGGTCGCGCCCGCTACAGGGGCTGGCGGAGTGCTTGGGGAGCGCCTCCTCGGCCCGTCACAACACTGCGGAGCCGCCGCCCGCCCTGCAGACAGCCCAGCCAGGTCAAGGCTCGAGGCGGAGCCCACGCCCGGCCTCGGCCCGCTCCCAGAAGCAGCCCGCGCAGGGGCCCCACAGGGGACCCCGAGTCAGCCCGAGGCCTGAACCCCGAGGCCTGACCGCCAGGCCGCCCCGAGTGGACACGGAGGGATCGCCTTTTCTGCGGGACTTCCGAATCCATATCCGTCCCGGGAGGGGCGCGAGGGCAGCGCCCTGGCCAGAGCTCTTCGGGTTTCGGAAACGGGAGCCGCCCGTGCCCTCCTTACACCCTCATTCCCGAAGCAACCTCCTCCGTTGCCCGCTGTACCTTCAAGTCCTTAGAGCAGCGGCGGCGGCGCAAGGCTGCGGGAGAGCAGGCCCATCTCCCGGGGTCCGCGGCAAAAGCCGGAGGAAGCGCGGAGGAGGGTCCTTAGACCCGCCGCGGTGCCCCTCAGCTGGGGCGTGGGTAACGGAGGGAAGGGGCCCGGACGGCCGCTTTCCCGAACGCCTCCTCCGCAGTTCTGGCTGGACCGCAGCTCCCGGGAACCAGTGCCGCAACTGCCATTCTCCCCCACCCTCAGCCCCGCTTTCCCCGCCTCCTCCTCCCACTCCTTCCTCCCGCCCCTCGCCTCCCCGCCCCGCTCCAGCGCCCCGCCCCGCCCGCGTGCCGTGCGTCATGGCGTCGCGCCCACCCGGCCCGCCGCGGGCGTCTCTGGGACGCGACTGTTGGTCGCGCAAGTTCGCCGGGCGCGGGAGATCCCTTCGCTGCACTCGGGCGGCATGGGACCTGGAGCTGTCTTTGTGGCTCCCGCCCGCGGGCTTCGCCTGAAGTGGGCCGGGCTATAGGACGAGTGTCTGCCGCCAGCCTCTCCGCAGCTCCGAGAGTCCTCTTTCGGGAACAGGTGGGGGTGGCTGGAGCCGTGCCCGTGGTGGAAGGAGATGCGGGACTGGGGGACCCTGGCTCCTGGTGTTTCGCACGACATAATTCATTTCTTTGTGTTCTCACGGTTCACCTGCTTGATCGGCAACCCTAGGAAGAGCAGAACTTGCTGCAGTGCGTCCTTGCTGCTCTTGGCCACAATAAATATATGTCCTTATCGATCTCAGTACATTCAGAATTCCTTTAGCAAAACCAGCCATACCATAGCCCCTTTGAACTGTTTTTTTTAAAAAAATACCTTTATTTATTTATTATATGTGGTGCTGAGGATCGAACCCAGTGCCTCACACATGTGAGGTGAGCGCTCTACCGCTGAGCCACAACCCCAGCCCCTTGAATTGTTTAACCTACGCAGGACTTGGTATAGATTATTCTTAGTTGAATAAACATTCATTACAGTCCTGGTCCATTCCCTCTCAGTTACTTCTCTTCAAGATTTAGATAACTTTTCCTTGGAATGCTGAAAAACGAATGTAATAAATGCTGGACAAAATGTTCATCCACCATCTGCTACTTAACTAAATATATAGCTCTTTCCTTATTTTAGTGTGTCTGTCTAATTTAAATTAGAAACAAACCAAGGAGTCATTTTCTTTTCAGGCTGTACTTGGTTTCTGTGGCAACCCAGTAAATATTTACCAATTAGAAAACTGAACAAGCTAGGCAGTTTAGGTCTACTTGTCTGTGACCACAAATCTTTTAAAGGAAGTGATTACAGATATATTTGTTTTCATTTATTGGAAGTTTTTGAGCTGTTTTATATGTAAACCTTTAAATGACACTTGGAAGCTGTCAGCAATTTAATCTATGGGAAACTAAGCCTACAGATAGTGTAAGAATAGTAAATTAAATGGATTTATGGAATAGTACTTATACATAATCCTTGAAAATATATCAACATGTTAAACATTTTAGCACAGATGGAGATTTGGCTTGGAGGGAGTTTTTGAGTATATTAGACTGCATATTAGAATCCCCTGGGGAGCTTTCAAAAATCCTGATGCCCAGGCTGCACTCATCAATTAAGGCAGGATCTCTGATGGTGGTCCCTAGTATTAGTATTTTTTTTAAAACTCTCCAAATGATTCCAGTGCCCAGCCAAGACCACTGGTAGGGCCTCATCATTTCTCAATAGATTAATGCAAAATAATAATAATTAGCCCTTAATTGGATCTTAATTTTTAGCCATTCTCTTCTATTTCCTTTCTCTTTTCTAATTCATTCAGCATCAATAAATATTTGCCTACAATATTGAGGGGGCAACGCTTACTGTTACATGCACTGAGAATACAGCAATGAAAAATACAGCCTGTGTATCTACTCTCATGGAACTTACATTCGTGTCTGGGGCATGAAGGAAAACAGAGAACAAATCAACCAAAGGAAATAAATTTCCCTCAGTAGCATGAGAGAAAACAGGAAGGCTATTACTTTATTTTGGTCTCTCAAACTAAAGTCCTGACATTTGAGCTGGGTTCTATACGGCAAGAAGGAGGCAAACAAGTTAACAGGTGGGAAATGCAGAGAGAACAACTGGTGGAAAGGTTCTAGCAAGAAAAAACCTGTCATGTTCAAGATAAGTGGAGGCTAATGCACAGTAAGAGGGAAGGATATATGGAGATGGAGGTTAGAGAGGTAGATGGAAGCCAGATTAAGACCTTTTAGGACATGGTAAGGAGAATTCTAAATGATTGTTATGATGTGGGATGAAGGAATAGATTTTTAAGTAAAGTAATATCTGATTTACCTGTGATGGCTTTACCTTTGATCACTCTGGCTATTCTGTGGATCAGATTGTAGCAGACAAAAAGTGGAAGCAGGGAGACCAGTAAGGTGGTTATTTTAATAATTCAATAAAGATGTCATAGTTATTTAAAACAAAATGGAGACTGGAGACAAATGGATTGTTTAGCTGTTTGTCTTAGAGTTATCTGGTAAGACCTGCCTGCAAGGAATAGAATAAAAGTGCAAAATGAAAGAACCATGGATTACTATAATAGCTACTCCTTATTGAGTACATACTACACAACAGGCTTGTTCTGATTGTTTTATGAGTATTAAGCCACTTAATTATCATGAGCTCCCAAAGGTAGTACTGTTGTTATCCCATTAACAAATTAGGCCTGAGAGCTTAAGTAATTTGCTCAGTTACATAGCTAGGAAGTGGCAGAGCTGGGATTTGGGGCATTCAGGCAGTATGGCTCCAGAACTTGGGCAGAGGGTAAGCCTCTCCCATATCTACCCCAACTCCTCCACTGGTCTCAAAGTCCAAGTTAAAATTTCTTTAGTCGCACTTAAGTTTCCTGTAGTGACACAGATCCTCTTTCTATTCTCCTATTCTCTCTTCCTTTCTTCCTTCTTTCTCTCTCTCTCCTTTAACTTTTTTTTTTTTTTGGTGGTAGATGCTGCCTAACTTTATAGGTGGGACTTTGCCTAGAATGCCTCTTCCCCTTTCCTCTGTCTGGCTCATTTTACTAACCCTCACTGATCCTCAGCAACATTGTGCTCATATCTATAATTTTTTATATAAAGCACTATATTATTATTTATAGGTCTTTCCCACCAACCTTTGAAGGCAGAGAGCTTAATGCCTGACACATAAGGAGAGAAGAAGACTACAACCAAAGAAGTCTAGTGTGCATACATGACATGCTTTCCCTAGGTACGGGGAGACACACACATAGTAAACATTGTCTCTGCCCTCAAGCACCTCATAAACTTGGCAGAGAAACTGACATAGAAAGTCACTCTAATACAAGAGCCAAAAGTGTGATACGAATGACAAAGTAACATTAATTTAGTTTGTGGTTATCAGAGCAAGAAGCTTGACCTTAGGGTTATTCACTGGGAGAAAAATACAATCAGGGATGGCAGCTTGGGTCTTTATTCTCTATTATCATTCACATGGTTTAGGAAGCAGTCTGGGTGTCTTCTTTGCCCAGGAAGATTTGGGAGATTGTCATAATTGATCACTGGAATGTGCCACTTTCTCCTCCTCCTTCTCTTTCTTCTCCTTCTTCCTTCTTCTCCTCCTTCTTCACCAGGGATTGACTCCAGCGGTACTTAAACACTGAGCCACATTTCCAAACCTTTGTATTTTTTTTTTTTATTTTCAGACAGGGTCTTGCTAAGTTGCATGGGGCCTCACTAAGTTGCTGAGACTGGCTTTGAACTTATGATTCTCAGCCTCCTGAGCTGTTGGGATTACAGGCGTGCACTACTACACCAGATGGAATGTACTACTTTTTGACTTCTCACTCTTATCTTTTTGTGACTACATACACTGATTTCTAGGTTGATTCAGTTCTCTTCCCAGTAGGGTCATAGGAATTTCTTCTTATACAATTACCTCCTTTTTCTCATCTATGAGGTTTCAGAGTTTCAGTTCTAGTTGTCATAACCTGGGAAAGTTACAGAATTTCTATGACCCAAAATGCCAGGAACAGTGTGTAAGACTGTGAATATTGTGTCTTGTATTACTTAAATGTGTGCCACGGACATACACCACACTGTGCCATTGCCTCATGGATGTATATCACAGTGGTCCAACTCAATGTTCTCAGCCATAAAAATGGAAATAAAATTAGTACTTAGCCATTGGGTTGTTTCAGGACTAAATGAATAAAAATACAAGCCTGAAGGCTTGGAATGCCATGAATCATCAGTAAATGTTAGCTGCTCTTACTAAGTAAAGGGAAGCTTGCTGGGATAAGATTATTCCAACCAGAATTTTAAAAATAAAGTCACCTATATCCCTATGTAGGCTAGGACTATACTGTGAACCTGAGGAGGAGAGGCTTTTTTCCCTTCCAATTAAGAACCTATATCACTTGATGAAGAACTTCTTCTAGTACCTGAAAGCTGAGTTTCTCTGATCATTTACCCATCCCTCCTACTGTCCCAGCTTTCTCCCACTGTCCACCTTCCACAGAGAAAACAGGTACTATATTCTTCACTAAATCTAGCCCAAAGTGCTCTTTCTTGGGGGAGGGTTAGACTCCATGAAAGGCTACTTAAGCATTCTTTAGGGTAGTGTTTTTCAAATCATAAGCTAGAAGCATGGAGTACCTGTTAAAACAGATACTTGGATTCTACCTCAGACTAACAGAATCATTATCCATGGGCTGGGAGCCTGGAATCTAGTTTTAAACAAGTTCTCTAGGTAATTGATACTACATGTTTGAGAACCACAGTTTAAGAGGTTCAGCCATTATGATAATACCCAACTTCAAGAAGCTTTATTTCAGATCTCCTACTGGGCCTTTCAGAGAGAACTAGGGGAAAAGAAGGTGTTATTTCCTCTTCATGAGACCCACGCTATCACAAGTACCTGATTTGTCTCCTGTTGACCCATGCTCTGAACATTTCTCTTAATCTTTTTTTGATGGAGCCTGAATCCTCAGGCCACTGTTCCCAACTTCTTCCTTCAGTACTTCTCAGTTACCTTCCATGTTTGGGTGACAAGCTCACCCTGTGCTGGTGACCTGGACTGGAAATTCCCAGAGTCCCCTATAACTAGATCAGGTTAGGCTCACTTTGTGCTGGACAGACTAAATTGGCTCACTAGGTCCACAGTGGCAGGTTGCACTGGGAGCAGGATGTCAGTGGGTGTTAAGCAATGACTTAGAGTGACCATATGTCTCAGTTTGCTCAGGACAGCCATGGCTTATGCCTGATGTAGAGACTTAATTATAAATAGTATCCCCTTTCACTCTCCTGGAGGCCTGGATTAGACAACAAATTTCATAGTCTTCCTGGTAACGCATGTCATGGCCAACTGTTGCAATGTTTGAGTCCCTGGACTGTGCCTAGACCATCCTCTTTCTTCCCTCTCCAGCTCCCAGTTCACTGCCACAGCCTTTTCATCCTCTGAGATTTCCTTAATGAATCATTTTGATATAATTCTTTGGGACTAAGTTAAGGGATTTATAAGAAAGAGTCATGAAACTTGTTGCTATATTTATTGTTTCTCTAACAATATCTTTTTTTTAAAGCACCTGGTATAGTGTTTCCCTTCTTTATTATCCCATTTATTTTTGTCTTCTGGATACTAATTGTAGAACTGACAGTATTTCCCTTGATTGTGAGAAAGATTAGTGCCATGTAGGTGGTCTCCTGCTGGCCTATGTAAGATTTAACAGGATATACTTTGTATGCTTAACTCACTCCTGGATTAAGTCATCTGTTTCCATCTCCTTAATAATTTCAGATTAAATTTTTCAGGTGCTATATTATATGTACTTGTAATTCATCTTTTATTATTTTGAAACAAGAGATATTTTTACATTATTTATGCATACCTACAAACTGGTACGGATAGCCAGTTATATAATTGAGAGAGACTACAGTTAAATGCATACAAAGAATACTTTCCTCACTTAGAAAATATGAATAGCATTTTAGGTAATGCTGGCTTTAGCATTCCTCAAGCACATTATTAACTAAAGAATGAAAATATTTCCAAACAAAAGCAAACAAACAAGGGATTAGATTAATTTTCAAGCTGGAACATTTTTAGATATGACCCAGAACCTTAATACCAAATAATGCAATGAAGAACACTCACCACCAGAATTGCATTAGCCTAATTAGATAGCATCCAGGGGTATTTACAATGAAATTCTGCACTGTTGGAGAAGAAAAGGAGAGGAAGAGAAATGGTTAGGGGAATCAGATTTGGGAATGCACAGTCCAAGTAAATGATAATGATGACCCATGAGGAGTCTTTGTCAGAAGCACATGGCCTGTGACAGTTCAGTGGTGGGGGTGGCGGGGACTACTCTTCCTATTGCCCTTGATAATGTTGTGGAAGCCTGGAGGACTGGCACCCCGTGGTTTGCAGCTAATAAAAGCTGAATAAAGAAATTCACCATAATCAAATCACTGAGGAATACATTTACAACTGATTTATTTTGGAGGACACACTGAGTTTACAAGAATCAAAGATGGACCATTTGTTGAGTTATTTTATGGTTGAATTGGGCATCTAGCTAAATATGCTTCAAAAATATTTTAATCAAAAAATTATTGAGATTATGCTAAATGTGGTGGTTCTTATTCTTTTCCAGAATGAATATACATATTTTATTTTTCTTGGGATGGAAGTCTTTTGGGGGGGGAGGTTGAGGGGAAGTCTTATTTAAAAATCCAAAAAAATAAAAATCATTAGGAGTAATAAATAAAAACATTCCACACAATGCCTGATACTTAGTAATAGCCCAGGAAATATTAACTATTACCAGTAATGTTATTTTAAGATTAAGTGAATATTAGATTGAATGGCTTTTATTTGAAGACAATATATCATAGAAAGGTTTTAATGAAAGGGAAAAACATCATTCCCCCCATAATATCATTTTTAGGAGTTCTATTTTACAATTTTATTTTCCTTTGAAATTGTGTTTAGTATTTGTGGCAGAATCTCAGCACTGAATTAGTAAGCCGATCCAGGCATTTAAGGAGAGAGAAACCATCAGAGAAAGGGAACTAAGTAGAAAATAACCCCTTCTGGAGCTGGACAGCTTGTTTTTGCAGAGTGACCATCTTTCACCCTTTTTTTTTCTGCCATCCATTCTGCTCAATGGAACTGTCACTTTAGTTCCATATATGCTAGCCAGGAAACTCATCAGCAATTACCAAAAACAATTCTGTTTCTAGTATGGTTCCAATAAAAATCCCATCTACCTTTGCCAGGGGAATCCCATTAAAAATGTGTTAGAGGAAGACATATTTAAACAGTTATTTCTTAGCAAATGTGGTCAGAACCCCAAATGGCTAATTGAAAGTCTGTGTGATGTTAAACAATGGGCAAGATAGGACATATAATACCTAAATACATCAGCTGATAGGTATTTAGGACCAGAGGGGATAATTTAGGACCCTTTGTTAACTTGTTGAAGTTCATACTTGGGTGTTTTCAAAAAGCTTCACAAGTTTGGAGCTAAAATGACTGTGCCAAGCCAACATTCCTATCAATGATCAAAGAAATTTTAAAATAGTTGGATATCTAAGAAAGGGAGAAAAATATCTAAAGTCTCAGGGCCAGAGATCTGTATTCAATTTCAAATTATTTCTAGAGTTTTAATATCCTGTGATAAAAGCAAAACTTGGCACAATAGATCCCAAGGACATGAAGGGAAAACTGAACTATAGAGCTGTAGCTTTGGAATGGCTTTGTTCAAATAAAAATTCCCATACATGAAAGTTGCTACTATAATTTATTTTTTACCAGGAAGAAGAGGATGCTCAATCTAGATTTTATATAATATTAGTTCTATACACACACAAGTTCTACTAAGTTATCTTCTCTGTGTTCAGTGTTGAATAGAAGAATAAACTAATAGCAAAAGTTTTGGGGATTCAGAAACCACACTAAAGATAATGTGTTTTCAAAAGTACAACTCTGCAACACAAATTCAAGAATTTTAATGACTAAAGGAGATGACTGATCACAAAGGGATATTTCTTTTGTTTCCACCTTAATACTGCACTGAATTTTAGACCGAATAGGAAAACAAGTAAGGAATTTTTGTTTTCCTTTAAAGTAAACAGTGGAGTCCCCTAAAATTTTACATATTGAAGACTTAGGACATCTTGAGGAGAGTAGAAATTCCTTTCATTCCCTTTTGTGGTACTGGGGATTGAACTCTGGAGTGCTTTACCACTGAGCTATGTCTCCAGTCTTTTTATTGTTTTTGTTGTTATTTATTTATTTATTTTAAGACAAGGTCTTGCTAAGTTGCCCATGCTGGCCTCAAACTTGCAATCCTCCTGCTTCAGCCTAATGAGGTCACAGGTGTGCACCACAGTGCCCAGCTCATGCTCTTCTTCCTCCAACTCCTACTCCTACCTCATGCCCATCTAATGATGAGTTACTATACTCTTAATTAGGCATCTATTGTACCTTTGTATTGATTTTTCAGAAACAATTTCCTACCTGAGAAACCTAAATAGATCAGTCTATGTGTTTACATGAAAAAAACTTAAACAGAACTTCATAAGAGGATATTTTAACAGGAGGTAATAGTAACATTAATTCCAAGGATTCATTTTTAAAAAGAACATCCAGAAGGGGAACCATGTATAATATTAAAGGCAGAGAACTTAAAGTCAGGCATGGTGGCACACACCTGCAATCCCAGTGGCTGGGGAGGCTGAGACAGGAGGATCACAATGAGTTCAAAGCAACTCAGTGAGGCTCTAAGCAATTCAGCGAGACCCTGTCTCTAAATAAAATACAAAACAGGGCTGGGATGTGGCTCAGTGGTTAAGTGCCCCTGGGTTCAATCACCAGTACCAAAAAAAAAAGAAAGCAGAGAACTTAAAAAGCTGTCTTAGCAGAGAGTTTGACTTGGAGTTTTGCAAATAAGCAAACATACAGTAGTAATTCTGGATCTGCAAGCATTGTGCCTTCTAATATGTCCCTCTGTTTGACCTGGCCAGTCCCATCTCTGATCCTGCTCAGATTGTGTCAACTCTAGGCCCTTGCCTTTCAGTAACTGACCTTTGGACCATATGTTTGTCAGCACTCAGGAATCTGGTTCTAGTTCTCAGCCGTCAGCAGCTCCCTGCCTTTAGTCCTCTTAATCACCCTCTGGCCTCAATCTCCCCTTGTATTGACCAGTTCTTGACTCCATCCCACAACACAGAGAACACAGAACACACAACTAAAAGATAGACTTTATAATCATTGTTATCAAACCCAATATTGCAGACTATCTATGGACGTTTATGGGGATAAATATTTGTGTATATGTATTATGCACACATACATATTCATACATATCCATATACATTTATACACACGAAAATCTAAATGGTTCATAATTTTGATAGATATAACACATATTAAACGTGCCTTTAACTCCTCTCTTCCTTCTGCCCTCCCTTCCCTTTTATACAGTAGGAGATTGATATTTATTGGTTTATTCTCTTCCCCCTGTTGTATTCATTTAATTAACAAGTCAGACCACAGGAGAAAACAAATCAGACGCAGGTCCATGTCTGAACACTTGCAGAATTTAGAGTAAAACTTTGAGTTGGATACTTGACCTATTACAAATCTATATGTTGCAAAGATATATGCCATACTGGCCTAGTTTCCTCAAAGTTACCTGTAATTTCATGACTTTGCCAGTATGTCACTGTTCCCAGTCTTTCTCCACTCTTGACTCCATTTCCAGCTGGGACTCGTCACCCTCCCATGCATACTGTGTCCTTTTATCCCCTTTCCATTCCACTCTGCTAGTCATATCAACAGCCATCGAACTTTCTGTTTTTGTCTTTTCTTCTAAACTTCAGAAAAAATGATGATCCAGTTCTCCGTAAATGCGTGCAACCACCTAACCTCAGATTGGCAACCCTGTTATTCATTTTTTCTTGATCCTAGGGCACAATTCCTACCATAGCTATTCCTAGCATTTCTCATTCTTCTAAGTCCTAAAGATCTATACTCTTTCTTGCATTTTATTTAACAAATACTAATTTAGAGTCAACAATATGCCATGCACTATGCTAGACAGTGGGTATTTCGATAGGAAACAAAACCAAATCCAGTCCCTGTGTTAGTTAATTTTCTGTTTAACACACACACACACACACACACACACACACACACACACACAAAATGCATGAGATAATCAATTGATAAAGAAAAAAGGTTTATTTTTACTCACAGTTTTGGAGGTTACAGGCCATAATTGGTTGGCACTGTTGATTTGGGCCAGTGGTGAGGCAGCACATCATGTAGGGAGCATGTGGTGAAGCAAAGCTGCTCATCTCATGGCTGAGAAATAAGGAAAGAGAGAGACAAAGGGGCTAGAGTTCTACAATCCCCTTCAGGGGCATGCCCCAAATAACCTAATGACTTCCCATTAGGCCCCACCTCTCTACCACCTCCCAATAACATGGGACCATGGAACCATGCCTTTAATACAGGGGCCTTTGGGGTTGTTTAAACCACAGCACTGCCCTCACAAATCTTAAGGTCTAGTGAGGGAAGCTGGGGTAGCCCCTCCCACTTCCTGTTTTACTGAGAACATCCAGCCCTCTGCCTTTCTGTCCTGTCTCCCTGGCATGTCAGTCTGCCTCTTCTTCGAGTCTGTCTGTCCTCCTCTTTCTTTCTTTTTTTAAAAATACTTTTTAGTTGTTGATGGACCGTTATTTATATTTATTTGTATGTGGTACTGAGAATCAAACCCAGTGCCTCACACATGCTAGGCAAGCACTCTTCCACTGAGCCACAACCCCAGCCCTGTCCTCCTCTTTCAAAGACAGAACCAATCTTATTTTCTTCTCATGAGGCTTTGAATTCATTTCTGCTTCCCTCTTCCAAGTTCTAACTCCTTATGGTTCTCAATATTTTCTATTCTGAAATAACTGATATTTTATTTATCTTATACTCTTTAAACAGTCTCTATTAAACACAAAACTGTATTTTGACTCTTTGATGAAAGAAAGAATTACTGAGTACATTTGCTAATATCTTCAAACTTCAATTAGGCAGTTTCTTTGAGTGATATATTATATTTTTACCTTTTGAAATTTTTGTCCTTTCCTCAAATGATCAGGATTGGAGCCAATCAACTGACATCCCTGGATCTAGATTAAACATTCTGTGAATGGCTCTTCAGTAGATATCTCACCATCATTTCTTTTTAAATGATTTTATTTGGATCGTCTTCCAGGTACTTTCTATTTTGCTATGGAAAATCCCATACATCTAAGTTTGGTTTTTAGGTTTTTAATCTTAGCCTCACCAAGAACTGTAAAGAAGAAATTCTTCCATTTTCTGGCCTACTAATTTTGGGTTGTTTAGAACAACCCAAATTGGGTTACAATTGGGTTGTAAAGAAATGTGTTTTAGTATCTAGGAATCTTTATAAGATATCCTGTTAGATTCAGCAGCTACTACTTATACCTGAAAAGCTCTCTCACTATACGTGATGACATCCATGACTTTATTATGGTCATAACCTGGGAAATCCTGAGTGGTTGTCTCTTAGTTCCAGTGTCTTCTTTTTCAGAAAGAGAGTATTAGAAATTTCCCCTTAGGAAAACATCTGGTTCCTCTTTTTAAAATAATACAAAAAGGGCATCACAGAAAACAATTTTGGGAAGATGATGAGAACATCCCTGATAGTTCTGCTTCATTGCTACTTTTCAAGGCAAGATTTATTCTTCAGAATTGGTGAGCAAGAAGGTTAAATATATCATTCTTTATAGCTTTTAACACAGTCTGACAATGAGCTATTATAGAGATCTGTGGGAAAACTGAGAAATCAATCCTAGCAAACAGATAAGCCCTGAAAATGGTTGAGGTCTGAGTTCTGCACCACAGTGAGAGAGCTCAGTTCTCTTAAAGGAGGCTGTCTTGATTCTTGAAGGCATGTGTTATGGGAGGTGGAATGAAAGGTAGTTGGTGTCTACTGCAGGTACAATGCACCTCCCTTTCTTTGGGTCAGGGGACAGCCTTCATTTTTGACCCCACCTTCTGCCTTACACTCAGGGCCCCGGTTGCACCTTCTCTTTCTTCTTCATATCTGGCACTTGCCGGGGTTGGGGCTGTAGCTCAGTGGTAGAGCAAATGCCTCTCATGTGTGAGGCACTGGGTTCAGTTCTCAGCACCATATAAAAATAAATAAAGATATTGTGTCCATCTATAACTAAAAAAAATAATAATAATTTAAAAAAATAACTGGCATTTTCCCAGAGAGAGCTTCAAAGTACTGAGAACCTCCTGTGGGAAGCAGGCTTCCTGTAGGAAGGCAGTGTTGGAACTGAGACAGCCATAGAGATTAATTGAAGCAGAGGAGCTAGACTCTGTCAGAGAGAGATCAACAGTGGAGAGTTTCTAGTCTAAGGGGCAGTGCATAGGAAAGTGCTTTTAGGTACCAATATTAGCATTTCAAGATGGCAAATGGTTGTGCAAATCTTACATCAGGAAGGCCTTTTCAAATTCTGGAAGCTTGTTATAGCCCCACAAAAAGAGTCTTCTAAGAACCAGGTGAGAGCATCATAAGGGACTAAAGACCCCAGATGATATAGCTGTAGTGCAGAAGGCTTCAGTTCTGGTAAGGGCTTGGGCTAGAGTAGGTGAGGTGGATATAGGAATCTGGCATTTGGGTGAAAGACTCATCAGACAGTTTGACTATGGAGTGATAGCTGGTTAGGACTCTGAGAACCCTTCCCTAAAGCACAGAGAAGGTGTGACAAACTCCAAATTTCTCTAGAGCTGTCCTGGCTGCTACTTTTTCATTGGCCATGGGAGAGAGGTGGAACAGTTTACAAGTACTGAAGTATCCATTCATCCAGAACAACCAGCACAAAAGTGGGAGCAAAGGTTGACAGTGACTGACCTGAAACCACAGGTTAAAGCTCATATCATTATGCCTCTGTCACCTCCCCCACCCCCATGCATGATCTGCTAGCTAGAAAGCCTGCGACACATGACCAAGGCATAAGCAAGAATAGAAACCAAATTATTCAAGAATCAGACATGGGAGTTAATTGGTGTATAAGCCAAAAGACCAGTTGGGCTAATGGAATGCAGAAAGGTTCCCTCCATTTACAGCATGGTCTACAGGCCTTAAACTTCCTGGTTATAAAGAGTCACATTTTGGCAGGACAAGTAACAGGATGGAGTCTGAAAGAAACAAGAAGAAACTTAAAAGGAAAAATTAGGAAGTTCCATCCTTTTGGCTCAAATTATACCACTTGTGTAATTACAAAATGCCTGACCTGGCAGGCTGCCATTCATGAGAAAAAAAAGACCTGGGATTTTGTTGGTCACAAGCTCAAAATAGGTGAATTGTGATACAGTATTGCAAAAAAAGCCAATGAAATCTTATATTGCATTATCAAAATATTGTGTGCAGATAAGTGGAGCCACTGATTCCAAAGAACTCATCAGTGGTCAATCCTCATCTGGAGGTTTATATTCAAACACATCTTAAAAAGAGATATGTATAAACTAGCATGAACCCCAAGAAAGATAACTAGGACATAGAAAAATCTGGAAAAATTATGTCACCAGATATGTGGTTGAAACAACTGGTTGTGTTCGGCTGAGAGAAAAAAGACTGGGCCAGAAATGAAGTGTCTTCCAATACATAAAAAATTATCTGATTAAAGAAGTTGACTTATTATTTGTTTATCCAAAGGCAAACTGAGCAGTCGATTTCAGGTCAATGAAAAGCAGACATTTTAAAGAATCAGGCTTGTCTGACAATCAAACTTAATACTTTCTAAAGTTATAAATTATCCATCACTGAATATGTTCAAGAAGAGTTTGAATGATTCTGAAAGGAATCCTAATTTGTGTGGGGTTACTTTTTGTGAGGTGGTATGGAAGAGGTGTGGGAGTTGGATTAGATAGACTCTTAAGTCCTTTTAGCTCTCAGAGTCCTTAATTATTTCTGTCATCAATATTTGCATCTAAACATCATCCATTCCCTTTCTTCAAGCAATTGCCCCCATAATCTCTCCAACCTTCTCTACCATATTAACCTTTTGTCCCTCCAAAATTTATTTCCAATTTTTATTTTTAAAAAAGGGAACAATCGCCAATATACATTTTATTAGATATGAAAAAAAGGGGAACAATCGCTTTCAATATTTTTGTCTTTGTTCACAGTGGACTGTCATTAATGGTTTACCTGTTCAACATTTTTGTGTTTGGAAACATCATTTCTTTGGGACTACACTCCCTCCCTCATTCTTGGTTCATAAGATTAAAGTTATGGCCTACAGAGGTGATCAGATGACCTTTGCCTGGCCAATGAGTGCTGCATACAACTTGTTCATTACGGTTAGTTCTAAGATTTTCCCTGGAACAACTAGGAAATTCCTGGTACCACTTGTTTGCTAATGGTAAAACTGAAGTTGCTGGAAGCCAGTATGTAGAAAAAGTCTGCAAGAGAAGGAAACCAACACAAGAAAGTAGGCGTGGTGGAGTGGAAAAAGAGTATCTTGATGACACTGGGTAAGTCTCTGGACTTCCCAATAACACAAAACAATAAATTTCCCCTTTAATTTTTAACTCTGTCTTGTGAAGTCAAAGCAAGCTGAATAGTATGTTTGCCCTTTCAGTTTCTAACTGTCTCATTCTTCTCACTCCTTTCCACAGCTTCTAAAGCCTGTTGAAACTTGGCCTCTGCCCAGCTCCCCACCTTCATTTCTCTCCACAGTTCTGCTGACACTTTCTCTATCGACACACACACTAGTGTGAAAGGAGTAGACTGGCTCTGAAGCGCTGAAGTGGACTCCCTTACAGATTCCCCCTCCTCCCAGGAAACCTTCTTTTCAATTCTAAATGCTTTAGTCTCTGAGTTTCCTTTCACGTCAATCTGTCCATCTCTATTTGTGACTTCTCCATTTTTCTACTCTTTAGATTAGAATCCTCGTAGTCATCTAAGAGGTTTATTAAGCACCTCCTGAATGGGCTAAGCGCTGGTTCAGTGGGGATACCCACGTTCACAGCCCCTACCATCTTGGACTCACAGTCGAGGAGAGAACTCTGATGTAGTTTTATCAAATCACACTTTGGTGGCGCAGGCCTGTAATCCCAGCCTCTTGGGAGGCTAAGACAGGAGAATCTCAAGTTCAAAGCCAGCCACAGCAAAAGCGAAGTGCTAAGCAACTCAGTGAGACCCTGTCTCTAAATAAAATACAAAATAGGGCTGGGGATGTGGCTCAGGGGTCAAGTGCCCTTGAGTTCAATCCCCGGTACAAAAAAAAAAAAAAAAAAATCAGTTTGGAGAGACTCCAAGCAGCTGCTCTTTTGAACTTTGATTTCACATAATGAAGTCATCATCATTTATGTGTTCACTTTGTGTCACTATAATGAGATAAGCACATTATAAATAGAAAAAGTTTACTTTGGCTCACAGTTTTGGAGGTTCCAGTCCATGATAGGTTGGGCCTGTGACAAGGCCGCACATCATGGCAGGGATATGTAACAAAGCAAAACCAGGGAGCAAAAAAGTGGGGAAGAGGAAGAAACCAGGATCCTATTGTCCCTTTGGAGAACACACTCCAGTGACCTAAAGACCTCCTACTAGGCCATACCTCTTAAAGGCTCCACCACCTCCCAATAGCAGCATACTGGGGACCAAGTCTTAAACACATGAGCCTTTGGGGGACACTGAAGATGCAAACCATAGAAATTCTCTTCAAAATCACATTTTCCCATTGCAACTGCTTTCAAGACATCTTATTTAGAATAGAAAAAAATATATATAGTGCAAAATTTGCAAGGAACAGAAGGGTAGAGTGTAAGTCTCTTTTTTACTCCCATTGCTCAGTTCCCATCCCTCCACCCCATCTCTCCCAGGCAACTACTATTATCAGTTTCTTATGAACCCACCCAAAGCAACTTTGCACATACAAGCAAATATATGTGTGTGTGCATGTTATGTATATATTATATATCCTCCTCAAGTCTCTCCACTTTTCTTATATAGTGCTTGCCTTTTGCACCTTGATTTTTCACTCAAGAATATATCTTGAATATATGTGAGTACCTACACAGTCACCCTGTTATTTTTAATGACTGCACAATATTTCCCTGTACAGACATGCCATATATTACTTAATCTGTTAGTTTACTTTGTTTCCAATATTATGCTCCTACAAACATATTTGCAATGATTTTCTGTTATATTCTTATTCTGTAGAATAAAGTCCTAGAAGTACAATTGCTGAGTCAAGGGCTATGCCCGATTTTCATATTGATATCTATTATTTATCTTCTAAAGTGATCACATAAATTACTTTGATAAATAGCCTCACCAACAATGTATGAGTGTGTTTTCTAATATCCTCTTTAATAACATGTATAATTGAACATTTTGGTCTTTGCAAATCTATTAGGTGAAAATGCTATCTCGTTGTCATTTCAACTTGGAACACTTTATTATAAGTGAAATTATGAGTATCTTTTTGTTTTTAAAACTTTTTGCTTTACTTTCCTAAAACTCTGTGTTCATGGCCTTTGCCCATTTTTCTATTAGATTGATGACTTTTATTGATTGATGTAAGTTGTTTATATTTTGTGGAATTTAGCCTCTTTTCTGCAGTATGTGTTACAATTCTTTTCTGGATTGCTATTTAATTTTTTTATTTTGTTTATAGAATTTTTACCTCCTCTGTCTTGTGTATATTTTGCAAAAACATCATATCTTTGAATCTTTTCTCTTTTGTTCTCAGTATGTGCCAATACTTAAAATTTGTTTCTTCTTACTATTTCTATGATGGGAAAAGAAAACCAAATGGGCCCTTTATAAAATATAAGCAGCTAATAAGGATATACAAAAGTTCAACCTCACAAATAATCAGAAAAATACAAATTAGATTTCATTTCTTATTCCAGCAAATTAACAAGTAAAAGAAACCAGCAGTTAAACTGTTGGCAGCAATGCAAATTGGATCAATACTTTGGAAAGCAATTCCTTGGTAAATATCAAGAGCTTTAAGACTTTTAAATCTTAAAAAGAAAGATTTTAAAATCTTTATTCAGTAATAGCATGGCTAGAAATCCATTCTATGGATGTAAGCCATCAAAATGGGTAGAGATTAATGCATAGGGATGTTTCACACAATACTGGTTTTAGCAGGGGAAAAATGAAAGCAACTTGAAAGTTGCCCTATGAGTAAATCACAGTGTATCCCCACCAAGGAAGGTCACATAGCTACAAAAACAAAGGTTAAAACTATTAATGGCATGGGAAAATGCTCCCAGTGTAACATTAAAAGCAGGATACAATATTGTTTACACAGTGAAATTATAACCATAAAAGATATACTAAAAACTGGATATATGTCAATGCAGTAGTTGTGTTTAGACAGATTATGCATCTTTTCCGTGATCTCTCCAATTTTATAATGTTTATGTATCACAATTGTAAAAAAAACCCAGAAATCAAAATAACATACACAAAAAGAATGTAAATCTATTTCTAGAATTTACCCTTTTTTCCCTTATCTGTTTCTACTATGACCATGTAGGCCTTCTCCCTGGCTCCCACATTAGGACTATTGTAACAATCTATCACCCAATCTGACTTCCTTCAATATTGTTATATTATTCACATTGTCTATCTTGACTTGAGACTCCACAATGGCTTCCTAGTCTCTATTACATGCTGTTTAAATTATTCAGTCTAGTACATCAGCTCTCTATAATTTGGGTCCACTCTCCTGAAATTATACAAGTGTATTTCCGACTGGTCCATACTGCACCCCAGTGATCTTGTCACCCTATGTACCCATACCAGGCCCTTACTTTTACTTTACTCATTCTCTTTACACTTCTTCGTGCTCCCTATTCTACTCATCTTCAGGACGTGTCACGGCCTCCATGTTGACTCTGACCTTGTCCTCTGCTGATCTCTCAGAGCACGTCCTTCTAATCATAGCCACCATATAATAGGTCATGGTCTTGCCATGTTGTTTTATGTGCGAATTTCAGCTTCCTAACTCTGAAAGCTCATGAAGGCAGGGCAATGCTAACCATCATCTTCTTTTTGTCTCCTGTTCAGTTTCTACACAAGGCTGAGCAGAGGGCAAGGCCTGATGAACAGCTTTGATGAGCAGGTTTTGGGGCAATATCTTTTCTTCTTTCCTCTGTTCTTGTCTGGTAACCTCTCTTTCAAGTAGTGCCCAGTGACCGAAGCAAATCAAAGTCTTAGAACAGTGGGGTTCTCAACCCTTGCTGTAACAATCTATGTGTAATGAGCCTTTAGGAAGCTTTAAATAATATGGCTGCTTGCCCTTTCCCTTCCCCTGCCCCACCCCAAACGTTAGAATTTATTTGGTCTACGGTGAGATCAGGTTGGTGTGTTTTCTAAAGCTCCCCAGATGATTATGGTGGTTTCATTGAGTTCTATTCCTTTCAGGCCCCAACTCTTTTGACGTGTACCCATTCAGTACTTTCCTGTCTTATTTCCAGGCAGGAAGTCATCCTAGAACTGGCCAGAGACTCTAAAGGGACTGTCTTCAGTTTAGTCCTTTGGCATCTGTTATAGCCTTTGTTGTTTTTCAAAGGTGTTTACTTTCAAATGTCTGTGTTGAAGGCTGTCCTGAAGGTTGTCTTTCTGCATAGGCATCAAGATAAGTAAATGGATAGAAAGAACAGCATTAAATTAGAACAAGTTCAGATCCCCCCAAACAAGACACTGTTGTTATATAGTAAAACAGTCTGATTGAAGCAATTTGTTTTGTTTGGAAATTCAGTGCAAGACCTGTATGAGACTTAGAACACAATGTCAGAGAGAAGATGAAGATCTCAACCATTATTGACCATTATAAAAATTTTACTAGTGTAATATCACAACAAAAACCAAAGGTGACAAAGACACCAATATTGGGAATTTTTAGCAATTAACTATGAACCAGGTTCCTGTTCTATTTGGATTTGCTCATTTAATCTGACAACCCTGTGAGGTGGGTACTGTCATTATCCTCATTGTACAGATGGGACACTGAGGTACCACATTACTAAGGAAATTGCTGGCTAGCAAATGGCAGAGCTGAGATTAGAAAACATTCAGATCTTATATTCTTAGTAACTTTCTAGGACTAATTCCTGTTTCAAAGGGAAATGAGACTTCCAAAAAATCCAAAGATTTCCAAATATTTGAGTACATATGAGATAGTTTTTCATATTTTTACTTTTATCATTTTCAATGGAAATTATTCCAACATACACTGCACACATCTCTGCTTCCTTAAAAAAGTGAAAACTGAAGGCAATTTAACATTTCCTTAGAGACTCAATGCTCGCATCAGAGGTGTTAATTATTTGGAGCGGCAATATGGAGCCTGATTCTCAGACGTTTTTAGGTTTGCAGTTAAGTCTTTCTCTTCCACAGCACTGGAAAAGTGCAGTGATCATGGTTCCCTCAGTCCTTTCCTTCTAGAGGTGACTGCAAGGCCCATTTGTCCCAGATGAAGCCATCAGCTCTAGACACTGCTGATGGGCCTTGCTGCTCCTGGGGCACAGCTGATTGGACAGAGTGAACACGTGGCCTAAAGCAGCTATGCCATAGGTCGGCCAGCTTTCTACAGCTGAACGAGTGGGAAACGCTTGGCCTCAAATGGGAGATGTGGTGTAGAGTCTCCTTTGGGGGAATGTGAAGTAGGAATTAGAGGTAACAGTGGGAGCTAAAAACAGAGAAGGAGGGGGAGAGTCCATGGGGTAGGATAAGCAAAAGTCAAGAGGGAAACTCGATATTATGATCAACAGAAGTTGTGAGGTGGAAAAGAGAGAGCAAGGGTCACACGCTGGAATTCCTCCAGCAGTCAGGCAGGCAACGTCAACGAGAGAAGAGGGCGCGGCCAAGGTAATGGGGCGTGGCGGAGATTCTGGGACTGCCAAGTTCGCGCCACGCCCAGAGACTTTGGAATGCGAAGTCACCATTCGAGCCAAACGTCACGTCTGCCGGTTAAAATAGGTCATGAGCTGCCAGTTTGCCGATTCCAAAGAAAGAAGGAGGAAGCCAGTTAGCGGGCAGACAGGGAAAGCTTTAAAAGGCTCTGACAGGAGCAGAGGTCTCTGGAGGAAGGCTGAGGCACAAAAACAGCTCCTCCCGCGGTGAATCCTGATGCTGAGGTCCTGGGGTCACCTTGGATTCTAGATGACCTCCTGGGTCCAGTCTTCTTGAGGTCTGGCTCACGGAGCTCCTGTTCCTCCCAAGGGTGCGGGTACTTTGGCCTTCCTCGGTTCCCACGAGGCCCTGTGGGGCTGAGGTCCCTGTTTTCTTCCTTCCGTATAACTCTCCCTAATATTAGATGTAATTTGAACTGTTCCTAAGAACCAAAAGAGTTTTAGGAAAATACAGCAAATGGCCCCAGATTGCTTTTTTTTTTTTTCTTTGAAATTGTTGTGTTCCTATTAATAGCATTTGTTTTCTCCTTTGAGGCTGGGCTGTCAACTGTCCCTTTTTTATTGCTGTAATGTGGCTTGCTTCTACTAGTTGTTCTCTGTTAATAAAGCTGCTCACAGATTTGCATGCTAGATCTGGAAGCCTGGTGAGATTTAAAAAATTTAAAGTAAAAAGACAATGAAAGAAGGGTGGATTTTTTTATAGTAAGAAAATTATTTCAATACCACAGTTTCAAATAATGAAAGATTTTTAGTGTCCTGTGAGATTTAGTATATAATATTTTGGAAATGCAGTATGAGTGTTCAGATGTCTTGTTTACTTTTTAACTTTTGGCTCTTGTCCAGTTGGTGAATGTCTTACTAAAGTATCCTTTGGTTCCAAGGAATCCAAACACACTGGAGCCAGCACAAAAATAAAGGAAAGGAGGTTTAATCTAAGATATCAAACAGAACCCAACTGAAGAAAGCATGAGTGATTAGGCATTTTCTCTCTCTCTCTTCTACTCTTTCCTTCTCTTCCTTCTCTTTCTTCTTGGTTTCCTAATCTCTCTTTGCCCTTGTTTAACATCTGTTCCATTTTCCATTGGTCAGACTCATTATTCTGTATCTCTGCCCTGTTTGTTCGTTCTTTTCCCTCCCAACATTGGCTTGCACATAGATTTGGGCTGCCATGCTTCCAATTTTGGCAACTCTTCATGACCTTGTATCTTCAATGCCAATATCATCCAACCCTATGTCTTTGAGAACACGATTGACCCAGTTTGAGCCAAGTGTGTGCCCCTGGTCAGATTTGCTGGTCAGAGAGCAGGGCAGGCCCCTCCTACTTCAGGAAGCTTTTTCCAGCATGCAGGGAGTCTGCAGGGTCTGTGAGGAAATTCTGGCAGGGATAAAATGACTGGTATTTTGACCGGAGTGCAATTTCTAAATTTATGAGCTGTGATAGATGACATGTTATTATATATTTACATTTCCTCATCTTTTTTTGTTAAATATAAACAACAAAAACTTTTTGTTCAGAGTCCTCAGGGCTGGAAATCCAAGGTCAGGGTGCCAGTCTATTTGAGTTTGCTGAGGACCCTCTTCCAGGTTGCAAGCTGCTGTGTTCTCATTGTGTCTGATCGGTGCATGTTAATTATACAGAATGGTGACTTTCATTCTGCTATACTTGTGTATACATAAAAATGTAATTTGATTCATTTCACTCTTCAATATCTCCCCACTCCTTCCACCCCCCACTATCCTCTTCCTCTACCCTAATGGTCTCCTTCTACTTTCTTTTTTCCCCTTCTATTTTCATGGTGTAACTTTTTTTTTTCTGTCCCCCCACCCCCCGCTTCCGCTTCCACATATGAGAGAAAACATGAGACACTTTTCTTTCTGAGGTTCATTTCTTTTGCTCAAAATTATTATATTTCCTTTTCTGTGTCATTCTTCATTTGGCACTTAAGGTCCTGTTAACAATAAACACATCATCGATTGGTGATGTACCTATGCCCATCAGCAGTTAGATAATAGGGTCTGGTCAATAACATCTGAGTAGTCATTCATGTAAAAACAAAATTATTAAGGACAATTTTTTCCTTTTTATTTCTGTCATTTCTCAGGACTTTATTGTTTGATTTTCTTTGTAATATTTTAGTTCTTGTTAATACCTAATGCAAACTTATTTTTTTTACAGCATATTTAAGACCTGTATTTGATGTTTTGGTGAAAAGCCACTTTAAACTCTACATTTCATCTGCACATGAATTCTTTCCTGACCAAAAAGTCTTTACTAATGTAGGGGTGATTTGACAATTTGTTTAAAATCACTACTTACTGTTAGGTTTCCATCCCTTCACAGAACTATGCAATAATTACAAGTCAACCACAGGTGGAAGAGTTTATTTTGAGTATTTCGAAAGAAACCGAATGTTAGACAAAATTTTCTCCTAAGCCAAGACAAGAGTAGTTCTATTTTTTAAATTTATTATTATTATCATTAGTAGTAGTAGTACCAGGGATTGAACCCAGGGGTGCTTAACCACTGAACCACATCCCCAGCCCTTTTTATTTTTTATTTTGAGACAGGGGACAGGGTCTTGCTAAGTTACTTAGGGCCTTGCTAAATTACTGAGGCTGCTTTGAATTTGCAAGCCTCCTGCTTGGCCTCCCAAGCTGCTGGGATTATAGTCATTTGCCACCATGCCCAGCAAGAACAGTTCTATTTTTAAAACAATAAATTGCAAATTAAATGTTCGCATCTTTTTTTAGGCCAGCATTTGAATGGTACTGAACAGTTTACAAAACATTTTATAACATGTGTCTAGTATTCAAAGTAATGTTCTGAGATTAGTAATGTCATTGTGTAGCTGAAAAACAGGCTTAGAGAGGTTACATGACATGTCTGGAGTCACTGCTATTTGTACCAGATAAAAACTAAAGTCATCTTACTCTAAATTTTGTGGGTTTTGCATGGCATTTGTTCTCCTTTCATTTTATCCCTAAGATTTTGGAATCCAAGGGATGGTATCAAATGCTATATCTATGTGATTTAAAATCCACAAATTCTCAGAATAAACTTTCAGTTCAATTTTGATTTGTTTTTCCAACACCAAGGCCGATACATTCACATTATGATATCATGTGTATCCATTTCTAACCCTTTCTGAATTTGCCATGCATATCATTCTAATTATCAAGATTAAAATAACTTAAAATGCAATTCTCTTCAAAATCATTCTTGAAAAGAGTAACTCTCAAAAGTCTTTCAAAGGAACAAGTGTTAGAGATGTACTTCTTGCCTGGCATGTGAAGCTCTGGGTTCCATCCCAGCAACACACAAACACATACACACACACACACACACACCCCAAAATTAAAAGAGCAAATTAGTCCCCTAAAAAGGAAAGACATTATGTACTTGTGATGATTAGGATGTTATACTACTTAAAAGGAGAAATGGTTTTTAAGAAGATAAATGCATTTGCTATTTATATATAAGTAGATCCTACTGACTACCCAAAGTGTTATTCAATCATTAAAGTAGGCAACTGGTACTTCTGCTTAGAAACCTTTCCTTACCAGTTGAAGATACTGTAAGTATTAAAAAGCAATATGATGAGTTAGTTTAAAAAGTGGTCTGTAATTCAGACTCTTCATGAAGTTAGATTTGTTTTTCTGCTACATCTAAAAGGAGCAATATTGTGCTGTGTTGATTGTCATACAAAGAGCAGGCAGTAGTTTGGAACTGAGGTGCTGTGTGTGCACTGTTCGCTGTGTATGGTTTGTTAGTGCTGTATTTTGTGCTCATAACAGGATATTCAGACTGTACCAAGCAGAGAAATTCTAAAAGCTCTTATAGTCCATAATGTCTGTGCAACAAATAACTTACCTGGAATAAATACCAAGAAAGAGGGCACTTATCAACAGGAGTTATTTTTGTTTCTAATTCTTACTTCTTTATGTTGACTACATTCCCAACCCCTTTCCTTTAAAGGTATTTAGGACTGCTTTGGGGAGAGAAATAGTCTAGACATTTGGCCAATATTTTAGGGAAAAGGAAACAGTATAGCCAATGCGAAGTGTTGAAGGAGGGCAGCAGTGTAGCACAGAAAGTTAGAGATAAACGGGAGAGGAGCCCTAGGGCTGCATTTCTGTTAAGAGTAAAAGGACTAAGGTGAGTGTTAGGAAGAAATGAGAGACATTGTTTAAATAAGATCACAAGATTGATCTTAAATATAAAGAGGTTAACAGTCCCTTTTTTGATTGAGTTTGTGAAAATGTGAATTTAAATCAAAAGTGTGAAAGTTGAGCAAAAGAATTATATAATGGAAGATTTTATTGCAGAGTATAAATAATTGTGTGTATGTGCATGTGTGTGTGTGTGTTTAGAAAGAGAGAGAGAGAGAGAGAGAGAGATCATGTGCGCTATAACAAAATAGTAGAGACTGGGTGATTTATAAAGGAAAATTTATTTGGCTTACATTTCTGGTGTCTGGAAAACAACCTGGCTATAGCTTCTGGTGAGGGCCCCTGCATGACAACATGGTCGATGGCATAGATGGCATCAAGTGCACAAGACAGAGAGAAAAAGAGAAAGAAAGAGAAAGGTGTCACAAGGCAAGGGAAGAAGTCAGAGAGTAGGAGGGGCCAGGCTCGCTATATTGTAACAATCTTCTTTCTTGACTAATTTATTTCTGTAAGGCCTACTCTTCTCCACCAGACTGCACTGACCCATCCATGAGGGTGGAGCCCCTGTGACATAGTCACCTTCCACTAGGCCCTGCCTCTTAAGGTTCCACCACCTTGACACTGCGTCACACTTGGGACCGTTTCTAGCACATGAACCTTTGGGGGACAAACCGTCTCCAAAAAAATAGTACACACACACACACACACACATATATGTGTATGTATACATATCTATTCATATTCTTAATCTTCATCATCAAAGAACAAAAATTAACCAGTTTACATCTAAAAAAGCATCTGAGGAGTTTGAAGGTTCCCTCCTTTCTGTCATAGTTGCGTTAGGTTTATAAGATCGATGTTTATAATTCCCATTATTAACATTTTTATTTTATATTTTATACTATTTTAAAGAGAAAATGCATGTGGAGACAATTTTAGGACATCATCTGACATGAGACTGTGAACTGAAGTCAAGTACATAGAAGGCTTAAGGCTGAAATTATTTTTGCTTTGGAATATTTGTAATTTATTTGTATGTAAGTAAGAAAAAGAATAAAGCAGTTAGAAGAAAGGTATTTTTTAAGTAAAGGGAAAAGATAATAGAATTTTAGCTATTCTGAAAAAGCAAATGTTTTATTAATAGCTAAGTGAAATAGTTAATTGAGTAATAGTTAAGTTGTGTATTTTCATTATAATCTCTAACAGGCTAAGTGCCTTTCACTCAGGAAGGCCTGGAATTCCTTTCATGGATGTAGGTTTTCTGTCATATTAAAGTCATAAATGTTTTCTAAGAACATGTTGTGACAGTGCTAGATGGCCTTGCTGACAAAGCCGTCGCTTACTATAGAATAGGAAGCCAAGTGACTCGCTTTTCTAGTGTTCAGTGAAGTGTGTGATATGAGCATGTGGCTGTCTTGGCCAGTGGAAACTGAGAAAAACCTGTTGAGGAGACTTCTAGGAAGATTTTTCTCCATGTTACAAGAGAGATGCAAGAGGATAAACCCCTTTTGTCTTTCTTACCATTGAATATTCCATTAAAAGATGTGATGTTTGAGTTTTGGTGGCCATTTTTTAATTATCAGGGTAGACCAAGACAAAGCAGAGACGTTACCCCAGAACCTGATATGACTGTGCCACTTCTCGAACCACTCCCAGAGCTTCCTACATCTAGGCTCCTTGGTATGGAAGAACACAAAAAGGAGAAAAACAAACAACAAAACCCCAAATCTCTGTGGTTTAAGTGACTTTATTTGGGTCGACCTTTTTTTTTTTTTTACTTGCAACCAGATGCATACTAACTGATACACAGAATATGCGATTCGTTCCTAGGAACAAAGAGCTCAGAGTAATCTTTGAATTTGGAGTTTGCTTTTCAACTTTACCCAGGCCTCTAGTCCCCACAGCACTTTCTTCTTGTCTCATCCTGTCAGTTCCTGCTGGACTTATTTCTTGTTCTGTCTAACCAGGATATAATTTAGCATCGATCTCTCAGTAAATTCTCCCTCCTTTTCCTTCTGTTGGTCTTCATCACTCCTATGCTAATGATGTAGATCAATACAATGAAGGAAAATGCCTAACTGTGAAACTGGAGCAATTACAAGTTCAATGTTCCCAGACTCACCAGAGTCCTTACATCATTTATTTTTATTGGTTACCTCTCTTCCTCCTTCTCCATAGCAGGTATTCTAGATCTTAGCTATTCTTCTCCGACATATTTCTAAGTCTTGTCTTCCTCCTTTCTCAGAAGATCTTGCCTCCTTATAACAGAAAAAAATAGAGGTCATTCTTCTATAAACATTCTCCCATAGATAGAAGATTCTGATCTATCCTCTGTGCAAAAACCATAACTCAAAAGGAACCACAGACCTAAATGTAAAACTATAAATCTTTTAGAAGAAAACATAGGACCTTTAATTACACAGATTTCTGAGATAGAATGCAAAAGTGTGAACCATAAAAAGAAATGGAATAGAAGAAATGGATAAATTAGACTTCATCAAAATGTAAAACTTTTTGTTCTTCAAAATATACTTGAGAAAAGACAAGCCCAGACTTGGAGAAAATGTGAGAAAAACACATATGATAAAAAATTTTGATCTGGAATATGTAAAGACTTTCACAATTCAGTAATCATAAGATGAACAACCCAATTTTTAAAGTGAACTAAACATTTGAACAGACACTTCATCCAAGAAGAGGTACAAATGGCAAATAAGCACATGAAAAGATGTTCCATGTAATCAGCAGAATGCAAATGCAGTAACAAAATGCAAATGAAAACCATGATGATTACAGCACCATGCAGATGCTCCTTCATTTCCAGTGAGGTTAGGTCCTGACATAATATCCTAGGTCAAAATGCATTTAATACACCTGACCTACTGAACATCGCAGCTTAGCCAAACCTACCTTAAACATTCTCATGAGCCTACAGCTGGGCAAAATCATCTAACACCAAGCCTATTTTATAATAAAGTACAGAATATCTCATGTAATCTATTAAACACTTGTATCCAAAATACACTGGCTACATGGTATAGAGTATTGGGTGTTTCCCTTGTTATCTTGTAGCGGTCTGGGCACTGTGGCTCCTTGTCATTGCCCAGCATCATGAGAGAGCCTCATGCTTTTGCAACATGAACTGGAAGAAGATTGAAATTCAGAATTGGAAGTCCAGTTTCTACTGAAGGTATATGACTTTCCCACCATTATGCAGTTGAAAAAAAATGACAAGTCATACCACACCAAGTCACACATTAGAATAGCTAGACTTTATAAAACTGTCATCAAGTTCTGGGGAAGATGCAAAACAACAGCAGTCTCATACACTGTTGGTATGCAAAATGGTATACACTTGAGAAAAGTTAGACTGTTTTCTTATGAAGTTAAAAATACACACAGTAGGGGCTGGGATTGTGGTGTAGTGGTAGCGTGCTCGCCTAGCATGGGTGAGGCACTGGGTTCGATCCTCAGCACCACATAAAAACAAAGATATTCTGTCCACCTACAACTAAAAAAATAAATAAATATTAAAAAAATACATAAAAATACACACAGTAATACCACTCTCAATGACTTATTAAAATAAATGAAAAAGTATGCCCAAAGACCTGTGTGCAAATATTAATAGAAGTGTATTTATAATTGCCCTAAACTGAAACCAAATATCCATCAACTGAGAAACAGACAAATTTGAATGTAGCCATATAATGGAATACTACTCACCAATCCAGAAGAATGAACTACTATATGAAATAAACAACTTGGATAATCTCAAAAATATTATGCTAGGGCTGAGGTTGTGGCTCACTGGCAGAGTGCTTGCCTTGCACATGTGAGGCACTGGGTTCACTCCTCAGCACCACATAAAAATAAATAAAGACACTATGTCCATGTATAACTAAAAAATAAAAAAATATTATGCTAAATGAAATAAACCAAATTCAAAAAGTATTGGATTGCTTGTTAAGCAAACAGATTCTTATTTTAGTGTCACACAATATTCTGAAAAAGTCAAAGCTATGGGAATAGAAATCATATCAGTGGTTGCCAAAGCCTGGCGGGCGGGACAAGAGAAGGGGACACAGGGAACTTTTAGGGGTGATGGAAATACTTATTGTGGTTGTATATGACTATTTGTTCACCAATACTCACACAGCTGCATGCCTAATTTAATAAACTTTAAAAATTACATCTCTTATCCTAAAAAGCCTACCTTGCAACCTACTCTATTCATTCATTTACTTGCTTGAGTGGGAGGTCTCTGAGGGAGGGGACTTTTTCTGTCTAGTTTGCATTCAGCTACTATTTATTCATTGTTTGCTATGTGCCAAGCATGCATTAATTGCTGGAAATTCGAGATGAGCAAGGCAGTTTGTCTCTGCCCTCAATATATAGTCTGGGAATTAATTATAGCCTAATCTCATTCCTTTCCTTTTCTGGTAAGCTTTGTGGAAGTCATCTAAACTTAATGCTTATATTTTATCTTGTTTGGTCCTTAACTTGCTGAAGTCCAGATTTCCCCTCCATTTTAATGAAAGTCCTCTTGGTAGACTGCCAAAGACTTCTTAATGGCCAAATTCAATGAAGTCTGTTCAGTCCTTGTTTAATTTACCTTCTTATGATATTTGAACTGTTCATTCTTTTCCTTAAACTTCTTCCTTGCCTTCATTGTCTTGATGCTGGATTTTTCATATACCTCTATACTGGCATTTTTTTTTTGATTATTCAGCAACAATTGGTGTTCCTCAGGGCTCTAATTCTTGCCCTTTTCTGTTTTAAACTATGTTCTTTCTTTTTTAAAATATTTTTTTAGTTGTTGATGGATCTTTATTTTATTCGTTTATTATTTATATGTGGTGCTGAGGATCAAACCCAGTGCCATACGCATGCTCGCAAGCACTCTACCACTGAGCTACAGCCCCAGCCCTAAACTATGTTCTTTGTTGGAGGGAGCAAGAAGAGTACTTACTCTCTCTTCTACTGAATTGAATTCTTTCAAGGAAACTTCTTGGAAGTTCCCACAAAACACACTTCTATTAGAATTCAAATACAAAACCATAAAAGGGTTTGGATATGTCGTCCCTTATTTCAGGTAGTGCAATGGTTTGAGTTTGTCCCCCAAAGTTCGTGTGTTGGAAACTTAATCTCTATTGCAACAGTGTTGAGAGGTGAGATCTTTGAGAGGTAATTAAGTCATCAGGGCTCTGCCCTTAGAAATGAGCTAATGCTATTATTGTGGAAGTGACTTAGTTATCAAGGGAGTGATTCCTGATAGATGAACCAGCACCCCTCTCCTTGCTCTCTTTCCCCTCTACCTTCTGCCATGGAATGATGCAGCAAGAAGGCCTTTGCCAGATGCAGGCCCCTTGACCTTGGACTTCCCCATTTCCATAACTGTGAGAAATAGTATCTTGTCTTTACAAGTTACTTTGTAAAGAATCTTTCTTTATACAATATTCTGTTATAGGGGCTGGGATTGTAGCTCAGCGGTAGAGCGCTTGCCTCGCATGCGTGAGGCCCTGGGTTCGATCCTCAGCACCACATACAAAAGCAATAAAATAAAGACATTGTGTCCATCTACAACTAGAAAAAAAAAATTAAAAAAAAAAAAAACAATATTCTGTTATAGCAGCACAAAATAGACTAAGACAGGTATAAATGTGTCTAATTAAAAATAGAAATTCTGGAGGATTGTAGATTTGGAATAAAAATCACCATTTTGCAAACATCGTGGTAAAAAATTGATTTGGATACAAATCATCAAAGAATGCTCCACTAGGGAGGAAAGTTTGCTGAAGAACAGGACATTTATATAGTCTTAAATAATTTGCCCACAGATTGCTTATTGGTAACCAAGGAGAAAATAGTAACTGAACAATGGAGACACCAGACAACATCCTGACTGAACAACCATGATTGACATAACCAGTGAGAAGCAGGTGGGTGTCATGTGGCCTCCAGATGTGACCTAAGAACAACATGACATTGCTTATGTGATGTTTCAGCTGGAAATGTACAATCTGCATCTGATCACGAGAAAACACCAGACAAACCAAAATTAAGAAAGAGTCTATAAAATAACTGACCTGTATTTTTCAAAAATGTCAATGTCATGAAAGATAATGAAAAGCTGATGAATTATTCCAGATTAAAGGAAACTGAAGAGCTTAATCAAATGCAATATGTGGCCTGGTCAAGATCCTTAACTAGAGGAAAACAAAATGCTCTAAAGGACATTACTGAGACATTTGACTAAATTGGCCAAGAAGTTAAGGAGAGAGAGAGAAAGAGAGAGAGACAGAGACAGAGACAGAGACAGAGAGAGACAGTGTAAACAGGACCCGATGACTAAGTATTGAATGTTTTCTCTTTTCTATCCTTAGAGCCACTGTGTTAGTTTGGGTTTTCAGCATTTCTCCCTTCAGCCTATTTCTAGAATCTTCCAAGTGATATTGCTAAATTCATTGCCTTTCCCTTCCAACCTGTCCTTCTTATTGTCACCAGACTGATTTTTTTTTTTTTTTTTTTTTTTTTTTTTAAGCACAGATCTAATCATGCCCTATTGCTAGTTAGAAAACATCTGGGGCTTGCTCTTGCCTCTTCCTGGCATTCCAGACACTTTTCCACACAGATCCAGAGTTCCTTGCTGGCCCTTTCCCTCCTGCACTCACATCCCAAATGGCTCCAGTTTTCAACTGGTTCCTCTGCTTCCAGCAGTCATGACAATACCCAGCATGAAACCACGAAGAAAGACGGAATGGAATGAGCCAGCAGGAAAGGGCATCATTCTAAAGCTTTCTAGCTAGTTTGAAATATAAACTAGACTATCATGTGAAATAACTTCACTAAACTTTTTATAAGAATTAATTTTTTTTTAGAGAAATAAATAAGTGTCTGTGGTGGGTGCCTACTAAAAGGAAAGAGCAAACGAAGATGGGTTTGTTGGCTGACTTCCATCCTAAAATTTCCTGTGAAGCTATTAAATGCAGCCAGCGAAGGATCTCATTATCTGAGTCAGAATTATTCTATCAACAGCCCTTTTTCCCTGTCACAGCTGGTGCTGAGAGCCATATGTCATAAGACTCTCTCTACCCCTGAAGTTTGGAACCCTCGCTAACTGGAAAATAAATCACTGCTGTTGGATCAAGTGACCCACGGGGTTCCCAAGAGAATTTTCCTTTATATTTTAGTTATGTGGTGAAAACTCATGATTTTGCTTGCCCATGTGGCTTTTCTCCCATTTCCCATCTGCTTACTCCCTATAATTTTGCCAAAATGTGATTCCATCATTCCGTTCCATAAACAAGAGTGCTTCCTTGCTTGTTCTCAGGAATAGGAAAGCCTCACGGGAATTGCATTTAGTGATGGAATAATATGACTCATTTACTCTGGACTTATCAAATAAGATTAAGAGCAAATACCTGTCTAGAATTCAACAAAGAGGACCCTGTTATTATATATTAAAATCTACTCTGTGAATCCATAAGCTCATCCATTATTGTACCAGCTTTAACTGTTGTCAAGCATTCCCTTAAAAGTCAAGGTTATCTAGTGGATTGTTTTGCAACATCGTGCCTACAAAATATACATACAAAATTCATCTACAGATGTCTAATGAACCCATATTGTTGCCCATAATTTTGATCATGCCTTCATTTTTCCTTTCTTGAAAAAAAAGTGTTATTTTGACAATTAGGCTTAGCATATTGTGTTGTGGATTATCCTTCAATGAACTATTAAATGTTTAAATTAGGTGCCACTTTATTTTATTATACCATTAATTGATGAATAAAAAGAACCAAATATTTCTAGTGTAAAAAACAAGTCAAGGTTATATTAATACTGTGAAGGGTGAGAGAAGACTGAGTATTATTTGGGAGTATAATTGCAAATTTCCAGGGTGAAGATTATTTTTTCTGCAGTAGGCATTCTGTAAAGTCAAGTGGAATTCCAATTTATAATTAAATAACCATACTAATTTCCATATGGGAGTGATGGTCTATTTAGCTCCTTACAGTTTTGTATCTCTGAGGGATGCTGCTATGTCATTTTATACCTAATTTGTATATTTTGTCTGTCTATATTTCTATTTTGCACTATGGATTACAAGACATGACCTTATACTCTTGAACTAAGAGAAATAATATGTTATTTGTAACAGCAGCAATTTTTAAGCTATAGATCTGTTTAATATCAGTTATTATTCTTAGACTCAAAATCATTTATGATTTACAATTAGATTCCAGGAAACTGATGAAGAAAATCTGAGTTACTCTCTTACCTTCCCAGAGAATACCACTGGCTCATCCATGTCTGTGTAAGTGTCCAGAGAATTGCCAAATACATAGGTGTTAATCCCATATACATTAGTGATCACTCTTTTAATGAGGTCAACACTATCTGTTTTACCTACTTACAGGCTTGCAAGAATCTTACAAAATCATGGACAAGAAAAAGCATAAAGTGCCATTCTAATGGTAAGTGTTATTATTAAAAACAACAGTTTCTTAAATTGCATATATGATCAGAGAAATATATATCTTGGGAAACCATCTAGTATTACTTTCTGATAAGAAGAAGACATATATTCTGTTCACTAATCAGGAAGACTAACTTGTGAAGCCCTGATCTCATTATTCATTGTCAAAGAAAAATCCCTGCTTGGTAACCTGCATTGAGGGAAGCTTTCCAGGGCCTGGACTTTACTCCCTGAATTGCCCCACCCTCTTTGCCCTACTTAAAATATCTGGGCAGAGGACATCTTCCGAGTTCTTTTTTTTTTATTTAATTTTTTTTAGTTGTAGATGGACACAATACTTTGCTTATTTTTATGTAGAGCTGAGAATCAAATCCAGTGCCTCACACATGCCAGTCAAGTGCTCTACCACTAAGCCACAACCCCAGCCCCTTCTGATTTATTATTTTATAATTTTTCAAAAATAAGAGCCAAAAATGTGGGACACACACACACACACACACAGGAATATTACTCAGCCATAAAGAAGAATGAAATTATGGCATTTGCTGGTAAGTGGATGGAACTGGAGACTATCATGCTAAGTGAAATAAGCAATCTCCCCAAACTAAAGGTCGAATGTTCTCTCTGATACGCAGATGCTAACACACAATAAGCGGTGCTGCAAGGAAAGAATAGAAGTTCATTTGATTAGACAAAAGGGAATGAAGGCAAAGGAAGAGGGATGGGAATGGGAAAGACAGTAGAATGAATCATAGTTATATCATGTAGGATATAACTTTCCTATGTTCATATATGAATACACAACCAATGTAACTCCACATCATGTACAACCACAAGAATGAGAAGTTATATTCCACGTATGTATAATATGTCAAAATACATTCTACTGTCATGTATATCTAAAAAGAACAAATTGAAAAAATTGGGAACCAACAACCACAGTAGACTCAGGCTGGAGGAAGGAGATTGGAGGGGCCCTGCATTGTTTAAGGCTGACATCTCTTTTCCCTGATTACAGCATTCATCATATCACAGATAATCCTAGGAGGTGGGTGGTATTGTTATCATCATCAACTCAATATTAAAAATAGGAAATCGAGAAGTGAAATAAGACCCAAGGTTAATAGCTGGTAGGTGCTAGAGCCAGCATGTGAGCTCTGTCTGTCTCCAGGCTCTGTGCCTTTAACTTTCACCCTGTTGAGTACGAAGGTCTGTGGATGTGCAGGGGAATCAGATGGGTTTAGGAGATACAAAGCAGAGGCAGCACACTTCAAAGGTAACTCTGGCTGTCCAACCCCAGGAGAAGGCTTAGACAAAATATCTGTACCTGAGTATCATGCGTTCAAGGAGCATTTGAGCTGGATAGAATCTTTAAAACATAGACCCATGTGGTGATGGTTAATTTCATGCATCCACTTAACTGGGCTGAAATATGCCTAGATAGCTGGTAAAATGTTATTTCTGGCTGTGTTTGTGAGAATGTTTCCAGAGGAAATTGATATTTGAATCAGGAGACTGAGCAAAAATCACCCTCACCAATGAGGGTGGACATCATCCAACAGAAAAAAAGGTGGAGGAGGGCACATTCTCTCTCTTCTTGATCTGGAATCCTTCTTCTGCTGTCCCCCATCCCCATACATGGGAGCTCCTGGTTCTTAGGACTTGTATTAGCAGAACCCCACCATGCTACTGACCCCAGTCCTCAGGCCTTCCAACTGGGACTGAATTACACTCCAGCTTCCACAAGGTAGATGAGACTGCTCAGCCTCCAAGGCCAAGTCAGCCAATTGCTATTCTCTCTTTCTCCTTCCCCCCATTGGTTCTGTTTTTCTGGAGAAACCTGACTAGTACAGACACCTTCATTTTACAAACGATGAGGCCTTCATTTTACAACCAGAGAGCTTGTGTGATTCGCCTGGGGTCACAGGCTCATCTAATCATTCAATGAGTCAAGTACTGTACTAGGTGCCAAGGAGATAGACATGATAGTTCACATGGCCTGCATTTAAGAAACTGATATTTTAGCTAGAAAAACATATGTAGGAAAAAAATCAAAATTAAGATATGTACAAAAATACTACAAAAGAGATATGAACAAAATGTATGAGAACCCTGAGATTTCCCTGGGAGAGTCCCTGCAGGCTTTCCAGAGGAGGTGGCATTTTAGTGACTTCTTAAAAGATGAACAGGAGTTTACCAGATGGAGAAAGATCATTCCAGGTAATCCAGCTGGTTGGTAGATGAGTGAAAACAAAACCCCTGGTGTTCTGACTCAGTCCAAAATCCATTGCTCTATAACTGCCAAGGAAAGAAGTCTCGGTAAGCATTCTTTTTTTCTTTTTCTTGGTACCAGGGATTGAACTCAGGGGTACTCTACCACTGAACCACATCCCAGCCTTATTTTGTGTTTTATTTAGAGACAGAGTCTTGCTGAGTTGCTTAGTGCCTCGCCGTTACCGAGACTGACTTGAACTCATGATTCTCCTATCTCCACCTCCCAAAGTGCTATGATTACAGGTGTGCACCACAGTGCCTTGCTGGGCAAGCATTCTTGACAGGAACATTTTCCATGTCAGGAAAATACACATAGTCAATGGTAAATAAAAATTTTACATCCTTTCTGCTCTTATAATACAAGAATTTCACATCTCTTAGCACTTATTACTTGCAGCTATATTTAAATTACATATAGAAGATATTTTGACATATTTGGTTTTTTTCTTGTTGTAAAACCACAGAGATAATTTATTGTTCAACTGCCTCAAATAAATCTTAGGAGTTTTTGCACAAGAAATTCATGAGGACAATTGGTTCATTACTATTCTTTTAAGCCTCATATAGGACTGGTGAGATAGCTACTGGTTTCCAATTCCAGTCTCTACTTGCAAAACATTTAACACCTCCTTCAAAAATCCATCATATATTTTGCTCTCTGCTAGGAACCTAATTCTCTTAAAGTATGACTAGCCAGAGCTTCTAGGATTAAGTCTCTCTGGTCTTGAATAGTTATAAAAATTTAAGTGGAATCCATGGACTTTGTAATTTTTAAATTAAATGACATTTTCCCTCCAAGCTTTTTTGTTCTAGACTAAAGAAAGAAAGAAAGAAACAAAAACAAATAACCTCCACTGGTTAAGTGTGTTCTGAGTGTTTATGTTAAAGTTATACCCTGCACTGGGGCTCATGGCCAGGTTGGTAAACTGGGAGCAGAGGCCAGCCTGAGCCTCATCAGGCTCAAAACAGGAAGCCTTTTTCTGATGGTACAGAAGTGCTCACTGGGCTCACTGCAGTCCTCTCAGTTCCCCAAACTCAGATTTGGTTGGTTCGGGAATTTAGAAAAACATAGCTAACCAATTCCAGTTCAACTCTGAGCTTTTAGAAGAAGGCTCGACACTCAGCTGTGGGTTCTAGTTATACGGTTGGGTCAGCACTGACACCACAGTAGGGGCAGGTTGTGACTAGGTGGCATGCCGCCAGAGCCCACTCCTAACCGTTGGGGTGTGTTGACTTCCATTGTGCCCCTCTGACTCCATAGTCTAAATGTCCAAGGCAAATGTGCTATGGTTTGAATATGGTCGCTTTCCTCTGAAGCTCATGCTGAAATTTGATTGCCATTGTGGGGGTATTGGAAGGTGGGGCCTGCTGGGAGGTGATTGAGTTGTGGGGGTGCAGCCCTTGTGACTGAATTAATGCCCTTCTCATGGGAATGTGCTAGTTATCAGGTGAGTTAGGTCCCCTTTTCTTTCTTCCATACATGCTAACCTACCCTTCTTTTTTCCACTATGAGTTTGAAATGCCATGAAGTTTTCACCAGAAGCCAAGATACAGGCACCCCACTCTTGGACCTTCCAGCCTCCAGAACCCCTTTTCTTTATAAATTGTCTGGTCTCATATATTTTGTTACAGCAACAGAAAACAGATGCAGACAAGGCACATAACAGCATTGGTGTCTAGAAGTCCTGGTGCTTATTGTTCCGCTGTTCCCTAAGCCTCCTGTCCCCTATTAAGTAAAAAGCCCTTCTTCCCAGGCTATTTCTGGGAATTTGCTGAAGTAGGGGATGAGAGGACAAATGTACTTGCACACTTGCTTATTGGCAGCATCCAGCCTGTTTATCTCTTCTCTTCTTGTTCCCTCATGAATATTTACTCTTTAGGGAGCTGCTCTAAGGGGCTACATAATTGCCATGGACAAGGACTTCCTTCTAGAGAGTGTTACAATAAAGTGGCAAATACTGGTGTCGCTCTTACTATGTCACTGTTCTGCATACATGTACCCATAGGATCTTTTAAACAGCCCTGTGAGGTAGATAATATGTTCTCCTTCCATCTTACAGATGAAGAAACTGAGCCATCCAGAGAAGTCTAGTAACTTGCCCAAGGCCAAGGAAATAATGGGTGTGGTCTGACTTCAGAGTCCATTTTTATCAGTATGCGCCTGTTTCATGACATGCTCCTGATGCTTCTAATATTAAGATAAGAGAATAGTCTTGGTTCTTTTCATACGTGATAAGAAGGGCCTCCTCTCACTGGGGCAGCACTCGGCCCACCACCTCTCCTCAGATCCTCTCAAACCTTTTTAATATTTTTTTAGTTGTTGATGGATCTTTCTTTTATTCATTTATTATTTATATGTGGTGCTGAGGATCGAACCCAGTGCCTCATGCATGCTAGGCAAGCGCTCTACCACTGAGCTACAGCCCCAGCCCCCTCTCAAACCTTTTATATGGCTTAAAGATGGCTTGTCCCCTTGCAACCCCCAAAGTCATGTTGAGGTTTCCAGTGCTTGGCATGGCAGTGCTGAGAGATGGAGCACAATGGGAGGCATTTGGGTCATGGAGGCAGAGCCCTCATGATGGACTAACTTTTGTTCATGGGAAATGGTTAGCTATCATAGGCATTCAGCCCCTTTCTCTCTCTTCCAAATGCGCCTGCTTGCCCTTCTGTTTTCTATCAGGAATTGAACTGCCATGAAGCTCCCACCAGTAGCTGAGCAGATGTTGGTACCATGCTCTTGAACCTCCAGAACCATGAGCCAAAATAAACCTCTTTTCTTTATAAATCACACAGTTTCAGGTATTGTGTCATAGCAACAACAACAACAACAAAAAAGAAAGACTAAGATATACTTTAGTGCAAAGAACACTGGTTTTCTCAAATAAATACTTTCTAAAGAATATCCATGTCTTCACAAACACAGACAACAGTTTACCTGCACTTCAGGGCCAGTTTCCTGCACAGAAAAAAATTGAAATAATACATAAACTCGTTCATGATGCAGCATCCTACCACAGATAATTTAGTTTATGATTGTTTACTCACTTTTCCATTCCAACAAATATTTATTGAGCATCTACTATGGGCGTGGATAATTTGGTAATAAGACAAACAGTCCAAATTTTTGTTCTCACAGAGGTGTTCTTTTCAAACAGAGCAGTTTAGATCTTTGGGGCTGGCCTCACCATTTCTACATTAGATATGGGTCTACACTCCATGGTTAAATCACTAAATGGATTGGACACCAACTCTATGGGTTTACCAACAGTGAGATTTCACAGGGCCCCACACTTAGAAGGAATGTTTATTCTAATGCTTTGTTGCCATCATTTTGGAACAGTCCTAAATTTTTATTTCATATTGGGTCTCACAAATTATATAACTGGTCTGATTTGTCCTGTAGATTCTCCTTACTTATAAGACTGAAATCACCTAAAGTCTTCAATTGGCTGTTTTTCTATCCACATTTGAGAAACCTCTGGGCCACATTTATACTAAGAAAAGTCAAACCCAAGATTCCCAGAGAATGGCCTCAGGGGAACTTCTATCTTTCCCATATCACTCCAAGAATTAATTGCCTTTTGCTATGCATCAATGGGTTCTTGTACCTCTAACAAGAAAAGACCACTGACGATGTGAACTTGAACTGATCATTGACTAAAAATTAAAATAAGACTGAACTCAAGGAATGGCACTTGCCCAAGCCACTGACTCAGTCTTGTTTTGCTGGCTTTAGCACCCCACTTGCAACTCACTTCCTCTTTCTTCCTCCCATCCTCTAGATTGTGATGGGTGTGGTGAGCTGTTTGGCCCTTAGATGCCACATGGGGCTGAGGTGATGTGGCAGAACTGGAGATAGGAATACCCATGACTTGCTTTTGGCTAGATTGTGAGGCAGGCAGCTGGACTATGGATCCTTCCAAGACCTTTATATCCTCCTCAGTGTCTACAAAGCATATGCCCTCTTTGCTTTCTCAAAATTTGTTCTGTGGCTAGGCATGGTGGTGCACACCTGTAATCTCAGTGGCTCGGGAGACTGAGGCAGGATGATCATGAGTTCAAAGCCAGTCTCAGCAACTTAGCAAGACCCTGTCTCTAAATAAAATATGAAGGGCTGGGGATGTGGCTCAGTGGTTAAGCACCCCTGGGTTCAATTCCCAGTACAAAAATAAAATAAAATAAATTGCTCTATAAAGAGTGACAAAGAGATACAAGCAACTAAATTTCAGCAAAATGCAAATGACTTAACGTATACCTCTCCTCATGATATTTTCATATTATTCCTCCCATACTGGGACTGAACCAATGGGTACTCTACTATGAGCTACAGCCCTAGCCCTTGCTAAATTGCCTAGCTGGCCTTGAACTTATGATCCTTCTGCCTCAGCCTCCCTAGTAGCTGGGATTATAGGCCATATTTCACTTTTAAGTTTAATACTAAACTTATTTGCTTGAGGGTGAAGAGTTTATAAAAGAATTTCAGAACAGTCAGTAGGAGCTGGAGTCTATGTGTACAGAGGGACAAGGAGGAGAAGAGAGGGGGAAAGAGGAAAATATCTTCCTTTCCATTGTTTCTGATTCTTGTTCCTGATTTCAGCAGGCCTGAAACACCACTTATACCTGGAATAAAATGACATTGCTTCATCTATTTGAACCAGGAGGCTGTAGGCCACGTACAGAAGGTAAACTGGAAACTAGGTCATAGGCCTCAAAGTCTCCCTAACATAGGAAAATGTTTCAGATGGTAAATGGGGTGTAAACATCTTTGTGAACTGGTATGGAAGGAGACCTAGCCTGTCAGTGCCCTAGTTCACACTTGTGAATGTCTCTTCTGACTTAGATGGTTCTTCAAGTGGGTCAAGACTGTCTACAGTCCTTTTTTTTCCTTGATTGTTCATCTGCCCTTCCTACAAGCCTCTTTTGTTGCTGGATGATGAATTATTTTTCAGTTCTGTTGGGGCTTTGGCAGCTATGCCTGCACTTTTAAATAAAAAGCCAGCACCAGGGTGTTGACTATGATGGACCAATAGTCTAAGAATATATATACCGCCAAGGGACAGGCATCTGTAGTTAATTCGACAGAGGCCACTCGCTGGAGAGAACTCCTGGAGGAAATGAATTGGAGAACTGTGCCACTTTTCTTTTGCCACGATTTTGTTGTATGAGCTTAAGCAAAGTGCAACTGGAATGAAAAACTCTAGAAGAGGGAGGGATAAGTGTCATGTGGATGAATTTGTTCATTGATTGAGCTTAGGAAGAGCCTCTTGGGGGAACAGAGGAAGCAGCCGGGAGGAGAAAAGAGAGCAGTAGATAGCAGATTGTGGAATTGACTTGGGGGATGGAAATCTCCCTTCAAGGGTAGAGAAGCAGGAGCTTAACGACTGTGAGAAGCCTCACCCCAGTCCAGGCACAGTTTGTAAGGTGTGGCCTGGACCTCCTATGAAGAACAGTGTGGCCTCCTGAGATCAGGGTAGTGCGTCAGGGATGAGGGACATTGACACAGGCTTTTATCATTTGTTGGACACATTAATAATAAAAAAGCCTGTACAATTTAGCTTTTAATGCTATAAAAAGGAGGCAAGTGTTAAAATATGAATACTATCTAAAAAGACAGACTCAAAATGACTGTATCAAAACATTCTGTATTCCTTGGGGGCATCCTAGGTTGTAGTCCTGAGTAGAACACAGGCATAGTCCTTCTTTGGAGGGCAGAGAACAGGAGTTTGATGGTATTAGTGACGACTAGAAAGTGTTCCATCAGTACAGCAGAGAAAATAATCAGGTTGCATTGATAGTAAAAGAAGATATGCTTCACTGTGTCCCCTAGGCAGAGGCACCGGGGTGGGGTAAGACATGCATCTGGGCACCAGTTGCCAAGGAAGGTTCCAGGTCCCCAACATATAGAAGTGAAGTAAACCCCCTCTTCATGACCTGGACATCTGGAGTCTCACTTTGAAGCAAGAATCATTTTGGATTGGGCAGAAGTTTACAAAACTGGAAAACCTGTGCCATTAATATTTTAGGTAACATTGTACTATATTATCCCTGGTTAACTGATCTGAGAAAAACCTATTATATCATCTTCTGCTTCATCCTTTTACTAGGAGATGAGAATAATGAACTCAAACCCTTTTCCTAAGACAGTCTAGATAAATACTTAGCAGAAATTTATTACTTAGAATTTTTTTTTCATAAAGCTTAAAGTTACTGTGTAATTAAACCACAAAGCAAAACTTGCACTGCCATCTTTTGTCATTGAGAAAACCCCACCGGATGGGTAAGATAGATGCAGAACTAGTCTCATAGCTCAGCAAGGAGGACTTGGACAAGGTGTTGCAAAAGAGAATTACCAGAACTGGGTAGCTAACTACAGGAGGGATTAAGGAGAGAGAAAACAGAAAGAAAAGTCAGTGGAGGAGAGATGATAAGTTTAGTATTAGATATGAAATGGTCAACCTGGTGATAGGCCATCCATGTGGGAGCATCCATCAAGCCTGGGTAGAGATTGGGGATGAAGCTACAAATGAGGGACATTTGCTTAGAATCTGATCTCTGAACTCCTGAGGATGGGCAAGTCCATGAAGGAGGATGGAGAGTGACAGATGAGAACAGCAGGTGGTTTGAACACTGGAGACCACCACTTGGAGGCAGAAGCAGTAATTTTTAGATGAAGTACATTGGGGAGGAGTCTAAGGAACCGGAGAAAAATCACAATATTGCTATGTCCTGGAAGTGGCACTATTCATTATTTTTCTCTGTCTAATTCTGTGACATAGCTAAGCATTAATTCTCAAAGTTGTGGAATTAAGTTTAGGAAGGCTCCGGGGGTTCTTTCTGAAAGACATTAACCCAATATTTTTTTGTAAGCTTTGGTAATGTTCAAATGTATACTTCAATAATGTTCAATGTATACTTTCTTACACAGTCTTTTATTCTGTCCTCACAAGAAGCTTCTGAAGCCTGGTTTCTATGCTACAGATAGGACATGAAACTTCCAAGGAGTTGTGACTTGCCCAGGGTGTCAGTGTTGAGATTCCAATCCTGTCTCTCTGTCCACTGCATTCTGAGATTTCATTTCAACTTACAGTTAATAAGCAGTCTTATAGCCAGTGCATTAGGATTTGAGGACTGAGGGTTTCTACTTTGGGCCAGAGTTGAATGGGATACATGATTAGTTCTTGGAGACAAATATTTGGTGAAGAGGATGGAGGAAAAGGAGGATGGATCAAAAGTCAGCTGGATAGTGTGGCTCAGAAATGGGAGAAAAAGTACATTCACTTACTCTTACCAGAGTACGGCTAGAGGAGTTGTTTTTGGCAGCTTCAGCTTCCCTGCAGGTTAACAAGACTTATCTGGGTGACAGTTGTGTGCCTGAGACAAGTGTTTGCAGCTACAAAGATCAGGCAAGTCTCTATCTAGTAGCAACAGGATGGAGATTGAGAGTTTTCATGTTATATGCCCATTTGCTGTCATAACTGGAACATTCCTTGGAGGAAATGATCATGTAGAGGTTGTTCTGGCAGCATTTAGTACATAGGTTTTGTTCTAAATGAGTGGCTACGATTGAATAAAATTATTAAATGAATGAAGGAAAGATAGTTGATGAAAAATTCTTGGAATGAAGTGGGTTCTATGGAGAGTAAAAAAGCCTGAAATGTGTATGTTGGGGGTGGCGATGGGATTTGGTAGAAAGTACAAGGTATCTCCAGGAATCTGGGCAGCGTGGTCCAGGCCCAGAGGTGGTGGGTGTAGAACAGGTCATAGCAAGGCATCAGGAAGATGTGGTGGAGTGGGACCCAGGCTGGGGTGAGACTTGGAGGACAACATTGTAAGAAGACCCATAACTAGTGAGTCAACGTTTTTTCTTCTTTTCCACATCTATGAAAGCAGCTCACAGACACACACCAGGACCCAGATCATGACTTTGACTCTTGTTTGCCTTTGCAATCCCCATTCAGGTATACCTCTAGGCCAATTAGCCTGGCCTGGCTCTTCGGATGCAGGCTTTCTTCCATTTCCTTGCCCTAGTATTGTATAAAAACCTTGCCACAGGGTGAGAGAAAAGATTATGTCCTTGTGTGTAGGAGAATTTTGGAGTATCACCATCATTTTCTGAAATGAATGGTGCTTTGTGCAACTAGCAAGGTACAAAGCAAAGTAGGTTTTTGAATGTTTGTCAATTTCAAACAAAAGAGCAAAGAAATGTCACCTGTTATAAAATACAAACTATTATTGCCTTATTCTTTGCGCCCTGCTATACAGATATTTGTTGTCTTTTATTTTATAAAGTCAAATAAATACCTGTGAACTCTTCTCTAATCTTCCATATATACTTCAATTTTCCTGAATAGATGAGGTTAATAGAAATAGTGACAAAAGAAAGAGAGAAATTGCTAATGACAAAGGAATTTTAATGGAATTATACACCAAAGTAGACATTGAAGATATTTATAATTTAGCCAGTGGCTCAAGCCTGTCATCCCAGCACTTAGGAGGCTGAGACAGGAGAATCACGAGTTCAAAGCCAGCCTCAGCAATGGCGAGGTGCTAAGCAACTCAGTGAGACCCTGTCTCTACATAAAACACAAAATAGGGCTGGGAATGTGGCTCAGTGGTCGAGTACCCCTGAGTTCAATCCCCAGTACCAAAAAAGAAAATTTTTATAATTTATCCTAATGTCAAATCACTTTGCTTATACTACATAAAGAAATGTCTGTGGTATGTTCAATATCTAGTTTTCTCTGTACTTTTTTTGTTGATAAAAATTTATAGTGGCATATAACAGACTATCAAGTATCTGTTGGACTTAGGTGGGAACAGGTTTTAATCCCTGACAATTTTGTTTGTTTTAAAACTTCTCATATTGTAGCAAACCAGGCTTGAAACATAGGTGGACCCTTCTTGATTCTTTTCTTTTTTCTTTGGAATATTTTTTTAGTTCTAGATGGACACAATATCTTTGTTTTTTTATTTTATGTGGTGCTGAGGATCGAACCCAGTACCTCACATGTGCAAGGCAAGTGTTCTACCACTGAGCCACAACCCCAGCCCCTTGATTATTTTCTTTAGTTGTACAAAATGTCAAACTGTTTAGAGTAAAATATCCAGTCCCTTTTGCATTATAATTCTTTGTTTAAATACCTAGTAGTATTTTAATTGGGGTTCCAGATAACTGGATTAGACTTCATATATTCTAGAAAGCAGTGTAGTCTAGTTTAGTGATAAAGAGTATTAATAGTGAGTGGTTAAATGATATGGGCTCTGGGACTGGATGACCTGAGTTCAGAACCTGGTGTTATAGTTTACCATTATGTGATCACGGGAAAGTCACAGTTTCTTTATTTATTGAACTAAGAGTACTTACCTTATAGGGTTATTGTAAGAATCTAATGAGTTAATATACATATGAAATACTAAGAAAAATATGAAATATACATAATATACATATGAAAATACTAAGAAAAATACTAAGAATCTATAGAATAGATTTCTACCAGTGTAATTGTATAATTGAAAAATGGGTATCTAAAAATATTTTATATTTTTTATATATATGCAAAGTTGCCCTCTAAAATATTGTACCAATCTATACTCCCAATAGCAGTGTATAAATGTGTTCCTTTCCTCATACCCTTAAATAGACTCAGCTTTTTTTTTAAATACCTTTATTTTGTTTCTTAATTTTTATGTGGTGCTGAGGATCAAACCCAATGCCTCATACATGTAGGCAAGTGCTCTACCACTGAGCCACAATCTCAGCTCTAAGCTCAGCTTTTAATGGGGTCACAGATAGACTAATTTATTTTTCTCATTTCATGATGCATCTGCAAGAAACCCTATCAATATGAACTTACCTATTTGTACAGCTTTAAGCATAAGCTCTGAATTCAGGGAAAGAAGGAATAATTTCATCATATTGTTAAGACGCTTCCCATGTCAGCTAAGAAAGGATCATGCTTTGCTAATTTTAATATAATTTATAAGTTTTTTTGTCCTCTGGTTTTATGTTACGGGTATTTTGTATTTTAAAATTTAGCATATCTAGGTGATTTTATGGTTATATTGTGTATGAGTAGTACTGTTGTTGGAAAGATATAATGGAAATTAAGTAATGTGAAATTGAATTATTAAAAATAACCAGTTTAAAAAAATGTTAACCTATGTTTTAGTCATCTTTTTCTCTCCTGTGATTTAAAGATCTGACCAGAAAAACTATGGAGTAAGAAAAGTTTGAGGGCTCATAGTTTCAGAGATCTTAGTCCATACAAGGCCAGCTCCGTTCCTTGGGGCTCCAGGTAAGGCAGAACATCATGGTAGAAGAGTATGGTGGAGGGAAGCAGCTCACATGTTTATCAGAAAGGGCGGAGGGAGAGAGAAAGAGAGAGAGATTCCATTCTCCAGATATAAAATTTATACCCCATAGCCACGCCCCCAATGAACCACCTCCTCCAGCCATACTCCACCTGCCTCTAGCTGCCACTCAGCTAATCCAATCAGGGAATCAATTCACTGATTAGGTTAAGACTGGAACCCAATAATTTCTCCTCCAAACCTTCTTGCATTGTTTCACACATGAGCTTTTGGGGGACACCTCACATCCAAACCATAACAACCTGCTTTTTAAAATTAAACTTCTTGCAGTGCTGGGATTGTGGCTCAGTGGTAGAGTGCTCACCTCACATGTATAAAGCACTGGGTTCGATCCTCAGCATCACATAAAAACAAGTAAATAAAGGTATAAAAAATAAGTAAAAAATAAAATTGAACTTCTTGCCTCATAACAGTTTACAGGGAGATTTTCCTTTCTGTGTCATGTAAACTGTGTCCTCTGAAAATTTTAAACATTTCAACTTTAGATATTTACCTATGCTTTCTCTATTCCAGTATCCCACCCGGGATCCCACATAATGTTTAGCTCATGTGTCTCCTTTGGCTCCCGTTGGCTGTGCCAGTTCCTGAGACTTGCTTTGTTTCTCAATACTTTGACAGTTTTAAGTACTAGTTAGAATGATCATTTTTAATCCCTTCCTCATCCTTGGTTATCTAATTTAGGGTGATGACCTATTGGCAACTGGCAGTAAGCCATTGAGATGTCCTTTGTGGTTTGTGCATAAACTTATGAATGTGAAGGGTCAAACCCCCAAAGTGGGAGAGCCAGCAACAGAAGCAATGGCTAAAGGAGCCAGAGTGTGTGGACAGTGTCACAAGGGTTTTTATCTCCTTTTTGCTCATACTGCTTTGCTTTTCTGATTTTTCTTTTTTATCTTGGGAAATGAGACTTTTTTTTCCCCCCTCAGATTTCACATCCCTCTCATGTGAGTTCGCATCAAATCTCTTCTCTGTATCATGGACACACTTGGAAAAACAAAGCCCAGTGGGACTTGGTTTTGGCAAACACTGGCATTCTTATGGTCTTCATCCCTGGTCTTTGTCTTAAAACGGAGAAATGCTTTGCTAGGCTTATTCTGGTATTTTACCAATCTCGTCCCTAAGTCTAGAAATCTTGCTATGAGGTCCCTAGGCACGGAGGTTTTGCCAGATGTCTGATATTACCATCACTGGGGCTTTTCTATCATTAAAATCAGGCTTATGCTAATCAAGTGAAGGTGCAGACTTTTCAAATTTTTATTTATTTTAAAATAACACCCATGTCTTTTTTCTCCCAGAGCATTCCTGGCAGATTTAGCATTAAGGTTTGAAAGCTAAAATTGCTCCTTCTTTCTTCTGGAAGGGATTCAGCAGCTTCTTTTCGATCATTCTAACTCTTTAGCTTGGTTTGCCAGGACAGCTAAATTTTACCAAGAGTTTTGAGTTCATCTCTGCAAATGGTTAGTTCCTAAGCTGAGTAAATATTAAACCTTTTCAGCAACAATTGCTTGGTTAAGCATTAAACATCTACTCTAACTGGTGTTATTGCTCCTTGTTGACAATTTGTCAAAATGGTTAAGCTTTCTTGAGAAAGAAATGATTGTGTCAATTGCAGAGAAAGTAGGAATATCTATACATTTTTGTTAACCTTTTCTCTTTTGTGGTTTTTAAATGGATTTGCTTGTTTGGAGCTAATTTTATTTCTGATTTTGCTTATCTTATTCCCCACTCCACCCCTTTTGTTTTTATTTTTATATTTTAGTACTTGGGATTTAACCCAGTGGTGCTTTACCACTGAGTTATACCCCCAGCCCTATTTTCTATTTTGAGACAAGGTTTTGCTAAATTGCCTAGGGTCTCACTATGTTGCTGAGGCTGGCCTAGAGCTTGTGATCCTCCTGCTGTAGACTCCAAGTCACTGAGATTACAGGCATGCACCACTGCACCCAGGCCTCTTTCTCTTCTTTCCCTCTCCTTGTCTATTTCCATCTTCTCCTTTTCTCATCTTTTGTGTCGGTCTAAGGCATGATGAAGTGAAATCAAATGGAAGTATGAAGATTTGCATGCAGTTGCAAACTTCCCGGGAAATATTTGCAAAGAATTTCTGAACAGACACTGTGTTTGGGGATGGGATGGAGAAGAGAAAAGAGAGAGGGATTTGTTTGGGCATTTCTGCGTGAGGAATCTTTTCTTCTTTGCTTGTACAGGAGCTGGGAAATTTTTCTTGTAAAGGACCAGATAAGAACTTTTGGGGGCTTTTTGGTCCACACAATCTCTACTTCAATTCCTCAGATATGCCATTGTAGTAGGAAAGCAATTGTAAATGATTCATAAATGAATAAGCATGGTTGTGTTTCATTTATGGACATGGAAGTTTGAATTTCATATCATTTTCATGTGTCATGAAATAGTATTCTTTTGAACCCTCTGCCCTGCCAACTTCTTTTATCTGCCAATTTAAAGGAGGAAGCAAAAAGGTACAATGGAGAAGACCACTTGAACTTGACTCCTGGCTCCAGTGTTTACTGCCTGTGTGACTTTGGATAATTCACTTAATTCCCTGAGCCCTACTTCCCTCATCTGCAAATTGGGAGTGGGTAGAACTGTCCAGCAGGGTCGTGAACATAAAATGAGATGCCTGAGCAATTGGCTTGGTGCTTGTCAACACGTAGGTGATCAGTTGGCGCCGATGGCCAGCCAGCTGTCATTGTTTGCTCATTCATTCTATTAGCTCCTAGAAGCAGCTGTATGTACTGGGCACCATGGAAGCAATGAGAGTCAACAGAGGAGTCAGGCGTAGTTCCTGCCTCCACAGAGCTGGCAGTCTTGTAGAGAATTAGGAACATACAGACAAGCTTGGCAAAGTGCCACAGAATAGGCAGGAGGTGGAGTGAGAGCATAAAGGAAGGGGGACATTTCTAAGTAGATAGGTAAGGGGGCACAGAGTTGGCTTCAGAGCAGGTAATGGAGTAGGTATCCAGGTAGCTTAGCTAATCCTGTGCAATTCCTGTGGCCAATTACTCAGCAAAGTAAATCTTACCTCATGGAAAAAAATATTTCTTTTCCTAAAAGTCTAAAAAACATATCCATGCAAATTTTGGAGAGCAAAACAAAACAAGAAACCAAATGATAAGCAAAGGCTAATACTTCTTCCTTCTCCCATCTCTTGTGTTTGCTGCAGGCAACTTTGTGTTTCCTGCCAGGAAGTTGACCAGAGAAAGGAGTGGCCTGACCAAGAGTCATTTGTTCCTCATGAGCTTCTTTTTAAAGAAGCTGATTTCATTTTTCACATTCTCTGTGGCCTTGGGAAACACCTCCCACAAAAATAGAAATATCCAAAAGCAATCCAGGAAGAACTAATTCTTTCTTCTTGGTCTAAACTGTCCACGCATGACCTTGGCATACTGCTGTTGAGTTTGCACAGGGTTGTTACAAACAGCAGGTTGTAGTGTGAGGCTGTCTGGGCTTGGATTTTGGCTCCACTATTTACTACGTATGTGACCTTGTGGTTACTGGAAGAGAGAAACAACATGGCACATACAAAGTGATTTCCCCGGCTTCTGGCCTAAGACATAAGAACACTTTTCTGTTAGTTCTCACTTGGGGGTCCTGGATCCTTACCCGCTCACACCCCAACCATATGGTTCTGCAGTCCATGGGGGGAAGACAGTGAAGGAGTCAGCCATGGTGTTACCTTTGGCTAAATTTATGGAAGAAGGCTTTATGATGTAACTCAAAATCAGAAAGAAGTGAGTCATTTCTGTAGTGTAACAATATCCAAGTTAGGTGGGACACATAAGCAAGTGGGTGCTCATGACAGAAGTCTGATCATAAAGATGCTACTTCCAGTGAAAACAACCAGAGGAGAGGAAACCTTGCACGGTGAGGACTTGGACAGAGAAATAATAATGTTGCCTCCTTGGTGGATATTCCCCTTCCCAATCAGGGGCTACAGAAACTCCCTCTGGATCAAAGACAGGAAGGAAAACTTGGAGTGGTGCGGGGTGAGAGCGGAGGACATAAAGCAAATGCAACCTTCTGTAGATCTGTATTTGGGTAGCTTTCATACCATCTTTTCTTCGTAGATTTTCCTGGAACTTCTGATAGATCCTGTTTCAGTACTCTTAATCGTGATGCTGAACCTTCTTTCATGTACCAGATATTCATGCTAGAGTCAAACAAGAGAGCCAGTGAATGGTTCACATGGCCCAGATCCAACTTTCATTTTGTTTCAAATACACAAGACAGTTTCATCTCTACCCAAATTCTCCTCCTGTATACAGAAAAAGTCAACTTAGGCCAGCTTGGACAGGGAACTTTTAGGATTAGGAAAGGGAAGTGAGAGAGGTACATTCTTTGCCTTGATAGACATTCATCTGAACATCTTCTGCACACTGAATAGTAGGACCATGTGGTAAAATCACCATCCCCCTCAAACGTGGCAATTCCCAGAATTTATGTGTTCATGTGAATGAATATTTTGAGGAATATCAGGTATATAAAAAGAGAAGGGAAAGTTATAAGCCTCTCCTCTCAGGGACAGGAACAATGCTTTAATCTTCTTTCTATCCCTGTGGCCTAGCACAAGATAATCTGTCAATAGTGGGTTGAACTGAACAGAACTTTGGACATGAAGAGAGTCAACAGGCAGCACTGTGATTTGATGCAGGTTGAATGACTGCTAGGAAAAGCCTTTAGGAACAGTCTGAACAGAAGAGAAGGAAGAACAGATTAGGGATGCAGACTGGACGTTCATGCTATAGTATAGATCTGGATGTCCCCATGTATTAAAATCTTGGTCCTCAATTTGATTTTTTTTTTTTTTTTTGGAAGATGGTGAAAACATTTAGGAGGTGGGGCCTAGTGGGAAGTTAGGTCATGCGCACTTGGGTGGGGGGGAGGGGAGGCAGGCCCACAAAAGGGACTGTGGGAATCTGGTCTCCCACTCTTTCTTTTACTCACTTCCTGGTTGCTGTGTGGGGAGCCTCTCGTTCAACCATGCAGTCCTGTCCTGATGTACTGCCTTGCTGTAGGCCTGAAAGCAATAGGGCCAACTCAATTGAAATCTCCAAAACTGTGAACCAAAGTAAACTTTTTTTCTTTATAAGTTCATTGACATCAGGAATTTGTTATAGTAATAGAAAACTGACTAGTACAATTTGCAAAAAGAGAGAAGTGAGTTTTTGGAAATTTATGTGAGCAAGAAACTAGAGGAGGATCACCACTTCAATCCCAGGACCATGTGGGGTATAGCCTTGTCTGATTGCATGCGCATGACCCACAGACCCAGATGGTAGAACTTTATTCCTCAGTGACAGAAAAAAATCAGGCAAAAAACTCTTGCTTGGTCTAGGTGGAAGAATGAAATTAAGAATTAAATCTGGTGTCCTATATAAAATGTGAACTGTAAAAAAACTCTATGAAAATAGTTAAAGTAATGAGACTATATACTTCTGGGAATTCTCACCCACTGAGTATGCTTGAATCAGATAATACACCACCATCAATGAAGGGTGCCAGAGAAAGTAAATGGAGATAGCCGTGTTAGGAAACAGTGTAGTCTTTGGAAAAGTCTACCGACTATTGACAGTAGTAGGTACTGTCCTGGATTCATTCCCGATTCCATATTCCTTGGGGATAATTTGCAAGCTTGAAATAAAATAATGAATAGATCTTAATCTGCCTTAATTCCAATTTGAAAAGTGATAGGAGGAATTCATACAAAAAACAAGCAAGAGCAAATCTTGGTTGGTTATCTTAGAGTATTGACTGCATAGTATCAGACTTGTTTGGCCTTATAACAGTTTTTTATTTAAACAATCTATGCTAATATCTAAAAGCTCTGTGTTGTGATCACATCCTTTATGAATTCACCACCTCAAGCCCTTTGGTCCTGTACCAGATTTTCATTGTATGGAGACCAAAGAAAGGCTTTTTGGATTTCTGAGAGCTCTGGGAAGAGCTGAGAATGACCCCTCATAAATCATGCCTGGGAAACTGAGCAGAAAAGAGTTGAGAAAATAAGAAGGAGCAGCAAGCCCTGCAATTGAAAAAGAACAATAAATAATTGGAAAAGAAAATGTGGATAGAGTAAAAAAAGAGTTACTTCAACCAGTATTATAAATAGTTCAGTGAATGTGGCATTGAGCTAACTATAGGAGGTGAGGTGGAGGAGGTGGGGGGAAAGGAAACAGAAAATAACGTCAAAACATAGTCTCTGATATCAAGGGTCTCCAATTTAACGAGAGAAAACAAATACCCAACTGCCAAAAGCTTTGTTTCAAGAGGAACTGGAAGATATGGGAGAAAATGAACAATAAAATCTAAAACAAACTAATTAGCAGTGAGCTATATTGGTATCTTTCTGTGCCAAGAAACTTTGTTCATTCAATTGCACAAATCACTGTTAATCATCTAAACATGAATTATGTAAAGGTGGTAGAGACAATGAATAACTATCACTTCTGTTTATATAAAACTTTCTGTGTAGAATGGCAGTAAAATAAGGACAGAATAAACTAAAGGGCACCATGGTATATAATCTCAGGTGAAAGATACACATACTGTGGAGGTAGCATAGAGAGAGGGAACCCATCCTATTAAGGGGAAGGAGGAAAATCTTTGTGGGAAAAATGACATGTGATATGGGTCTTGAAAGATGTGGAAAATTTTGACAGGCAAAGTTTCCCAAGCTGGCCTTGAACTTGTTATCCTCCTGCCTCAGCCTCTTGGGTAACTGGGATTACAGGCTATCCCACCATGCCCAGCTCAGAATTTTATTTTTTATCTTACTGAGGATTAATTTTGACTGCAAGTAAAATTAATTTTACTCCCCCCACCTACCAAAGAGAGACTTACACAAAATATGGGATTATTTTTGTGTCATTGAAGGCCCAGTTAGGCTGTCCAGGGCTGGTGTGGCAAATCTGCCATGTCCTCACGGCCCCAGGCCCTTTGAGCTCCCCATTCTGTTATGTCTAAGCCTGGGATAGCTACATTTGGGTCCTAAGAAAATGGAAGAGTCTTGAAGAAAAGAGAAGGACAAAGGGAAGACACAGGGTCCCTTTTAAGGAAGGTTCCCAGAAACTTCTTCCTGATACTCTTGCCCCACCTCAGAATTTAGCAATAGGACTACATCTAGCAAGGGAAGTTGGGAAATATGGTGTTTTCTGGTATCCATATTCTGGATGAACTTTCAAGGATTCTGTTACCGGAGAGAAAGAAAGGATGGATATTGGGAATTTGCTGGCTTCTTCTGCCCTCCCATATCACAAATTTAAAAAGCAAGGATAAGAGATTGTAACTTCATAATAACAGAAAACTTCTCTGGATCTTACCAAAGACAGATTTTTCAAATCTCAAGTTTCTATCCTAGAATCTTGCCTTAAAGCTGATTTACCTTTGAGACAAAATAATCCAGGAAAGTTTTGGAATTTTATCAGCATGTCATTGCTACTTTTCCACTGCTGTTACTAGCCATTTATTCATTTGTTCATTCATCCATTCAAGAATTACTTCCCCAGTGCTGCTCAGGGTGCTGGAGATACATGAGCGGAAAATTCCAGTTTTCATAGAGCTTCTGTGCTAGGGTACCGGTCTTTATCTACAGATGATTCAGTTCCTGGGGGGCATTTGGCAATGTCTGGGACTTTTGGGAGTTCTGAATTGAGGTGGGGGGCACTACTGTCTCCTAGAGGGTACAGGCCCAGGATGCTGTTAGTGTCACCTCATTTCTTGCCTCTTCCTTTCCCACCCCTTAAGCTGCAGCCATATTCTCCCCCACCATCTTGCTCACCACAGTGCTCTCCCCCCTACGCCTTAGAAGTTGGCATTTTCTGCTCCTATCCTTCTTCACCTGGTTCACAGTTAAGATGGTGATAATTATTATAACAGATGTTAAGGCATCAGGACACCAAGCGTCTATTCCATCTGTTCTTATAGTTCCATTGCCCCACAGGCCTTTCTGTCCCTTCTGCTGCCCCTTAGTTGGTGGGGGTGCTGATTATATTTAGTATCTGTTCTGCTCTAAATCTCAGCACCAAGTGGCCAGACATTTCCCTCGTGGTATAGCCACTCCCCTGTTCTTTCTGTGCTAACAGAGTTGCTCTGTCATCACAGGGCCCTTGGGTCCATCTTGAATCTTGGACAGACCCAGGGCATTGCCCCTGCTCTCTTTTCCCTGCTCTGAGCAGTACTGGGGGAATGATCCGGATTCTTCCTGTCAGTTCCTCTGCCTCTGCTCCATATGTCCCAACACCCTACTTTCTGTGGAGAAGTGGGTTTCCAAGGCACAGCCCCTCCTCTGGGGACTCCAGCCCAGTCTTCAGTTTCCTGGATCCTCTCAGTTTCCTGCTGCCCTTCAGCCTCCTTAATGCTCCCGGCCAGACCAGCAGGGCTTCCTCCCTTCTGTGGGCAAAACACAGCTACATGGAAGCTCAGGCCGGTGGTCACTCTGGCAGGGTTGCACCTTACTTCTTGTTAGAGTCTAAAGTTGATCTTTGAGGCAGGTATCCTCAAAACTTCCCTGAATCTTTAGGAGGGCTTAGGAGACTGACCCATAATTAGCTTCCTCTGTTGTAACCAACCTTGTAAAGTTGACTTTGTGAGAATCTGATGTGTATATTATGTATGTGTCTATAATCCCCTGTACTTGTTTTTAAATTTCCAAATTGTAGGGGCTGCAGTTGTAGCTCAGTGGTAGAGTGCTTGCCTAGCACGTGTGAGGCACTGGGTTAGATCCTCAGCACTACATAAAAATAAATAAATAAAATAAAGGTATTGTGTCCATTTACAACTAAAAAAATTTTTTTAAATTTTTCAAATTATAGTATGGATGTCTGAAAATTGTGCTCCTTTTCCCCTACAAGCACCATAAGCCAATTTCTAGCCCCATACCACATCTAGAAACAAACTTATTTATTAAATATTAAATATTGTCACTTCTGCTGTTAATTAAATGTCTGTTGCTCTCCCTCTTTCCCTTTCATCCCTCTTAATAATTAACTATTTAATTTGTGAGCAAAACAAACTTATACCTGCTTTAATTAATATTCAATTTACTTTAAATATTCAGTTATTAAAGTTAAACATTTTAAAATTCAATCGTAAGTCTTCAAGCTTAACCCGTAAATCTAAGTATTTTATTTGTAAATATATGATTTTTATATAAAAGGATGATTGCTTTTCCTTGTTGTTTAATGTTCAAATAATTTACAAATTTAAAAAGATGAAATTTCTTCAAACAACTGACCCCCTTTACATGTGCATTTAAATTCCCTAAAATATTTCCAACCACTTTTACAAATCTAATAAATCTGATTTTCTGAAATACTTCAAATGCATGCATAATGGAACAACATTTACAAACCTAGTAAGAAAAATCTTTCTATATCTCAACTCCTATAATAAAACTACCTTACATAAGTAGTAAATTAGATTCTCTTGAACACTGAAATACTATTTAATAACAAATTCAATCATTTTTGCCGGGCATGGTGGCACGTGCCTGTAATCCCAACACTTTGGGAGGCTGAAACAGGAGAATTGCAAGTTCAAAGCCAGCCTCAGCAAGGGGAGGTGCTAAGCAACTCAGTGAGACCCTGTCTCTACATAAAACACAAAATAGGGCTGGGGATGTGGCTCAGTGGTTGAGTACTCCCGAGTTCAATCCCTGATACCAAAAAAAAATTTTTTTTAATAAAAAATAAATAAAAATTCAATCATTTTATAGCTTTTAAGAAAAAAATTACAAATCTGGTATTGATCTATCAATCAAAATAACATCACAAGGTTAATAAGTCAGAGTCTCAAACATTTCAGACATCTTAAATAACAAACACAAACAGATCACAATAATTAGGTAGCTTATTCCTAAAACTGAATACAAAAGTAATAATACTATGAGTTTGATTGGCTTCTACATCTGTTTTCTGTACCACTTGCATGGAAAGAGAAGGGAGCAGGAAGTCATTTCAGGTAGGAGGAGCTATGTGGAACTATGATACAGATGATCAGTTAGGTATAGGTATGTTAAAGTGGGAGTCTTTCCAGGATGGTTCTATCTGAGCAACAGGCTAACCCACTGAGCTTTTTATAGTTGGGTTGGTTCTGCCTACTGTGTCACCAGGGGAGGAGTATGCCTTGTCTCTGTCCCCGGGGTGTCTTTCAAATATCACCCTTATCCTATTTTTATCATAGCCTCTTTCACTTTTTAACACATGCTTTGGGTAGATAGAATTCTGCAGTCTCCCAGGGGGTGTAGCCTATCTTTTCATAATTGAATTTTCTATTCCTCTTCAGATTGGAAAGCTCTTTTTCTTTTTCTTTTTCCTTCTTTTCATTGTTGCAGAGATTGACTAGGTCTTCCTTAAAACTTTCCTCTGCTTTTTGGGCACAGAACTGGACTTCCCTAGCAGTTAGTGTGACCATGTGACTTAGTCCTGGCCAATGAAATATGAGTAGCCCAGCCCCCCACACCTCCCAGCTCCACCTTCCAGCTGCACCTTCCATGCAACTCCTTCTGCAGGCTTGATTCAGAACAGTAGGGAAATCTTCAAAGCTACCGATTTGAAGTTGATGGAGCCATAAGTTAGTTGATGGAGCCATAAGTCAGAACAGTAGGGAAATCTTCAAAGCTACTGATTTGAAGTTGATGGAGCCATAAGTTAGAATGAGTCCGGGTTGGAGGAGAGCTATAGAATGATCAGGAACACTCATTTTGGACTTGCCCTGAGCAAAAAACAAACTTTAATTGTGATGTCAAAGTAATTACATATATTGGGGGATTGTTTATCTAAATTAAAAAGGCTTTTGATCTCTCTTTTGTCATTTCTACAATAAATCCTTAAAGCTAGTGATAAAAGTAAATAAAATTTGAAAAATTCACATAATATTAGTTAACACTGTGTGTTCTATGTCAATGCTTGAAACTGTCAAGTGAAGATAGAGGGTGTATTATTGGCCAGTCACTCCTGGCTATCCCATGAAAATTTGACAACTAATTCATTTTTTCCTAGTATGAACGAATGCCGTCAGACTCATGTATCTTTTTTAAATATATTTTTTAGTTGTAGAGGAACACAATACCTTTATACATTTTATGTGGTGCTGAGGATCGAACCCAGTGCCTCACACATGCGAGACCAGTTCTCAACCACTGAGCCACAACCCCAGCCCATCATGTATCTTTTTAAATAAGTTTTGTTATTTTTTTAAATCACCAAATGAAAGAAAAAAACCAGTAACTTGTTGACAGTTATATAACCCATAATATTCATAAGATAAAAATAAACCTATTGCTCAGATACAAATATTCAAGGTTCTGTGACCAGCCAGAAAGTTTTCCCCAACGTCTTAACAAACAGGAAGCTGCATGATACAATGGACCAGGTCCTGAGCAGACAAAACAATGTCAACTACCCAGACTTGCCCAAACAGAACACTGACACATGTTCAAGGGATTGATTTTAAAATTTTAAAATCATAGATGTTCTTTTTCTTCTAAAAAGTATAAAATTCTTTAAAATTTTAAAGGTAGATGAGTGAAATTAAGATCAGTAATAAGGCCTCCAGTTTTTCTATTCTGGTTATTTCACACTCTGCTTTTGGCACTTGCTAAAGGTTATGAGTTTCTAAAAGTCTTGTCTTCATGCACAAACTGGCCCATCATCCAATAGCTTTGAACACAGAGAGGCACTCACAATTTCCCTTTCTTTTTCCCACATTGACCAGTTCTGCCGCACGTGGGCAGCAATTGCCTCAGGAAGCATTTTTATCTATATTGAGTGGCACAAGTTCAATTTTGAAAATTAAGCTTATGACTATATTCCTTTCAAAATGAATTTAGCCAATCTTTTTTCTCCAAATGTAAAACTTAAACCTCTATTAAGTTTCCATGAAATGAACCTGTGGGAATAATAAAAATAGACTTTGAACAGTACTGAAATACACAGGAGAGAGATAAGAGGGAAGTGATGGATATTTCAGCGGTAGCATTAGAGTAACTATGTATTAGTAAATCAGAGTATGGGTATTTATGTTCTTTGTGTAAATCGCTTATATTAGTTGGCATTAGCAAAAATCTGACTAAACAAATAAGGGTTTATGTTTCTCAAATAACCCAAAGACTAGAAGTAGGCCGTCAGTGATGCTGCTTCCTCAGCTCAACAATGTGATGTTAACACTAACATCTCTGCAATTCTCTTCATTTTTCCTTATCATAACAAAAGGACTGCCACAAGAAGGCTGCTGTAGTTCCAGACATCACACCACATTCAGTGAAGACAGAAGAAGGAAGCCATAATGGCAACATTTTCCCTTTATCAGAAAAGCAAAAGCTTCCTTTGTGCAACTGTGCCACATGGCCTTTTCTAGCTACCAAGGAAGCTGAGTAAGAGAATATTGAAGGATTGGAGTTCAGCTAGTGAAAATGGAAGGGCACGGCTGATGTGTGAGCCCAACAGTCATAGATGGCATCTACAAGAAAAGTTGGCTAGCAATAGTCATGCCTTGTTGATCTCATCTCAGTGACTCTTTGAAGCCAAATAATGCTATACGACATGCTCTTCTCAGTCTGTGTTCATATAAAAATCATGAATAGAACTTCATGTTTTATATAAAAGTAATGCTCTGCACAATTCCTTAATCCCGTGACTACTCCCTTTTAGCTTATCTCCTTCCTCCCTGCCTCAGACCTTCCAACTCTCCCAATTAAATGCTCTCTAAGCTTTCCAAGAAAGCATGCCAAATTATCCCCGAACTTAGATGAGGGTAAAATCTCCTGGTTTTTGACTATTTATCTATTCCAAGGAAGAATGCTGAAAATCAGGGCACAAAGGAATTTCTAAAGAGCAGCAAATACATAAAAGAAAATCACACAGAATCTCCTGAATGTGAATACCCAGTGTGATCTATTAGAATAAATTTGAGCTTTAAAAAATATGGTGATCTTTCTTACCCGTTTATACTGGATAAATAAAGATAAGTATGTCTAAGAGTGGATCCAATGAGACCACTGCTTTCCCAGCCGGAGAACCTCAGTGCATGGAATACTTTTACTATAGTCCAAGAAAAGTACATCAATACTCTGCTGAAAAAGAACAGCAGCCCACCCTCCCAACCCAACTGACTCCCCCACTCTGCAACAGGGCAGGAAGTGGCATGTCGTTGAATCTTGCACAAGTCTTGTATACTTCCCATCCCAAGCTTCATGTGCCACAGAGCATGCTACCAAGTGAACTGTGCTTGTCTAGTTATCAGGGCTACATCCAGTTATCATTAACAAAATGTCCAGCAGAATAATTTCTTCTCTGTGATATTTCATATTGAAGCCAGGGAATTAATTACAGAGGAGCTTCTGGCACCATGATACCTGAGTTACATTCCTACTAAAAGACCTGATGAAGGGCCCTGGTATCCTGGCTGGGTTTGAAAGCAGTCCCCCACTGTTAGGGAGGCCTCTCAAGCTGGATGGAAGAAAGGAAGTGCATACAGAGAGGCAGCAAATTAGGTCCATGTGGCCAGTTGTGTGCTCCCCAGTTCAGATGCTAGAGTTCTATACCCAAGAAAAATCTGCAGAGGGAATGACTATCTCTTAGGCTGGAGCCCACTTTTAAAAGCCCACATATGTAGCCATGAAAGGAACTGAAGTACTGAAACATGCTGCAATACAGATGAACCTTGAAAACATTATGCTAAACAGAAGAAGCTAGGCATGAAACGCCATGCATCATGATTCCATTTATCTAAAATGTCCAGAGAAGGCAAATCTGAGACAGAAAGTGGATGATTAGTGGTTGTCAGGGGCTGGGGGTGGGGAGGATGGAGAGGAATTGATGATAGGTGTGGTTTCTTTAAAAAAAAAATACTTGGCATATTTTAAATGTTTACATTTAACAAATAAAAACTATTAGCACAAATAATGCAATATACATTGCTAGTCACAGTAAGATGCCTACAGAATTTTTCCCTTTTTTTTTTTTTTTACCATGGGAAAGTATATATAACATTTACTATCCTAACCTTCTAAAAATATACAGTTCAGTGGTATTAAATGTCTTCATAATGTAGTGGAGCCGCCACCACCATAATCTGGGTAACTCTTTTCGAAGTCTAATGATGAAAGAGAAACTCTAAACAGCTCCCCTTTCTCCTCTCCCTCCCCTTCCTGGCAGCCACCCTTCTACTTTCTGTCTCATGGACCTTGATGGCTCCAAGAGCCTCATGTAAGTGTAATCACACAGTATTTTTCTTTTTGTGACTGGTTTGTTTCATTTAGCGTATGGGTGGTTTTTTTGGCGGGGGCAGTGATGGAAATGTTCTGGAACTAGAGAGTGGTGGTAGTTGTACAGCATAGCAAATATACTTAAAACCACTTTTAAGTGGTGGGTTTTGCTGGATTCTGTAGTACATGCCTGTAATCCCAGAGACTTGGGAGGCCGAAGCGGACGATCGCAAGTTCAAGGTCAACCTCAGTAACTTAATGAGGCCCTAGCAACTTAGTGAGATCTTGTCTCAAAATAAAAAATAAAAAGGAATGAGGATATGGCTCCAGTGTAAAGCACCCTGGGTTAAATCTCTTGTACCAATAAATAAATGGTAGTTTCTATGCTACATGGCATGTATCTCAATAAAAATGCTTTAGAAAGCCTATAAATGAAAGGATGATTGTTGAGAAATGACCATCAGATTCACAAGCAAGATAGGAGAACACAGAATTAGGGAGGGGAAGGGCATGTGTAACAGTAGCAGACGGGGAATCAGGAAAGGAGTAACTCCACAGATCAACCTGGTCTCTTGTTTCCTTTGCTGCAAGTAAGATGTGTGTGCATTGGAGAAACCACTTTTTGTGTTTGGTGACTCTGATATTTTCTCTTTGGGTGCAATCATCTGGGAGTCTTGCCTTGTCCTAGTGTGGGAAAATGTCACAACGGGGGTATATGAGCCTTTAAGCAAATATCCCACATTGGAATTGGGCCTCCTTTGAGTTTTCACAGGAGTGGGAATTTGGTCTGCGCCCAGGAAAGTCACTGACATTATTCCTTGCTGAGAACCTACAGCCTCTCATAGCTGTTGGATGAACGCTGAATTAGTTCACATTGAGACAAATGGAAGTATGTCAGAGTGTGCAGGGTGAAATTGGCCATGATTGTTTTAAAAAATAGTTTTTTGGTTGTCAATGGACTTTGTTTATATGCAGTGCTGAGAATCAAACCCAGTGCCTCACACATGCTAGGCAAGTGCTCTACCACTGAGCCACAACCCTAGCCCTTGGCTGTGATTTTTTTTCATGATCTTGAACTTAGTTGGGTTACCTATCTGCGAATGTTTCACAGTTTTAACTTTATGAGTGGAAAAATTAAGAATGTCTAAAAAAAAAAATCCAGGAGAAATGAGTTTCCTTTTTACTCTTGGATTATGTGTGTTTCTGTTTTATTTTGCACTTTTAGCCAAACACTCAAGTAAGCAGTGCAACAGTGATCTGTACAGAAGTGCAACGCCATCAAAATCAGAAGGGTAAGAGTTCTGGGTTGAGAGTCTGGAGAGCTAGCCTATAGCTTTGTATCTGACAAGAGCTCGTTAAAAATTCATTCAACTGTTATGCAATTGATTTGATCATGTGTTAGAAGAACTGACCTTTCAGAGGTCTTTGTGAATGTGTGAGAATATATCTGAAGTAGTAAGCAACGAAGAAAATCTGCTTGATGTCCATCTGATTATTTTCATTATTCATGTACAGATTTTTTTAAAAAAACTCTTCAAACCCCGAACACCTTCTAGAGCTTCCCACTGGCTACAGAACAAAGCCCAGAGTCCTTGGGAGGCCATTCAAGGCCATCAAGAATAGGCCACTTGGTGTCTTTGTGAAGGAGGAAAGGAGGCGTCCTCCTATGGTTGGTGCAGCACAGCTGGAGGGCTGGACTTCACCTCCGTCCCCACCCATCCATGTGGCAGGGTTCCTTAGTGCCCGGTGTGGACTGTCAGTTGAGATGATTCCAAACTCTCTTGTTAGTCTTGCCTTGAACCTCTGTTCCTTGGGAGGATTCTCCTCCTTCCATGCTTTCTTCACACATGAAGCGTTCTCCCCATTCTCCACCAAATTTCTTTTGTTCTTCAGGGCTGGCTCATTGCACCCTCTTCTCTGAAGCTCAATCTTCCCCACAGTCAGGGATGCCCCTGTGTGAGACTCATCCCATTTTAAGGGGTCACATTCTGGTTTGTGTTCTAGGGTAACGTTTGCACATGTTTCTTTCTTTCTTCTTTCCTAGATTATAAAGTCAGCGGGTTCAGGATTTACATTTAATTCACATCTCTAATCCTTACAAGGCCTAACAGAAGGCTAGATTTTGATAAGTGCTTCGTTTCTATTGACTGAATAGAAATGAAAGTATAAGTGACTATCTAAAACAAGACATGTAGAACCACATGAAACAGAAGGAAACCTGAAACGTTATTCTCATCCCCTCTAGGCAGGTGCCTTCAGTGTTTTTGTTTTTGTTTTTCTTTTGCTGAGATTTTAATCAGACACATGATTCCAACAAGGTGTAGCTCTAATATGCCAGGTGTGATTATTGAAAAGACTGATGTTTTTCTAACAATGATTATAAAAGAGAACCACCAAATGTTAGCATTGAGAGTGTTGATGGATTAAAGTGTGTAACAATTACATATGCGATCCGTGGTGCCTTAGGAGAAAGAAATGTCATACTCTTTTAATTGACAAAATCAAGTGAAATCTGATTTCTTCCCCGTCTATCAGTGTTGGCAGATGTGCTGAAATGACCTCAACCAATTTGGATATTCATAACTGCTGATTGTTATTGGTAGTTATCAATCTTCAATAGTTAAGGTAGGTGACAGTCACAGTTGCACCTTCTCCTTATAATGAATGAGAGTTTCACACTGGATTCTGACACACACAGACGTTTATTACTAGGCAGGTCTAAAACCAGACGTACACAACAGGATTGGTGAAAGACCTAGGTTTTTGACTTTTAAGGCTCGTGTGTATGTGTGTGTGTGTGTGTGTGTGTGTGTGTGTGTGTGTGTGTGTACAGTGTGTTTTGCTGGGAACTGAACCCAGGGCTTTACACATGCCAGGCAAGCACCCTAACAATTGAGCTGTATCCTAAGACCACTTAAGACTTGTGAAAGTAGCTTGTTTGAAAGTTTTGACAGAGTCAGGGACCCTCACAAAAAACAAGACCTGAGTGACCACCTTCAGGAAGTAAGGCAGTCAAGCTAGCTCTCAGTCTTACTAGACTTATAGACTTACAAACTATATGATGTATATATATTACATCATATATATGTGGTATATATATGATGTATGATGTATATATGACATATATAATAGTCTTACTAGATCAGTCTTATAGTCTAGTCTATTACTAATCTTATACTATACTATTATACTATAAGATAGTCTAGTGAGACCATTATATATATCATATAGACATCATGTAGTATAGCTCTCAGCCACACTAGAAAATTAGGAGTTAAAAAAGGACAGCAGTCTCAAGGCTACGAGAAGGCCATAACATGCCAGGAGATAGGAGGCTGGGAGCCAGCTCAGCCTTCTGAGACCATGTGGCCAGCAGAAATGCCAGGTGAAGCCCAAGCGGGGTCTGCCCTAGTATGAAAAATAATAACATTAAAGACTTTCCTAACTGATAAGGACAACGTTCAGGTAGTGAGGGGCAAATGCATGCATAGAATAGTCACAGAGGTAACCCAGTTACCTTTACCTTATTAGCATAGTAAAGTGCCCACCCCAAGGTGGAGACATAAGATGGTAATCAGACAGGCAACACGTAAAAAGGCATAATGAAGAGCGCAAGCATGACTAAAATCCCACCTTCACAAATGATGACATCAGGAGACCAGGCTCCTGTCTACTCAATAGATGCCTTGAGTCAGCCTGTGATTCCTGACCCCCAAGTGCAGCCTCTCTCTGGCTTGAGCAGAAGTCCTTAATAAAGTCTTGCTGTGTGTGTGTTTTTTTTTTTTTTTTTTTGGTTCAACATTCATTTCTACAATTCTGGATCCAAGAACTTGAGTTCAGTAATGGTTTCACCAGAAGTAGATGTGACAGTATTTTGTGGTGTGAATCAGCTAACCTGTTTAGAGTCTCCAGTAAGCATTGTACCCAAATCCTAAACTGACTCTCATTTTGAAAGGAATGGAAACAGACTGCTGGCTCTCTTGACCTTCAGACCTTATGCTTTCAAGGACAGGTGGGCTTGTTCATATTTCCGGCCAGGCCGCACAACCTGTTCACCATTCATTTCTCCAAAGAGCAATCCTTTCCAATATCCACTTTGCCAATTAAAAAAAGTTTTGGGTGTTCTGAGACAAGGCCTATGGGAATGTGAGTTTCTAATTATAGTCTTTCACAGGCCAACAAACTACCTTGGAGTTCATAGTATGGTTCGTGTACTTCAAATGTCAGCTAACTGCCCTTAGAATTTACAATAAAACAATACACACTGTCTATGCTAAACAGTTTTAGAGCAACTTAGACACAATATGACAGAAGGTAGCAGGGAAGTCTGATCTCCATCATGTGGTGGAAGGAAGGGCCAGTGGAGGTTGTACAGGGAGGATCTCTCCATTCCCCGTTGAGATAGCAGTAAAACGCTGAGGTTCACTGCACCCAGGAAACTTGAGAAAAGTCGCTGGATCTTGAGTCCATCCTGGTCAGCATTGAAATGCTCATTGGCAGAGTTGCTTTGCCCATTTGAAGGTCACCCTGACCTTCACCCTAACCCTGGTTCCCAGGCATCATGCAGACAGTTATGGCAGAGATCCTGCCTTTGAGGTGTTAGATGGCAGGGGCTGGTTCCATCTCTCCAGAGTGCAGTTCTTTGGAGTCTAATACTTCCAGAAGTCTCTTTTTTTCTTGCAGCTTCTGTTCACTTTCCCTCAGGGCAACCTAATTCTACGTCTCTGTGAGCCTCTACCAGGAGTAGCAAACCTGAAGCCAGTGGTTGGACCTATGATTCACACACAAGGTTTTAAATATTTTGCATTTAATGACAATGTATTAAAAAATTGGAATATTTCACAAATAAACATTCTGAATTTCTGGCTTCCCACTCCCCCCTACACTGAAAGCTCTGCAATGTTAGGCCTGCAGATGGTGTTGGCTGGAGCTGAACCGTAGCCGCCCTATTTAGATGTGGTATGAATTCAGTTCACTAGTCTCTACTAATCCCTGTTGCCTCTTAAACTGAAGCTGACTATTCATTGGTGTTATTTATCACATTTGTCCTGTTTCTTATCTTACAGTAAATAAAGAAAAGAAATATTTTTATATCTGCGTCAATTAAAAAAAACTTTTTAAAAAACATCTTTTCTCTAATGTAAACTATATGCTTGCCCCTAGAGCAGCGCGACTAATACCCTTGGTCTAGACTTGTGAAAGGAAAAGCTAATTGCTTTGGGCTGGGGGTGTGGCTCAGTGGTAGAGCGCTTGCCTAGCTAGCGTGTGTGAGGCACTGGGTTTGATTCTCAGCACTGCATATAAATAAAATAAAATAAAAGTCCATTGGCAACGAAAAAATATTAAAAAAAAAAAAAGATCTATTGCTTTGGGCAAGGGGAGCCCAAACTTCCAGGGCACCAAGCTCTTGAGGGCAGTGAGTCTCAAACAGGGATGACTGTAACCTCCAGAGCACTTTGGAATTGTCTGGAGGCCATTTTGACTGCCATGACTGGGGGGTTATGGCTGGCGACTGGTGGGCAGCAGTCAGGAGTGATGCCAAGTGTCCTGAAGCACACATGACAGCTCTCACGACAAAGAATCATCCAGCCCCAATGTCAAATGTGGCAAGCTTGAAAAACCATGTTCTAGAGGGTGGATTGGAGGTGCAAGATGGAGGGTAAAAAAGTTTCCAGCCATACCTGGGAAACAAGACCCCATTATTTTCTCATTCAGGTTATTAGATCACAAGTAGATAAATTCCCAGACTAGGAACTTCTTTGTAGGACAACTCTCATTTAAATACATAAATTTTGACAGTTTAAAGAAAGCCCCTCTCCCGAATCAATAAACTGTTACTTAGTGGTGTATAACACTTTGGTCTTGAAATAAGACTGATCACTCCCTTCCCGGAGCCATCAGACTTGCCTTCAAATCATTCCCAGAAACCAAATTGCTTCCAAAAACAATGATTTGCAATGATCTGCCATCACTGAGGATATTTAAAATAATATGATGCATATTGTAGTGAAAACTTCAACTTTAATGGGTTTTAAGTATGAATGGCTAACATAAAACTGCAATAACTTTAATTTACTGAGATCGGTTAGATCAGGATAGCCTTTGTATTATTGTAAGACAAGAATGACCAATTATTTCTAGTTTTCTCTCTTTCCTCTCTCTTTTTCTCTCCTTTTTTGGTGGCGAGGGATACCAGGGATTGAACTTAGGGTTATATCTCCAGCCCTATTTTGTATTTTATTTAGAGACAGGGTTTCCCTGAGTTGCTTAGTGCCTTGTTTTTGCTGAGGCTGGCTTTGAACTTGTGATCCTCTTGCCTTAGCCTCCTGAGCTGCTGGGATTACAGGTATGCGCCACCACGCCTGGCTTAGTTCTTATTTTTAATCACAGAGTTTCTTGTTTTCTACACAAGCCTATAAAAACATTTTGTTCTATAAATTTGATCCTTAATATAATTTTCATGTTTTGATTAATTTTTAGATATTTGTCTGTGTTCAATGACATAAAAGTTATTAAATGAACAAAGAAGAAATGTGAAACAATCACTGAAAAACTTTTCAAGTGACTGTAGCATTGTTAGAATAAATGTATTAGCTTCTCAGATATTAGCTTCTCAAGCAGGTTGAAAAGAACAAGTGTTTGTTTTAATGTTATGGTTAGGGTCTTAAATGTGCTCCAAAGGCCCATGAGTTAAAAGCTTGGTCATGAGCCCGAAGAGCTGTCTGGAGCTGGTGGAAACTTGAGGAGGTGGGGCCTGGTGGAAAGAAATAAGGTCATGGAGGGTTTTGGGTGCCTGACCCCTTCCTCTCTCTCTCTCTCTCTTTTTTGCCTCTTGGCCACTGTGAGGTAAGTAGACCTCCTCTACCATAAACTCCCCATCATGATGTTCTGCCCCACCACAAGGTCAAAGGGAACAGGGCCAGGCAACCATGGAATGAAACCTCTGAATCCCTGAGCCAAAATACAGCTTTCCTCCTTGTAAGTTATCTCAGATATTTATCACAGAGACAGAAATTTGACTAACACGAATGTGTAAGTTTCTGATGCATTTCTCAGTTTCTAAGCACAAGATCTAAATCCCATCAAAAAGTCAATTGAACAAATGAATTAATGACTTCCTACAAAAATAGACTTAAGGACACTTTTCATTTTCGCAATGTTAGTTTTTCACCCTGCTTTCATATAGATTATATCACTTAATTATTTGTCAACTCCTTAGGTAGGCATTATTTCCCTCTGTGAGACTAAGACATAACGAATAAGCCAAACCCCAAAAAACAAAAGCCAGTGTTTTCTCTGATAAGTGGATGCTGATCCATAATGGCAGGGGGTGTTGGGGGGGATAAGGGAAGAATGAAAGAACTGGATTGTGCAGAGGGGAGTGGGGGGGAAGGGGTGTGGGGATAGGAAGGACGGTGGAATGAGATGGACATTATTACCCTATATACGTGCATGATTACACTACTGGTGTGACTCTGCACCATGTACAGCCAGAGGAAGGAGAAGTTGTGCTCTATTTGTGTACAATGTGTCAAAATGCATTCTACTGGGGCTGGAGTCGTGGCTCAGTGGTACCGTGCTTGCCTAGCATGTGTGAGGCACTGGGTTCCATCCTCAGCACCACATAAAAATAAAGGTATTGTGTATACCTATAACTAAAATAAAAATATTTTAAAAAATGCATTCTACTGTCATGTATAACTAATTAGAACAAATTAGTGATTAAAAAAAGAAAGAAAGAAAGAAAGAAAGAAAGAAAGAAAGAAAGAAAGAAAGACATAACAAAGCCCAAAGCCTGCCTAACTTCAAGTGGCAGAGCTTGGAAGTGGGGCTGTTAACCATTTTGGTGTGCTAATTTTTGCTTTATCATTTTTTCTTCTTCTTTTTATTAGTGTGTTATAATTATACATGGTAGTGGTATTCATTGTTACATGTTTATATATGCACACAGTGTAACAGTATAACGATTTCATTCCCCAGTACCTCCCTTTCCATTCTCTTTTCCCTCCTCCAGGTTCCCTTCCAGTCTCCCTTCTATTTTCCTGAGAGACCTCCTGCCAACTTTTCCCTTCAGCTTCCACATATGAGAGAAAACATGACCTTTAGCCTCAATTTGGCTTTTTTTGCTTAACATAATGATCTCAAGTTCCATCCATTTTCCTGAAGATGACATTATTTTATTCACAATAAATACACATTGTGTATATATACTACATTTTCTTTATTCACTCATTAATCCATTGATGGACACCTAGGCTGGTTCCATAATTTGGCTATTGTGAATTGTGCTGCTATAAATATGAGTATTCATGAGTCCTCAAAGAAGCCCAAAGCCTTGCAGACTTCAAGTGGCAGGGCTTGCGGGGTTCTAACCTTTTTCAGTTTGCTAACTTTTAAAAATATATTTTCAAGACTGCCACATTGATCTACAGGCTCAATGCCACATGGATCTATAGGCTCAAAATCCTAGCTGCCTTTTTGTAGATATTGACAAGCTGATCTTAAAATTGATATGGTAATCTAAGGACCCCAGAATAGTCAGAACAATCTTGGAAAAGAAGAAAAAAGTTGGAGAAATCACACTTTCCAATTTTAAACCTTCTTAAAAAGCTATAGTATCAAGGAAGCATGGTGCTGGAATAAGAATAGATCATTGGAACAGAATTGAGAGTCTTAAAATAAACTCTAACATTTACAGTCAATTAGTTCCCAGACAATTCAATGGAGGTGGGGTAGTCTTTTCAACAAATGGTCTGGGACAAACAGATAATCACATGCAAAGGAGTGCCCTCTACCTCATGCCATACATAAAAATTTACTCAAAAATAGATCAAAAACCAAATGGTATTATCTAAAACTATGAAACTCTATGAAGAAACTATAGCCATAAATTTTCATGATCTTGAATTGGAAATGAGTTCTTTGATATGTCACTTAAAGGATCAAGTACCCAAATCAAGAATAGAATATTTTAGGAGCCTTCCTCCAACAACATAAGTTGGTATCTTCTGCCTTTCTGTTATTTTAATCTTAAATACCTGTTTAGGTATGTTGAAGTAATGCTTTAGTTAGCATCTCTGCTTAGGGCACAGGGACCTAGGAGATAAATGTCACAGGCTCATCTCTGTATGCACCAGTAAGCTATGTTGCTCAGCCTATTCTCTGACCATGCTTAGCCCAGATGCCCTAACAGAGACCAAAACTTGGCAAGCCTCTTTCAGATGGTGGTGTTATGGTGTCCTGTTCTCTGGGTCCTCTAGATCACCTCTACGGGGTCCAGCAAAATTCCCATTCCTATTCTCTCACTCCCAAGGAATGCTAGAGAAGCTTCCAAAGAGCTTTGCCAATATTTGGCAGATGAAAATAATAAATGCCAGCCAGGAGTCCACTTCTCATGAACTCAGACTTGAAATAATTTTATCATCTCAACACTATTGCTCTGTGTGTGTGTGTGTGTGTGTGTGTGTGTGTGTGCGCGCGCGCGCATGCGTGCATGTTTTCTAATTAGTGCTTTTCTGTTGCTTGTTCTTCTCTTTTCTCTTGTGTGGCCAGGAAGCTGAGCAGGGCAGCCTGAAGGAAGGCCTGCTTCCTGCCTTGAGTGCTGTTGGTAAGGAAAAACCTGTTCCCAAGTTCCTGAGAGGTATGGGGGCTTCCAAAGGAGAGCCTGTGAGAGAATGATTGCTTGGTGATGGAGCCAGCAGATGTTCTCCAGTGCAGGAAAGACCCTGTCCGGAGCTTTGTCACGCTGTCAAGAGGCAGCTGTACATCTGCTGGCCCTTCCTGTCTGGTGAGGGAGAGAAGAAAGAAAGGAAGGAACAACATTCTCTTTCCCCAACTGCACCAAAACCCATGTGAGGCAGGGCTTTCTCCCAACATCCAGAGGTCCAGAGTGATTTGATTTCAAGTGTCAAATGCATTTATCTAATACCTGTTAACTTCAAATTAATTAGACAAATAATATGAGCGAGGAATAATTTTCTCATCAATAGTATTGATTAGGAATAAAATGTGTTAAATTACAATGCAAGTGTTTATAAAATAGCAACTGGAGTTGGAGGCACCAATGGTGTTTGACAGTTCCAAGACAGACATACCTGGATTTAAGTCCAATAATCCATGAAAGTTCCTAACGTGGATTCTGGCACAGATTAGGTATGGAGTAAATAACAACTCAAACATGGTACTAACCACGGATCTAGTGTTTTGCACATATCAACTTATTTAATCCTCATGATAACTAAATGAGGCAAGTAGTACTATCATCTTCAATGTGCAGATGAGGAAATTAAGGCATAAAACAGTTAAAGAAGTATGCCCAAGTTTCCACAGCCCTGAGAAGCAGACAGGTTTGAACCTGGGATAACTGGCTTGAGACTTTGTGCTGTTAATCATTGTTCATGCTCTTCTTTTTTAAAAAACAAACTAACAAACAAAACATTTCTTTAGTTGTCAATGGAGCTTCATTTTATTTATTTATATGCAGTGCTGAGAATTGAACCCAGTGCCTCACATGTGCTATGCAAGCACTCTGCCACTGAGCCACAACCCCAGCCTGTTCATGCTCTTCCTCTTCTGATACATGTTTTCTTCCTAATCTTCACCTTTGCCCAAGTGACTACAAAATGAAAAATTTCAGGTCAGGACACAAAAAAAGCAGATACTTGCTCAGTGAGCATACATTTTTCTCGCATGTTCTATAAATCCAACAGTATGTCATACAGGCTTTTGACAGCAGCAGGGGCCCCAAGATGAGCCATTTGTTCTGGTCAGGTCAGATGGCCAAGGTCAAGATGATATGTGCCTCTTTTTCTCCTGTTTGAGGCTTCAGACTCAGCCCTTTTGCCTTCCCCTCTCTGTTTCAGGCTACCATCTTGAAAAATACAATCTTTAGTCACAAAAGGTACAGTAATGTGTGGATGGGTCCATTCAGACTCATCAGCACCACAGAAATCTCTGTGGATAAAGAACTCCATAATCCTGGTAAGATATGGACCTCCCTTCCCAACCCCCACCTCTGCTTACAAAGAAAGGTTTGAGGAAAAGCTCTGCTTACATCATCTTCTGATTTCCTGTTATGTTTTTGTTTTGATTTGTATGTTTTTTTTCCTGTTCCTGCCCCTCTATTACAATTTTTGTTTAGAGGATTTGGCATCTGTGTCTATGATTTATGAAATGGCGAGGAAAACTCCGGTGTTTATTCCAAGGTTACATAATGACTACCAGAATCCAGTGGGGATAAAACAGGAAAGTGCTTAGGAACTCAAAGGGCAGCACGTCTGCGTATCCCTGACTTGGTATCTAAAATTAGGTGTTATGAAAAGCTTCCTCCTTTGTAAAATATTATAGAAAATTATCCTAATACAGAAATCTTCTGGTGATGGGGCAGGACTAAAACAAAGCATGTCAGCATTTGGCAAGACTGAATTTTTATCAGGCAACTATAAACTTCTCAAATTTTATTGTGAAAATAAGCCCATGATCTGAAATTCAATGACAGAAAATAATACTATGCACACAGTACTTATAACAACTGTTTAATATCTATGCATTTCGAGTGTTGTATAAACAAAAACATGACTCTAAGGGAAAATTCTGACTAATGCCAAGTTTGAGTGTAGTAAAGTTTCTTTACTAGCTGTCTGTTATTAAAATTTAAATTTAATCTCTGAAACTTTGGCTTCAAAAAAAATCTTTTTCCCCTAGTTATGCTATGTGAGACAAACAAATTTTTATTTTATTTTATATTTTTCTATTTGTACACGTAGGACATTATAAAAACAAATTTATGAAATTTTATTTTGTAAAATAGGACTTAAAGTTTTTGTAAAACTAAAATTTATAGTTTCCAGATGGATACTTTCAATGATTGTTTTCCAAAACCTTTTCACTCCCCAAAGTCTTGGTTTTGTAGGCTGTGCCTCTGTGATTTTCTGACCTAACTCACTGTTGGCTCCTGAAGGATTTGCGCTGAGCTGAACTTCACTCTTCCCCATTATAACGGGACTAGATTTCCTCAAATGCCAAAATCCATCTTCTCTGAAATGCCCTAATGGATATTACTGGGAAGGAATCCATTTCTTTAAAACACTTTGAAAAGCATTTGCAGGATCCAGCAGAACTCTGCATGATAGTGTCCCCAATTGGTTGCAATTTGTCGCTCAGGGAGATAAGCAGGAGCTTCTCTGATGTAGAACACCAGCGGGGGCTAGGAAGGTAGGAAAGCAGATCTTAAGTTTTAAAAGTCCTTCGTGTGTCACTGATCCCATATACAAAATGAATGGCCACGATGTTTTCTAGGAATGGGAAACAGAGGAACGTGTGTTTTCTTTGATCGCCCTTGCAGATTTTTCAGAGAATTTCTTCCAAGGAGATTATCAAGTCAAATTCACTCACAAAGGGGTTCTCCATTCAAATCTGAATCTGAGGTAGGCCTGATGGTCCTTAAACTTGAGTTATAAACCCATTTCTTCATGTTTGGTTTTGGAAATCAGGATAACCGTTTTCTCTTTTATCCTTAGAGCTGGAGCTAAACAATTATACTCTTTATACTAAGATTCTCAGCCCTGCCAAGGTAGAGGGATGAGGTGTTGGGGAGACAGAGGAAAGAGGACCAAACCAAATAGGTTGCCAGTGGTCCAACAAGGATGTCCCAACTGAATTGCTGCTATTAGGCAGTGCCATTGGGAGACGACGAGATTTACTTACATCTCAGAGGAAACTTGGTATCTTTCTGCTTCATGCAGGAAAAAAAAGAAAAGAAAAGAAAAAAAAAACCAAAAAACCCAATACTCAGAGCCAGGCCCTGGAAGATGGCCTATGAATAAAATATACTCACTTAAGTGCATAAAATCGATGCTGTGTGTACTTTAGCTGACTTTAGAGGACTTCCTAGTACTTGGCACCACTCTGGGTTCTTCAAACTACCTCCTAAGTGTTGGACAAATAGCCTTTGGTGTAGTTAGATAAGGGTCAGCCCCGTTTCCGATGTCATGGAGGGAGCTGGAGCAGGTTTCTTGTTATTGGCCTCTTCCCTGTACGCGTGAGATCGTCCCTGCAGGTGGACTGTGTGGATTCCATGAGACACCGTATGGGGAAGCACAGTAAGTCTCAGTCTTCCTCCCTGCATTATTTTACCTGAACAAATGAATTGTGTGTTTGGAGTCCAGATGCAAAGAAGCTGGTTAACAAAAGGCTACAATCAGTGTTAACATACCCACATGGGTGCCTGGTATTCTCTGCTCTTGCCGAGTTGATAGCAGAGGCCAAAACCAGATAATTTCCATTCCTGAACTGCAATAGGCTAGTCACTGTGCAAACTCGAATGCCCATCGGCCTCGGCCTTTCTCTCCCACCCAGGCAGAATACAGCTAGAGATGCAGATTGGAGTTCTGAGACGAGTCCCTTCATCCTTCACCTAACCTGCATGGATGGCCTTGTGGAGTTACCAGAGCCTTCCTCCCTGGAGAGGACACTGGTGGGACAGGGCTGCAGGAATGGAACTCTGGAGGTCATCCCACAGACCCTCAGGGTTGTTCATATGTGTCACCCATGGGGCGAGAGACTTCTTGACCTTATCTCAAGTCATTCTCTCAAGGACTCTTTGGGGAGCCGGGAGTGGTAGCACATGCTACCAAGTGGTAGCAGCTTGAGAGGCTGAGGCAGGAGGAGCATGAGGTCAAAGCCAGCCTCAGAAACTTAGCAAGGCCCTAAGCAACTCAGTGAGACCCTGTCTCTAAATAAAATACAAAAAAAAAGGGGGGGGGCTGGCAATGTGGCTCAGTGGTTAAATGTCCCTGAATTTAACGTGGGTTTCAGGCCTGAGATGGCTGGTTCTAGGAGTTTGCACTCTTGACTCAAGAACTGGAAGAATCAAGGAGTGCCATGCGAAAGCTTTCCATTGCCTCCCTCTGATGTATTCTTTTCTTTTCCTTTTTTCCTCCTCTGTCTGCTATATTCCTGGCTTTCTTCTCATTTTGTATCCATCAAAGTATTCTGTATTTTGTACCTTTATTATTTGTTTATATTTTGTCTCAAAACCATCTTATTGATCTTTGGACAGCCAGAATCCATGCACAATATCAGTTATTTAGACAGCTTACACAAATACATTTTTTCTTGTGTTAAAAAGAACTTGACTGGCAGGGTATGGTGGTGTGCATCTGTAATCTCAGCTACTTGGGAGGCTGGGGCAGAAGGATTGCAAGTTCAGGGATGGCCTGGGCAACTTAAGGAGACTATCTCAAAACTAAAAAAAGTAATAAAAATATCTGGAGGTGTAGCTCAGTGGTAGAGTGCTTGCCTGGCACATGTAAGGCCCTGGGCTCCAATTCCCCAGCACAACATGTACGTACACACACACACACACACACACACACATACTTTTTTTTCCCTACTATAAGAACATTATCTATTTATTGCAGAAATTTTGGAAAACTCCAATTCAGGAAGAAAAAAATCATCCAGCTATTCATCCTCCTGAGAAAGACACTGTTATCAGTAGGGGAATTTCTTTACAGCCTTTGCATAATATAACAAAATATGAATCATACTGCAAACATGGCCTTGCAGACAGATGACACAGTATTTCTAGGTAACTAAGCTCATCTCTAGTAGATACAGTGCTGATGTTCTACTGCACTAGATGGGGAGTTCCATCCTGGGGGTTTGGACAAGAGAAACGAAGCCTGAAGCATCCAGTCAAGGTCTTTGATCCCAGTCTAAACAAAAGCTTCCCTGGGTGACTTCACATTTATGGTGTAACTCAAGTTCCCCAGCAGCGGCAGTGGTTTCTGGCTACCACCAGAAAGGACAAGAGCTGACTAGACAAAAAGCTCCAAGGAACAGATGATAACAAACATTTTAGCTGGTACAGACTCATGGGAAAACCAGATCCCTTCCTGCCAGATGCTGGGATGAAGCCTACAGATGCTCTTCTCAGAGGTCGATGTAGTCTTTCAGCACGGAGGGCTGAGTTGAGAAAAAAATTGAACGTTATGTGGTTTGGAACTTGTGTCTATAAAATGCACACTGTTGACAATGGTTTCTTCCCACAGTCGACAGAAATAAGCTTGTACAAAGAAGTGGCTGGCCTAGTTTATGAAGTGCAAGGTTGGAAGCCAGAAGCTCAGATGGAAGCCTCTCCTGCGGTCTGCTCTTGCCTTCCTCTCCCAGTGTGTTCTCAATCTCCTTTCCAGGAAAGCTGTAGGGGTTGATAAAATGATCCTCTGTGGGTGGCTTGGCTCTGGGAAGGTAAAGTTGTGTGAGGGGGTTCAGTGTTCTACTGCATGAGTTCCTCAAGGCTGTGTCCAGATGGCATGTGGTTTTGCACCAGCACAATATCTTAACAAATGAAGTCCATGGCTGCACCTTATGGAGGTGGTTTTGGCCAAGGCCTAAGTCATAAGACTACTGAGGTTCAACACAGCAGCACTCAGCTTTCTGGAGCCTTTCTCGGAGAAATTCATACTCAGTGTTATCTGGGGGGCAGGGAGAGGGAGGGTTTGCATAAACAAAAGGCCCCTGGAGCCCCAGCCCAGGAGCAGTTCCTATAACCAAGGGAGAAGAATGCTCTTCGATCCTGCCAACTCCTCCACTTGCTGGTGGAGACCTCAGAGTCTCCTGTCCCAGTGAGTACTTGAAGCAATGTCCACAAATCAGAAATGCAAGAAAAGCATCTGCACTGAGCCAGCCTTTCAGTCAGTCACAGATGACAGAAAATGTGCTTGAGGTTTATAGCTGGGGAAATGTGTTTTTGTTCCCATGATAACCACATCTGTTATCAGTAGAGTGGGCTGTGTATTAATAGGCACAACTTTCCTACGTCTGGAGCGTGATGTTTGAGAGCATTGAACAGAGAAGGCTGAGAAAAGCCAAGACTCTGTGCCTAGCAATACTGCCCCTTGGATTCTTCTGGAAGGCCTAACTCCGGGACCTAATCTTGTTATATTCTCTCCACTTAGGAAGCTAATCTAAATTGGGAAAAAGAGCTGTGTTGTCTTTTGTTCCTGGCTTCTCAGAGACACTACCAAGTTTGATGAGTTCAGGCCCCCCAATTTTTTAATCTTCTTTCTCCACAGGTGAACTGAGAGTTCCTCTGGTGTTTCCTTCACTAGCGTTTTATGACCTAGTGGTTTGCAATAGGATCATGTGGTGTGAGAGCTGACAAGATCCCAAGGATCCTCCAGATCCCTGTCCATCACAGTCTGTTCTTTGGAGGAAGTGACTCTGGGACCGCCAGGGGAGGGGAACACGAGAATGAACCCAGAGCCTGGATCCAGCACACCAGATGCACACACACTGGGCACCTCCACTCAGCCACCTTCTGTGTTGAACTTCCAAGTTGTGCTTCATCTGCACAAGGGGTGATACGGCTAAATAAAGTTTGAAACCTCAACAAAACTGACCCCTTAATTTGACTGGATAAGAAATAAAATCCCAGGGAGTTTCACTGACCTGCCTAAGGCACTTGGTTACTTTTGTGACAAAGCCAAGACTGGACCTCAAGTATCCCCACTCATTTTGATTCACTGATTTCATTCATTCACGAATGTTTCCTGCCCAGCCACTGCGGTCATTACTATACCCCCCAAATAAACTTATTTAATGATTTAAATAAGTCAAATCTATTTGAAAAAAAAAAATTGCTTTCCACTACCTTGAGCATCCGGTTACATAAAAACTTGTCTTCCGTCAGCTTACTTGAAGGCTTTTCCTCATCAAATATCACATTTCTTCTGATTGCAACAGAGGAATTTGTGGTCAAGTCATATTACCATTTAAAATATGTGGGGTATATTAACATTTGCAAATTCTATTCATTTGTAAAGCGTTTTTATAGTTGATGTTAACAGGGCTATAATTGGTATATATTCAACTATATTATACTGCTTGGTAGTTCAGTTTCTTTCAATAAGGACAACATTTTAAAAAATTTCTTTGCTGATCCTTTTTGCTTTTCTGGGTTCATATCTTACAGCCGCCCTGTTTCAGGAATATTTTTTTGTAAGGCCACAGTATTTTATAACTATCTATGTCTGTTCCTCCCGGCTGTATACAAGCTGCTTGAGGATGATGACTGAGTCTCACACATCTCTGACTTTCCAGGATAACTCAGAACAAGTCCTCAATAAATGCTGGAGAATGGGGAGGAGGGGGGTCCTGGGGGCCATGGAAAGAATGAATTGTGTATGGTGCCTCTCTATGGAGAGAGTTTTTTTTCCCCCTAACAAGGAAAACTTTATGAAAGATTGAAGCCCTGTTGAAGCCAATCCTTTTAAAGTTCCATACAGCACCACTGTTCTTGAACAAAAGGGTCTGACAATTAGTTCTTTTAGATGGAGAGGAACCTTGTGAGCCATGACTGTTAGCATAGGGGAAGAGGGAAGGAGCTTCCAGAGCTCTCTTCCACCTTCCTCTGCTCCAGGCAATCCAGACTCAAAAAAGAGAATGTAGCAGTCTGTTCTCCTCTAAAAAAGCGATAATATATACATAAAAGCCTTTTTATGGTGGATATATTTAAACAGGCATGGAAGTAGAGAGAACAGAATGGTGAATCCCCTTGTACAAACCGACTTCACCAATTATCAACGATTCAACGACCTTGCCACCCTAACTTCCCCTCATCCCTCTCCACAGTTTAAAAATGCCAAATGAATGTGATAGAATATCAAATGGATATGAAAACATGTCTTGTCACGGGGTGTGGTGGCATTCATTACGTACCTGTAATCCCGGTGACTCGGGAGGCTGAGGCAGGAGGATCGCAGGTTCAAGGCCAGTCTCAGCAACTTAGTGAGGCCCCAAGCAACTTAGTGAGAACTTGTCTTAAAAGGGGTGGTGGGGGGTGGGTGAGGGGGCTGGGGATGTGGCTCAGTGGTTAAGTGCCCTTGGGTTCAATCCCCAGTATCAAAAAAAAATTGTCAAAATATTCCAATGTTTCAATCTTATTATAATATGAAGTTTTCCAATTGTCTGTGGTGCTAAGATTTCCATTTGCCTGCAGTTTCCTTCCTTTGTTTCTCTCTCCTTTCTTTCTTCTTTTCTCCCTCCTTTTCTTTTTTTCTTCCTCAAATAACCCACAATTTTCAAATGCTTAAACAACCACCAGTCTGTATTTCCCTGCTTCTCTTGCTGATATATGGGGACACATAATTAAGTTCTGATCAGCAGAACATAAATGAAAGTGTCATGTATAAATTTAAGGAAATGTCTTTATAGTGCAGAAGCATGTGCTTTGCCCTTCCTCCTTCCTAACAGCTATAATGCAGATATGATGGCTGGAGCTGAAGCAGCCATCTTGGACCACGAAGTAGAATATGCCAAGAATGAAATAGCACTGAGAAAATGTGATTCCTGAAGACTTTGTGAAGACATTTTGTTAGCTCTGAGCTACCTCTCCTGAGATCTCTTCTACATGAAAGAGAAATAAGCATTTATCTTATTCCTTAGACCTTTAGTTTTATTAAAGACTAAACTTTTTAGTTTTTTTTATTATTATTTGAAGAAAGATACTAATTAGGACACACATGTCATTTGAAACTAAGATACTTAAGTGGTTCATTTCTTTGTTTAGCTCTGCTTATAGACTCTTTATTGTAGCAATTTCTAGACTTCCATATTTGATTTTTAAAAGAAGCAATCCTTTAGACAATAGCATTAACAATATTTAATAAAGCTAAGACAATCTCTTAGATGCAAGTAAAACTCAGGCTAACTAACAGTATCCTGAGCCATTTGCCCTTGCAAATGATTCACAGAAAAGCCACCTGGTGGGTCATGAGTCCCTGAGTCTCTGGACATTCTGAAAACTTTTCCTATCAGCAGTGTCACGTGCTAATGAAGTTGCAGGGCTTGACAGTCACACCCTGAACGGGTCTCACATGTTGCTCCCAACAGGCGTGCAGAGCAATCCATGGGAAGTGCAAAGAGCGCAGCCGGCTACCTCTAGGAGCAATTGACCACCACGCCATTCGAGGAGATGCCTTCATCCCGCGTTGCCTCTGTCTCCTCTGCATCTCTCCAGGCCTTCACCAGCTGCTGTAGAAGCCCAAGGGCATCGTGCCGTCCCTGTGCTGATTCAATGCGAGCAGAGGAGGCATACTCCCAGCACTCACCGCCTGTTCCTCAGCAGCGTCCCTCAGGTCCACCTGAGGCCTCTCAGTCCACATGGTCTGGGGGGCAGGCGGCCCTTGGGTGGACTTCTGGGTCCTGCCTGAACCAGTCAGTGCATCTCAGTTCCTTGGCCACAAGTTTTGGTTGCGTGCCAGACGAGCCACCAAAGCTGACCTCATGGGACTGCAGCGTGGCAGTTTCACGGGAGCCTTTGGAAGAACGACTCCTCATGCTTTGCCAACTCAGACGTTAGAACAGGAGAACTGGGAGGCTGCAGCCCTGTGGGCTGAACCTGATCTAAGAGCATAAGCCACCCAGAGGAAGCTGACCAGACACACAGACGGAGGGAGTAGTGTTCCGGGCCACAGCCCTCGGGCTGGCATCAGGTGTGCCCACGCCAGTCCAGCCCGCACACGTCTCAGTCACCTGTCAACAAGTTGCAGTTGGCTGCTGTGACTGTGGGGAGTGGGTGTGTTCTGAGGATGTGTCCCACACAGACAGAGTTCAGTCATTGCTGATCTGAAATTGCAATTTAACTGGTTGTATTTTTATTTGCTAAATCTGGCAATTCTCCTTTTTTTTTAAAAAAAAATTGTTCTCTTAGTTTTACATGACAGTACAATGTATTTTGACATGTTATACATATGTGGAGTATAATTTCATTCTTTTTTTTTTAAATTTTTTTTAGTTGTTGATAGATCTTTATTTTATCCATCTATTATTTATATGTGGTGCTGAGGATCGAACCCAGTGCCTCGCGCATGCTAGGCAAGCGCTCTACCACTGAGCCACAACCCCAGCCCTATAACTTCATTCTTGTGGTTGAACATGATGTGGAGTTACACTGGTTGTGTATTCATATATGAACACAGGAAATTATGTCCAATTCATTCTGTCTTTCCTATTCCCACTTCCCCCCTTCCTTTCATTCCCCTTTTTCTAATCCAATAAACTTCTATTCTTCCTCCACGCATTGTGTTAGCATCTATAATATCCCCAGCCCTCAGCCTTTGTTTGATTGACTTATTTCACTTAGCTTTCTAGTCTCTAGTTCATCCATTTACCAGCAAATGACATAATTTCATTTTTTATGGCCAAGTAATATTCCATTTTGTAAATATACCACATTTTTCTTTATCCATTCATCTTTTGAAGGGCATCTGGGTTGGTTCCATAGCTTAGCTATTGTGAATTGAGCTGCTATAAATATTGACGTGGCTGTGTCACAATAGTATGCTGATTTTAAGTCCTTTGGTTAGACTGAGGAGTGGGATAACTGGGTCAAATGTGGTTCCGTTCCAAGTTTTCTGAGGAATCTTATTGCTTCCTAGAGTGGTTGCCCAAATTTGCAGTCCCACTAGCAACATACGAGTGCACCTTTTCCCCTACATCCTCACCTACATTTGTTGTTACTTGTATTCTTTTTTTTTGGGGGGGAGGTTTGTACTGGGGATTGAACTCAGGGCACTCGACCACTGAGCCCCATCCCCAGCCCTATTTTGTGTTTTATGTAGAGACAGGGTCTCACTGAGTTGCTTAGCGCCTTGCCATTGCTGAGGTTGGCTTTGAACTCGCGATGCTCCTGTCTCAGCCTCCCGAGCTGCTGGGATTACTGGTGTGCACCATCACACCCAGCTCCACTTGTATCCTCTATGATTGCCATTCTGACTGGAGTGAGATGGAATCTCAGTGCAGTTTAAATTTGCATTTCTCTAATTGCTAGAGATGTCGAGCTTTTTTCCCTGTATTTGTTGACCGTTCATATTTCTTCTGTCTGTTCAGCTCCTTCGTCAACCCTACTGGTAAGCAAAATGTATCAGTGATGGATAGTAAAGCACAGTGTCCATGAAAGGATCAGCAGATGCGTCCGAGTGGATGGGAGGTTGAGTCCTTGGCTGGGCCTAGATGGGACAGAATGACAAAGCCTAAGGGTGTTGCTGCCAGCAAAGTTTCCCAAACAGGGAGCCAAGTATGGGTGTTAACCATGCAGAGCGCAGGTGGCTGAGTGGGTAGAACACACGGGCATGAGCTGAACTAAGAATCAGCAACCTGGACACCACAGGGGTAAAACGATAGGTGGAATTCAGGACACACACACCCAAAGCTACTCAATGTGCTCTGTATGCAATAATATAGGCAAGGAAGGGGGTGGGGAGAAGGAGAGAGAAAAATAAAAAGGAAAAATACTTGAAGCAGTGCGGGTGATGATGCCCACCATAAAAAGGGAGGTCCTGACGAGAGTGTACAGTGTGGTATGGGTGCCCTGGTCCCTCACTAACCTCTCACACCGCGAGCATCCCTCTGGGCTGTTATTCAGAGGTTGTTGGGGGGACAGTCAAAACGTTTAGCAACCAGTACCAGCAGACTGATGTGGACCCACCAAATATGAGCTCGGGCTTTTTTGGTCTGAGTCACTGACTTCAGCCCTTCACCCGCGAGTCTACAGAGAGCAGAGGTCGCTTGGCCCAGCGGCATGTGAGGGCTGGGAAGGCAATGTCCAAGTGCAGGGTCTGGCACTCTCACAGGGACTGGGTCCGCTGGCACTCTTTGGCTGTGATGTGACCGCCCATGTTGGCTTCCCTGTCACAACCTGGCATGGCCCTCTGAGGGAGGTCCTGGGGGCATGGGAGCGTCCCCTTAGTGTGACTGTTCTGCCGTGCCAGGTGTCCCTGCCCCAGCCTTGGTTCCTGGGCACCTTGGCTCAGGTGGCTCCCTTCCCTGCACAGCCATGTCAGCACAGTTAAAACTTTCATGAGCCACCCTGCTTTGGAAGCTCCACTTTGATAAACCCTTTCATTATAGCTGTGGATTTCCCACACCCCAAACCCTTTCCAAACTTTCAATGTCATGCTGGGTGAGAAAATCCATCTCGATCTTCAGAAGTAAACTGAGAACTTGAAACAATCAAGAAAGCCTGTTATTTGTGCCCAAAACACAACTGTGGAATGCACGCTGCTCGTGGTTAAGCGGCAGATGGTTGTCAGCAGTAAACTGCGATGGTGACAGGTTGAACCTGGCAAGCCAGGCAGCGAGGCTCCCAGAGCAGAGGGGTCATATCCTCAGGTGTGGGTGGAGGGACAGGGAAGTGACTGCTCGCCAGGCTGGGCTCTTTCACTGGCATGGTGTAAGGTGTGCGCAGGCTGAAAAAGATCAGGGAACATGCTTCAGATGGGAAAATAATAAGGCAGAGCCATGTGCTTTTAGGTTTGGTGTGTCACTCAGTATCCCCAGACCTTGCTAGCTTTTGGGTGCCAAAGAGCCCACAGTGACAGGAGACTTAGAACACACTGAGCTTGAGAAGGGTATGGCTGGGAGGACAGGAGGGTCAGACCATGCTGAAGTTCTGGAGCCTGACAGAGACTTCCCCAAGAAGGACCTTGGGGGTTACCGCACCAGCGATGGCGGCCTCCCTCCCCTCTGGCTTTCAGAGGCCCTAGGCTTTCTTCCTGTAGCACCTCCTTTTTTTGGTACTGGGGATTGAACCCAGGAACATTTACCCGCTGAGCCATATCTCCAGCCCCTTTTTATATTTTATTTACATAGAGTCTCACTGAGTTGCTCAGGGCCTCATTAGGTTGCTGAGGCTGGCCTTGAACTTGTGATCTTCCTGCCTCAGCCTCCTGAGCCACTGGATTATGGGTGTGTGCCACTGCCCCTGGCTGGAGCACCTTCTTCACCTAGCTAACTCTGTATCTCTTCAGAGAGGAAAGGCAGCTTTCCCGGAAGTATTGCCCCAATGTACTGTGTGTGGGTGGGTGTGGGGGTGTGTGTGCATTTTCTGGGTAAGGAAAATGTGGCAGTAGGTGTCTTACCCACCAATGTCCACAGCCACTGCTCTCCTCCCAAACCCCATACACCCCCAGACACCTGTTAGACATTCACCATCAGGAATTCTCCAGGGCTAACAATTATGCTTTATTGGGGCCATGCATATACTTCCTGGGTAAGGGATTCGTCTACAGATTTTCTTCCTTGATCCCATTTGTCTTCATCACACCTCAGCTGAGCACAGAGGAGGAAGACGGGAAGCACAGAAGTGGAGAAAGAAGAGGAGGAGGAGGAAGTGTAAAGAGGGTGGAGGCCTTGCGGCCAAAGAGGCAGCCAGTTCCTCTCCCAGGGGGTCTTCTTTCCTTCCACCTCTAGCCTGTCGCCATTCAGGATGAATTCTGGAAACATCTCTACTTGCAGGGCTTCTGCCTGATGGCAGAACAGACAAGCTCTCTGGCTTCAGGTTTTGTTCACCCCTTCCCTGCCTCAACCAGGCATGGCCCTCTGAGGGAGTTCCTGGGGGCAGGGGAGCTTCCCCTTGTCACCAGCTCTGCTTGGAGTTTCTCGTTCCCCAGATCCCAGTCTCTCCAGCTCTTTTTCTCTTGCCAAGGCAACCTGACTCTTCCTGAGGTGTCCCAGCCACAGCCCACATGGCTTGGGCTCTAGACCCCCTTCCTCCCAGTTCTACTGCTCCTCTCTCCTGGATGCCTCGCTGGGTGAGTCCTGGGTCAGGATTACAAGCACCTTAGAAGGTGATGAGTAAGTCTGGAAATACACAGGGCAGGCGGGGTGCCGAGATGGAGGGATGCTAAAACTTAAGATCACGGTCTCCCTAGAGAACTGGGTGTCAACTCTATCCTATTTCTCCTCAAACTTCTCCTCTAGAGAAGAACCCAGCGGGCAGATGCAGTAGTGAATATGGCAGCCTTTCTGTCTAGGTCAAGGAGGAGAGCATTCAGGGCCTGTGACTCCAGAGGGGGGACTTGAACTCCACCTTGGGTATGCGTCTCCCAAGGCCTTTTCTAGTGCTTCCTCCCTGTCTCCCTGGCACCCACCTGCTACCCAACATGCCAACCTATTCATTTTTGTGCCAAGCTCCCATTTTTAAACGGTTCATCAACCCTCCTGGCAATGCCCCGGAAGACAAAGTCCTGCCTGTTACATTTCAGATGTGTTGGAAAGTAGTGGTTGGTTAAAAGCACAAGTTCTGGACCCAGTTTGCCTGGAACAAATCCTAGTTCCAATGCTAAGTAGCTGAGTGAATTTAGACAACTGTTTAACCTCTCTGTTTCCTCATTAGTAAAATGAGGATAATAGTATCTGCCTTAAAGCATTGATATAAAGATCAAGGAGATAATATCAAAAACTTAAGGCAGAGTGAGTGCCACACACAATACATAGAGTGTCCATTATTGGAAATTCTGGACACCACAAGTGTTTCAGATTTGGGTTTTTTTTTTTCCAGATTTGAGTATATTTGCATATATATACTAAGGCACCAAAGTCTAAACACCAAATTCACTTATATTTCATGTATTCCTTATACAGAGCGAGAAGGTAACTTTATACCATATTTTTAATAATTTTGTGCATGAAACCGTTTTATGGTGTGGAATTTTCCACTTGTAGTACATGTTGTTGTTCAAAACGTTTTGGATTTTGGAACATGTTGTATTTTGTATTTTTAGATTGAGGATACTCAACCTGCAAGAGAGTTCTTCCTTCAAGGTCTCTTGGGAAATAGTTTATCAGCTACCTTTGTTCCCTTGAGCATGCCTTTTGGGGTCTAACCTCTCCTGGAACACATTCCTTCTAAGACTTATAATGAATGAACTTTTCTTCATTGCAATATCTTTAAGCCAACCTTCATTCATTCATTTGCTAATTCATTCGCTCATTTAGTGCTAGAGATTCTTCTTCACAACAACTTAATTTTTTTTTAACCTTACTAACTTCTAATCAGTTAATATAGTCTATTTGGCCTGCCCTAAAGCCCTTCACCAGCATTAAATCACAGCACTTCATTCCATAGTTTTTCCACACAACTTCCCCAAGTCTTTTCAGCACAACCCCCAGATCAACTGGAGGATCCTTGGTCCAATTCCTGGTTCACACTGAGTTCCCTCCTGACAAACGATGATGACATCAGCACATCACAAAAAGCACATTTACAACTTTTAAAAGAATCTACGGGAAATCGGGGACAATGCAAGACATAATAAATTGTAAAGCCAGATTGTTCTAAAGATAGCTTTCAACCTACGTCTCCAAGGCCCAGTTGTAGGGTTTTGTCAAGCTTTTATGTTCCCATGGTAACCAACATACGTGCAAAGCTTATGAACATATAATCAGGGAGGCTGTGAGTGGAAAATGCGCTGTGCTGGTGAGATTCAGGTCTGGCCCCAGCTCTGTGGCCGATCAGCTGGGTGGGCTGGGCCAGCTATTTATAATTGAGCCATTGTTTCTGACTAAGTGTGTGCCTCAGCTCATCGGCATCAAAATCAACAGTTATGTATTTCTGAAGTGTATATTCTTGGGCTCCCTCAAAGACTACTGAATTAGAATCTCTGGGTCAGGGATCCAAGAGCTCTATTTTTAACAAGATCTCCCAGGTGATTCTTGAACACCCAGAAGCCTGAGAATCTCCAGGCTCTAGGATCCCCCCTAACATGTTGTGTTTTCCTGCTTATTAATACAGGTCAGAATTTGGTTTCTTTGGACACAAAGAATGATTACAAAAATCCTTGAGCAACACCCAGGCAGGATATATTCACCAGAATGCTCTTTCATCCAACAAATATTTACCCAGTACTTTCTACGTGCCAGGCACTATTCTAGGGATACACCAGGTAAAAGAGATAAAAATGCCTGCTCTCATAGAGTTTATGTTCTAGTGTGTAGGAGCAGAGATAATGAAGTGTTGACTAACATAAAAATAGGTCAATTATTAGCATGTTAGAAGGTAATGGATGTGGTGAGAAGCAAACAAAGTCAGAATAGAGAGTTGGTAAAATTTCTCTTAAATTATATGCACCCACAGAAATCAGCTTATACATTTATGGCAGAGGCCTGAGTGGCAGGCCCAACTGCATCTTGAAGTGGACTTAAGAATATAGTAGGGGCTGCTGGTGAGCTGCCTGGACCCCCATGAGGGCTGGTACATGGCCCTTCACTCCCCTTCAAATTCCCCTCACCCTGCTACCTTCTGCCCTGGCTCAATGCCTGACCACTGATGACCCCTTGCCTCACGGTGAGGTCCACTTGGTCAACTTGGTGGTACCATTTATGCTCCTAGAGCTCTCAGGGAGCCACATCCCTGCTAGTTTTTCCTGTTTCCCTCCCTTCCCTCATCATGGCAGCTCTCTCTTTAAAAAACATTGCTTGCATAGGAATCCTTTCTCCAGTTCTGTTCTTCTAAGAAAAGCAGCCTAAGATGGGTCCCCAGCAAGAGGACAGGATCCTTCAGGTTGGTCTACAGACCAGGAGGCCTGAAGGGTTGATTCTCACCCAAATCTTCATTGTTCCATTTTTATCCTCTGATTTCGTTTTAACTATTTTTGGGCACCTCACGCTACCCTGCAGAGGAGAGCCGACAGGCGAGGCCCTCTGAGCGCTGCCTGCTGTCTTCTTGTTTGCTTCTCCTCTTTTCTTTATTCTTTGGCCACAGACATTTCCCTAGTGCCTACCATGGAGATAAAAATGGCCACCCCCAAAATATGTTTCTTTGGCGTAACTTGAGTTGCTTATTCGGAAACTCTGCAGGCCTCTGCAGACACAGGAATGGCTCCAAAAAGCTGCCTTTTTGTAAAAGGGAATGTACATTCAGCTACACACGTAAACAGCAGACGCAGACACTGGAGTTTCTATCCACGTGCCTAGAATCTCTCTTTTCAGAGATGGGGCAGTCTGATGCCTGGTCCAGGCAGAGATGACAACAGGTGGCCTGATGGCTGTTACCTGGGCGACATATCAACATCATGGAACATTTGCCTCCCCTCCCACTCCCAGAACCTGACTGCCACTTCCCTCTAGGAGACCCAGATTTCCTTCCGTAGGGACCCAAGCTTCAACGCTCTGCCCCTCTCCTGAGGCTAGTCCTACTTTGTGTAGGACTCTCCTGTTTCTGTATGGTAATTTTTATGCTTCCCTGCCCCCACCATTACTCACTTCATATGCTAAAATATCAGCTCTTGAGAGGGTAAAGAGAAAATGTAAAACTCTTCTACCCTCCACGATGGCTACGCTGAGCTCAGGATATGGCAGAATACTGGAGGACACACCTGATTTTCTGTCCAACCCTGTTAATATTTAACATTCGGAAATGACCTCGCTTTGTGAGCAATCAGATCGGCTGCTGAAAGATAATGTTCATGTAACTTCCATATCAGAATTTTTTTAAAAAGCAGCTTGACACATCTTTGCTCCACGAAGTGAACACCCTAATTAGGTGGCCCCCCGAAAGCACCGAGAGAAGGGCAGATGGGGGCAGAAGCCACGGGGCCAGAGCATGTTCTAGTGTAACACTCGCACACCCCATGGTTGTTTTTTACAAAGAGAGACGCTGTCCTTTTTCTTTATATGCTCCATTTTCCATGTTCCCCACATCAGAGGTTGATTTCTTTCTTTCATCCATGCTGATGGATGCTGAAGCCGACATTCTTGACAGCACACATTCTCGAAATATTTGCAAGATTAAAAAGAAAATGCTTGGGAGGTTTCTCTTTCAAATAAATTTTGTCATGCAACCTTTCTTTGTTCCTTAGCATCTGGTGTTGGGGTGGAGGGCACCATGGGAAATATTAAATGGGGCCCATCTGTGGAAGTTGCCAAGGGTTCTCAGTGGTTAAGGTCACCCTGCCTGCTAGTCCTAGGGAGCTGACCTTCTCCCAGCCAAGGGGTAGGTGAGGGTCTTGAACCCTCAGAGCTTCTCCAAAGATGGCTAAGCCCCCTCACTTTGATGCACTCCACGAGTGCTTGCTAGACTTGGTTGCCTACTGGCAAAAGACAATCAGCTGTTTTATGTAGATAGAGGGCAAGGCCATTACACCCTGCTGTTTTTACCTGTCTGGAGGGAGGAGGGACCCTTTGGAACTTAGAAGAGACAAGTGACAGTGACTCACTGCTGAAGGTTCCCAGCAGGCAGGAAGAGCTGCTCTATTACTCACTTTCCCCCTGGGCTATTCACAGGCCCACAAAAGAAAGTGGTGGCTCCTCTCTTGTGTCTGTACCCGACATCTCTCTCCTCACAACCTAGAAGGAGGCCTGGAGGCACCCACTCAGCTGGCTTTGCAGAATCACCAGGGGAGGGTGTTAACATGCAGAATGTGGCTCCTCTGAGGGACCCTCCAGTCTGCATTTCTAGTAAGCTCCAGGCTACTCCAGTGCTAACTCTTGGAGAGCAATGAGTAAGCTGATTCAGAACCACCTCACGTGGAGAGGAGGAGAATTGGCTCCTGGAGCCGTTACATTGATAAAGGTGGAGTATTAATCCTGGTGAGAGCAAATCTCCAACCTTATTTCTGGAAATGATTCCAGTGATGAGAACTGCAATCAAATGTCTCTTTCTCTATCCCCTCTCCATCTCTGTTGCCCTCTTTTTTTAGCAACAAGAGGCAATAACTGATGCCCCTATGAGCATCCTTCTCGCTCCAGTGGCTGAGCTCAGGGTAGGCCCCAGGAAGAGAACATTCAAGAGACACAGAAGAAAATACAATCTTGCATTCACCAGAGACATTCTGCTCCTTCCCTCCGCCTCCAGATGCTTTTATGAGCAGGGCGCAGCCAGGCAGCCTTTTCTCTGCTGCTTCAGGGTGCACTCCTCACTGGAGCCCGCTGGCCCCTCCGTGGCGGGGTGCGCTTTTCATTAGACAGCCACTCCAGATGAAAGGGCCATTTGCTTCTAAACTGCATCCATTGCTATTTCTTTATTGCTCTCCTAACAGGGGTGCCCTAAACCTGGCGTGAAGGGCTTCCAGTTTGCAGCTTTTCTCATTTCCTAAGCTTTGCCCCCCCCCCCGCCCCCCCCAGTTCTCAACTCTCCCTGTCAGCCCTAGCCTGCCTGAGTGGGCGGCAGAATTGAGGATGGGTGGGGGTGGAGGGTGCTAATTAATGCAGGC
>CM053400.1:148950284-148961402 GCA_028644305.1 Xerus rutilus
TGTGTGGAAGATGCCTCAGGGACCATAGGAGAGAACCTGAGTAGGGTGTAGTTTAGGTAGCAACAAATATCTAGCTTGAGTCATGGATGGATGTTTACATATTATTTAGAAGGAAAGTTGGAGCCATAATGATGCCTAAATAGGGACAAATAGGTTGACACAGGCCTGAAAGCTGTCAAGTCAGAATAAGGCTCCGCTGCCTGTCAGTTCTACCATCTGATTTCAGATTTTTCTGTTCTTTAATTCATGCCACAGAGGATGCAGCAGTATACAGACTGGTGCTCAGAAAGCATCCCAGTGTCAAGGGACTTGGAGAGTGAGCTCCTGGGTATGCAGGGGAGAAGGCCAATTGCTTTGGGAGGAGTAATGACAGTTTCTCTCTCTTTGAAGCCACCTCAGCTCACTAGCACTGCTTTGGACCTGACGTCTGAGGTAGGGCCAGGTGGAGCTGACAGGTCCCTCAAGAAACTGGGATAAGCCTCACTTCCTTAACTAGATCCTGCAGGATCTCTTGGGGGGCATTCCCAGGGGAATAGGTTTGGACTGGGATCTGTCTATAAGTAGACAGACATATTAACTCCTCCATCCATACGTAGAGGAGTTAATATGTTTAAAGAGCTTAGCTCATCATCCATGATGGTTATCCATCCACACGGTTAGCACTATTAAAACAGCGGCTATTAGCCAGCCACGGTGACACATGCCTGTAATCCCTGCAGCTGAGTCAGGAGGATCTCAAATTCAAAGTTAGCCTCAGCAACTTAGCAAGGCACCAAGCACCTTAGCGAGATCCTGTCTCAAAATAAAATACAAAATAGAGCTAGGGATATGGCTCAGTGTTGAGTGCCCCTGGGTTCAATCCCCAGTGCCCCCCAAACACACACACACACACACACACACACAACAACAACAACAACAACAAAAAACCAAAAACCAAACCAAAACAAAAACCCAGCAGCTATTTTTATTAGGCAATTTGATTCACTCCAGAGTGCTCTAAAATCCACCTGGAATTAAACAGAATTAGCTGGTCAGGAGAAGGCATCTATAGCTCAGTGTTGGAGTATTTATCTAGCATGAGCAAGGCCCTGAGTTTAATCCCCAATACTGCAAAATCAAAACCAAAACCCAAGTGTCCTTCTTGAGATGTCTTCAGAGTCTCTGCCAGCCTGTCATGATCAATGTCATTTATGCTGCAACAAATTCTTTGCTGATGAAAGAATAAACATTTTGCATTGATTTATGCCTTTTAACAAAATAATTGAATTGGGATGGATTTAAAGTTCTCTCTGAAGGGTGGAGAAATTCATTTTAGCTAACTCTCTGGGAGTTACCCATTTGCCGGTTATGGTTTGCAGAGTGTTGTTCTCAGAACATGCACTGAAGCCACACCACCTGGGTTTTGCTCCTGGATCCACTATCTGTGATCTTGGGAAATCAACGTTACTTTTTTGATCTCATTTTTTTTATTGAGGGAATGAGTATCTCCCTTGGGTGGTGGACTAAACTGGTCCTTGTGTATAGAGCGCTTACCACAATGCCTGGGACATCATTAGTGCTACTAGACCAGCTCACTTCTAGGGGTGTTAGATGTCATTTGCTGTGCATCTACCAGTAGAAAGATCAGGAACCACCACATTAGAATGTATATAGATCACTCAATCCACACATTGGTCAGTATTTATCCAGAGTTTTCTTGATGAAAACTCTGTTTTTCTTATAGAAAGCTAATTCTGCATCTTCAGGCTTTTAAAGATAATGATTTGGGGATTAAATGGGTACCAAAGGCTTATCTGCTCATTTTACAAAGATTTAATGTAAATGTCCTTTCTAAATTCAGCTCCTTTCACGCATTCTAAATGTAACCCAATTAAAACATTGACTTCATGGAATGCACACACATATCCCTAGATTCTATTCTGCCTTTTCCCCATAAACTAAATTTCAGAGCAATCAAACCCCAGGTAGATAAAGGAGAAGTTCTTCTATCTCAACATTATGGATAATGTGAATTATGGAAGAAATGACAGAATTAGAAAATTGCCATTTTGCTGTCCTTTATGAAAAGTTTGGAATAGGTAGTTACCAATGGAGGGTAAAACCATATGATCTCATTGAGGAGGAATTTTACAAGGGGGAGAACAGGCTTTTGGCACCTGAAGCGACCGGTCAATTAACATGACTAAAAATGCACACAGATGTACCTCCAGATATGATGCAAAATGAAATAAATAGCATCATCAATGAAATGTGCTGGGAGAAAAACTGAACTTGAATTAAGTTGAACTATTAATTCTAATTTCTGGCCTACAGAAAATATAGCAGAGAGAGGTCCTTGCCAAAGGATATCACAGAAAAGAATCAGGGAAAACTCAGCTGTGGGCATTCTAGAGAAACTGATGCGGTTCCTCAAAATCAACTTGTAAGAGAAAAACATAAGAAGAACACTTCTAGATTAAAAAAGATTTAGCAGGGTTGGTGTAGCTCAGTGGTAGAGCACTTGTGTAGCATATGTGTAGACTGGGTTTGAGCCTCAGCACCACATTAAATAAATAAATAAATAAATAAATAAATAAATAAATAAATAAAGGTATTGTGTCCATCTACAACTAAATATTTTTTTTTAAAAAAGAAGATTTAGAGAAAACATAGAAGACATAACAGCCAAATAATGAATGGACCTTTCTGATTCTGATTTGTAAAAAAAATAGTGAAAACAATTTTGATGACTGAGAAATTTTACTGTGGACTGGCATTAAACATTACTGAAGAATTTTTAATTTAGGTAGGTGGGATAATGGCATTATAGTTATATAAGAAAATGCTCTTTTCTTTTAGAGGTACATGTTAAAGTTTTTAGGGCCAGAATGCCATGATTCTGGAAACTCTTGAAAACATGTACTCTAGAAGCAAATAAAACACAGAGTAGGCAGGAGGAAAGGTAAATATATCACTGAGACTGGGTTTTGTTTGTTTGTTTGTTTTTTACTTTTGAGCAGGTTTATAAATTTCCATAATAAAGACTATATCCCCAAATAAACAGTATTAAGACAAAAATTAAATCAAATTATAACATCTGATTCTCTTGCACTTCCTGCTCCTATTATGGGTTGAATTATGTCCCTCTGCAATTCGTATGTAAAAGTCCTGACCCCCAGAACCTCAGATGGGACCTTTCAAGAGGTAAATGAGGTAGAATGAGGTCATATGGATGCAACATAAGCCAATTCGACTAGTGAAGAAATTAGGACATGACACATAAAGGGACAGCCTTGTGAAGACACAGGAAGAAGACAGACACCTACAAGCCCCGGAGAGGAGCCCCAGTGGAAACCAACCCTGCCAGCACCTTGACCTTGGACTTCTAGCCTCTAGGACTGTGAGAGAATACACTTCTGCTGTTTAAGGCGCCCAATCTGTAGGCGATGCCAGCACTAGCAAAGCAAACTGCCTTTCCTACTTGATTTTCTCTATGGCATTTATCACCAATAATGAATTACATACCTGTTTCCTTGAGGCCAGTCTTCTCCCATGAGAACAAACATGAGAGCGATGTATTTGGCCTCATTTGTCCATGGCTGACTCTCCAACACCTATAACAGGGCCTGATCTCGATCATCGTGCAACCCTGAATCCATGTGTGAACCTGATTCTGAGGTACTTCATGAACATCTGCTAGGTCCACAATGTTTGTCCATGGTAAGAATTGTCACCCAGCTAGCTCACTCCACCTCTGTCTATCCTATGGTCTGTCCCAAGTGTCAGAACTTTACTAGGGGATTAAGCATCAGGGGAGTTTGGCCACTCTGTATTCTGGTTCTCTTGTAGCCAAAGCGAGCCTGATACCCCACTGTGCATCTAGACCCAGAGAAATCTGCGGGAGCCTCCAAACTGTTCTAGTGTCTCAAGAAGCGTGGTGTAAATGGAACTTTGGAGAAGAAAAAATGTGGCTGGGAGGAATAAAAGAAAGAGCAAAATAAGAGAGTATCCAAAGGAGACATTAGTCACATTTCCTGGCTGCATGGTACCTACTGTAAACACTTCCTGTGTTTGGAGAAAGCCCTGTCTTATGAGTCCTGGCCCCCTAAGATAGAACTCTGAACAGATTTTCAAAGACTCTCTTGCAGCTAAAGACCAGGTGCCTGATCTGGGCTGCACCAATCTGATACACCCACATGAGACTTCTAAAAGGAGACTTAACACAAAGTGAGCACTGTAAGCCACTCAAAGTGGCACCGTAAGAATACCTGCAATCCAGAATCTATTTGCTGGTGAAGATGGTGGAGATTTTTGGCAGTGGCTGCTGCTAAAAGTAGTACTTGTGCAGAAGTACTACTGGTGCTGAAAGCAGCAGTCATTATTGTAAAGTAAGATCCTGATTTAAGTAGGGAGTTGCAAAATGTAGCATCTAGTGACAGGTGGCATGGGTGACAAAGCAGTTCTGCAGCATGGCTATAAATGTTATTTCTCAAAACATAGCCCTTAGCCTATTTCTCTAGTCTTCATGATGATTCTGTGGGTTACCCAACACCCCTTGCCTAACCTTCTTTTCTACTTAACCATATAGGTTTGAGTGAAAGAGGTGCAGGTTGGTGAACCACAAAACACATATTTATGGAAAAAGAATGAAAGCAAAGTTTTTGTGTAGTAAAATATACATAACATAAAATTTACCAATTTAACCATTTTTAAGTGTACAGTGTTGTAGAACTAAGTACAGTCACAATGCTGCACAGCCATCCCACTACTTGTTTCTAGAACTTTAAAAATAATTCAACATGGTTCATATCTTTGAAGATTTTAGGTTTCTAGGGCATTTTTTGGGGGGAGGGGGATCCTGAGGATTGAACTCAAGGGCACTCAGCCACTGAGCCACATCCCCAGCCCTATTTTGTATTTTATTTAGAGACAGTCTCACTGAGTTGCTTAGTACCTCACTTTTGCTAAGGCTGGCTTTGAACTTGCGATCCTCCCACCTCAGCCTCCTGAGCCGCTGGGGTTATAGGTGTGTGCCACGGTGCCTTGCTCTAGATCAATTTTAATGCAAGCCAACAAACATAATTGTCTGATTTGCACAATGTTAAGAAACACATTTTTTTGTTTGTTTTTGGCTCCATGGCCAGAATAATATATTAAGAACCTAAAAAAAAATCTTTTTGATGTTGAATGATCAAGGGTGATATTCTTAAAAAAAAAAAAAAAAAAAAACTATAGGGAATTGAACCAAGGACCTTTCATATACTAGGCAAGTAGTCTACCTGGCCCTTTTCAAAATTTTTATTTGGAGACATGGTCTCATTAAGTTGCCAGGCTGGCCTGGAACTTGTGGTCCTCCTGCCTCAGCCTCCCATGATATGGAATATCCTTGACTCCAGTACTTGGGCAGTGCCTGGGCATCTGGAATGGGTGTCCACAGGTGTCCACATCATGTGTGAATACATGCATGGTGTTATTGTGGGAAGAAGTGGTATTATTGAAGACTCCAAGCAGCAAGTCTCAATTGTCTCATACCTGTGCCCTGGCGTGGGGACTGGAAAGGCTAATGTAAATTATATGTCTACCTTAGATAATACTAACAAGGGTCAGCTTAAAGAACACTGTGGCTGGAATTGCAAGAAGTTAGTGAGGGGATATCAGATAATTCCTGCCTCTCAGAAGCTCAGACTGATTTTCAGCAATATAATAAGAATGTCTTAAGGTTTCAGATGCAAAAATGAATAATAAAACAAAATTTGTTGGTGCACAAGAATTGGCGAACAATTCAATCGTTCTTTTACGGTATTTATTGAACATCTGCTTTGTGTCAGGTTCTTTTCTGGATACTGGGGTCTCTGCAGCAAAGAAAACAGTCATGTGCCTGTTGTCTAGACTTTATATACTAATGGAAAGAGACAGAAAAGAAACCTGAGGTATGTCTTGGTAAGGAAAGTGCTAGAAAGGAAAATAAGGTTGGGTAAAGTTGTAACAAGTAACTAGAAATGTGTGTTAGTTTTGATAGCATCTTCATGGAAGATCTTTGAGAAGGTTACATTTGAGTAGGGGCCCTGAGGAAGAAAGGGAGGGTGCCACATGGACATCTAGAGTGTTCCAGACAAAAAGAGCAGGAGGAGCAGAGCTCTAAGGTGGGAATGTGCTTGGCAGATCCCAAGATCAGCAAGGAAGCCCATGTGGTCACAGTCCATGGAGGAGAGTCGTGGGCAAGAAGGTCAGGGAGGGAGCAGAAGAGATACTTTGCTCTGAAATATCCTGAATGAGTCCTGTGTGGCAGACATACCTCCTAGGTCTCAAATGAGACATTTTCTGGAAAGCGTTCACCATCATTAGGTAGAATGAAGGGCTTGAGGGGACCACCCACTCTTTTTCCCCGGGCTTTTTGAGTGCTCTCTGTCTTGAGTCCTAGTTGTCACAGTGACTTGCCATTTTCCCAGACACAATCTGGCTTTTCCACAATGAAATGGGAGTCATTTGTCTGCTTTTGGCAAGCCCTGGGCAGAATCCGACCCTCTCCTTGGTGAGTAGGATGTGAGCCTTATCCTTCAGGCAAAGATGCAAGTGTGGGCAGAAAAAGAAAGATCCGAGGTGGAAGGACATAGGGAGCGAGGAGAACCGCGGGACAGAAAGGACATGAACACGCCAGAGAGGAAGACGGAATTGCATCCCACAGCACCCCCCAACAGCATTGGGCCTCATGAAAATGATCGCTTTTATTTTCACCTCATAGTTTCCCACTAATTTTCCTGATATGGAGAGAAAAGACTGCTGGGGCCGAGCAGGGAGTCTAATAAGCACAGCGGTGCCCTGTGTACCTTCCTGGGTTGCCCAGGCGTAGATTGCTGTAGAATGTGTCAGATTTGAAGCCAGGCTGGGAGTGCCAGCTGCAGCCCTGCATACCCCCTGCGCAGCTGAACATCTGATTAAATACAAGCGGAATTGTGCTGTTTTCTTTCAGCCTGTTCTCCATCCACATGAATAATTCTTTGATATAAAATGAAATCCATCAGAATTAGCGGACCCTTGATGGGAAGGGCCATGTGTTCTTTCTTCCTAAGATGTGATCTCAGTTCTTTTAACACCCAGCTTTTGCTTTTTTAATGATTGATACATTTTTTAAAATTTTCATATATATTTTTAATTGTTGATGGACATTTATTTATTTATTTATACGCAGTGCTGAGATTCAAATCCTCACACATGCTAGGCAAGTGCTCTACCACTGAGCCACAACCCCAGCCCTTAATATTGCTTTTTCATAGCTCATATCCTTCCTCTGCATGAGTACAGGACCCTAGTGCCCTCTGGGTGGCTCAGAAGATGTTTGCCTAGGGCTTATATGCCCTGATGTGGCCTGTTGCCAACACCTCCCTCCACATCTATGGCAACTGATTCTTCTCTGTGTATACTGTTCCCTCACCTTTTTCCATACTGCTGACCTCTCTCTGCTATGCTTCAGTCCAAGTGTGAACACAGCCCTCTCTTCTCTTCCCTGATTACCTCTCAAACAAAGTTTGAGGCAGCAGCGAGGGCAGAAATATTTAACAGATGCCATGGTCAGAAAATGGCCAATGAATGCTAAAGAATCTCTGCTGGGTCAGGTATAACCCATTAGTGTCTCAGTCACTGGGAAATTAAGGGGTCCTAGCATTAGCCCGGGCTACTCAAGGTGATGATGGGGAAAAAGCCTCATATGAACCAGTATGAAATGTTTTAATATTTTAATGCCTAGCACAACTACACCTAGCACAGCTATACAGCAGGTGCATACTAACCAGCCTTGTGTAACAATTGATGAGGGACTGGGCACATTGCTGGCACCACTTAAAATGAAACTTCATCATCATAGGTCTCTCAGTGGTGCCATTAGGAGCACCCCCTCCTCACTGCTCCCTAGTTGACCACCATGATTCTGGGATCTTTTCCCTCAGAACCAAATTCTTTCTTAAATTTGCTTTTGCTCTCAAGCCCAACAGAACAACTTAACCAGAACTTCTGTATTTCATATTCGTCAGGGAAAACTGACAATCTCTTCAGAGAAACAACCAAACACACTGCCTAACAAAGTCATAGTCAAGATTTTACTTCATTTATAAAGAGCACCCTCGGCCCATCTTCCCCTCATTTTTTTTCACATAGCTAAATATCATTAAATGTTTTCTTAAACAGTACAGCAGTTTTATCCCCAGAGTGGACTCTGTCCCCACTCTCTAGAGCAAAGGGGACCACCTGCAGTCATCTTTTAAAACAGCATTTTGACTTCTCTCTTCAACATGAAAAGCCCTTATCTGGTTGATAAAAGGCTGGATAATATTGAAAGATATACTTTCAATAAGAAAGTATAAGATATTGTGTTAGGGAGAGACCTAACATAATTTTAGACACATTTTTGACCAAAAACCCCCGAAAAGGACAAAGACCGCTGCTCTCATGGACCTTATTTATTTATTTATTTTTGGTACTGGAGATTGAACTCAGGGGCACTCGACCACTGAGCCACATCCCCAGCCCTATTTTGTGTTTTATGTAGAGACAGGGTCTCACTGAGTTGCTTAGGGCCTCACTGTTGCTGAGGCTGGCTTTGAACTCGTGATTCTCCTGTCTCAGCCTCCCTAAGTGCTGGGATTACAGGCTTGCACCCCTGCGCCCGGCTGGACCTTACATTTTAATAGAGCAGACAGCAATCACATAGTAAATAAGCAGTAGATAGAATATATGAAATGATAATGCTAGGAAGATAAAAAGCAGGAAAGATGTACAGGTAGCATTGAGGGGAGTGTGTAATTCAGACAGAGAGCTAGGCAGGGTGCCACAGACAAGGTGATAGACAGGTAAAGACCTGAAGGAGGGAAGGGTAAGCCGTGATGATAACCCGGGGTAGGGAATAGAAATCCATTACCACAACAAAACCAATGACCTTGAGGAAGCCCAGGTTATAAACAGGACTAAACTGAAATATGGACAAGTGTTTCAGGTGGTCCTTGGTTGTCTCTTTCATTGAATGAGGATTTTTTTCTTTCTTTTTTTGGTATTAGAGATTGAACCCAAGGACACTTAACCACTGAGCCACATCTGCAGCCCTTTTTTGTATTTCATTTAGAGACAAGGTCTCACTGAGTCGCTTTGGGTCTCGCTAAGTTGCTGAGGCTGGGTTTGAACTCATGATCCTCCGGCCTCAACCTCCCAAGCCACTAGGATTAGAGGCTTACACCACTGTGCCTGGCAAGATTTCTTTTTTTTTTTTTTTAAAGAAAGAACTCCTTTCCTTGCTCAGCAATGTTTTTGGCAATCATTGCACTTTTCCTTCCCTCCCATTCATCTACAGAAGGACAAATATCTCAGGCAAATTAGTGTCAGACTATTGAACTTCTGGTTTGCTTTGTGGCAGGATATAAAAACTAAGCGTGACGTTTACTTTCCTGGTGGCTTACATTTTTCCCATAAATGAATCACGGATGGTAAACTAATTGTGGCTTGCATTTATGGACCTGAACCAGGTACAGCTGTTCCAAATAAGTTCACGTTGAAACAACCCAATAATGAATGTTTGCTGTCACATTTCCAGAAGTACATCTGCTTTGGGCGGACTCTGTTGCCTGTACAACAAATGTGGAGATTTAGGCTGATAGGAACCTGCGAGAGGTGATAAATACTTAGAGAATTTCAAGGTTGAAAAACAGTCTGTTCTTTTGAGATGTAATTTTGAATGATAAATGCACATGTGTGCCTCTGGCAAAACAGCCCTGTGCCTGTTTGGTGATCTGTGGGCACAGCTCCTTGTGGAGAATGTTGCTGTGTGGAGCTCCCCTTCATGTCCTGTTGTTCTGCAGAAGGGGCATCTTCAGGACTGGCCAGCACATTCCCAATAGCCATGCACCTGACCCAGCCAGCCAGCCTGCTTTCCTTCTTCTACAGACATGCCCTTCAACAATTTAATTCAGTTATCTGCTGGAGGAAAGTATTGTCTAAAAGCTTAATTCTGGGGGAAAAAAGTCAATAAAATTCACTGATGAACTGGGTTCTATTCCAGCTTCCCTGTGTACTTGAGTGAATCATTTTACTTCCCTGAGCTACAGTTTCCTCATCTGTAAAATAAGAAGAATAATGCTACCGACCTCATAGGGCTCTGGTGTCAATTAAAGGAAATAATGGATAGGAAATGAGAGCTAGTCATGTCAGTTATTATGTCACTGTTATGTCAGTTATTTTGAAAGTCAAATGTGGTCATAGTCATAGAAGTACTTTTTTCTTCATAAAGAGTCACCACCATCGTCACTGCCATTACCATCTCAACACCACCATCACACCACCACCATCAAGAATTCCTGTCTCCTGCTGAAAATTATAAGTCCTTCCTCAGTTTAACACAGTGCTGAATACACACACACACACACAAAAAAACACTGAATTAAGATTATTTCATCATGGTGATGCAGTCTGCTAACATTCAGCTAAAAGAAAAAAGGAAAAAGAAAAAAAAAAAGACTAAAATCAGAAACCTTACCTTCTAGGTGCCATTTTCCATTTATCTTTACATGGCCTGAGAGAAGTCATTTAAACTCTCTGAGCTTCATTTGACCATCTGTAATATGGGGACATTGGGCCTCAAAATTTCCATAGTGCTCAAAAAATCCACAAAACCATGCAAAATGAAGGAAAGAACTAGAACTGTGAATTTCTGTGAAATGGAGGTTAGCTCCCTTGTTCTCCCATTTTTAGCCTCGCCCTAGTCAATTCATTCTCTGAGTTGGGCCAGAAGGTCTTTCCATAAGGAGACTTGATGACATCACTCAGTTGCTTAAAGTCAATCAGTGATTTCCCATTGCCCTCGGAATGAAATCTAAACTCTATGGCACAATATGCCAAGGGCAGCTCGCAACCATGGGCATATATGTCCACTACTGAGGACACAATAGAAGTCCAGCTGCACACAATTCACAATTGCAAAACTGTGGAAGCAACCCAGATGTCCTTCAATAGATGAATGAATAAAGAAACTGTGGTACATATACACAATGGAATATTATTCAGCAATAAAAGAGAATAAAATTATGGCATTTGCAGGCAAATGGATGGAACTGGAAAGCATTATGCTAAGTGAAGTAAGCCAATCCCAAAAAACCAAAT
>CM053400.1:148961902-148990885 GCA_028644305.1 Xerus rutilus
CAGCTGCTCCTCCACTAGCATGTTATTATTTTGTTTCCTTCCTGTTTCTTTATTTAGTTTTGGTAATTTCAATTTCTTTCCCTTTTGTCCCAGAAGAGCAGTTTTTGAACTTAGCTATGCATTAAAATCACCCCTTGTAGCATTAGAGGGCTGCTTTGCCTCTAAGCTATGGGTCAACCCATTTGTCCATCCCTTACTCAGAGGTGGCATGTTAGTGAGTCTAACCAATGGAATGGGGATGAAGTAGCACCTGTTACCTCCAAGCCTGGCCCATAAAAATTCTCTCCTGTCCTTCTTCCCTGCCTCTCTTTTCCTAGGTGAATTCCAGAATTCAGTGGAGGACCCTGGCGGGATTCCAGCACTCATGCCAGTTTAAGAATCACGACCAATACATCAGCTTTAAGCACACTGCCTCCCTACCTTCACTGCAGCAGGCCCACTGGGCTTGATGTGTCTTGGGTGGCTTACCAACGCAGGCTGCTATTTTCTTTCTTTAACTTCTCCTTAGGACACATTCTCTCTGCAGAGTTTGCTATTGGCTTTGGGATTGAACTCAGGGGCACTTAATCACTGAGCCACATCCCCAGCCCTTTTTTGTATTTTATTTAGAGACAGGACCTCACTGAGTTGCTTAGGGCTTCACTAAGTTGCTGAGTTGCTGAGACTGGCTTTGAACCCACGATCCTCCTGCCTCAGCTCCCCAAGCTGCTGGGATTCTAGACATGTACCACTGTGCCCAGCTGCCATTGGCTTTATATGTGAGCAGTTAAAAGCTGAGGTTGTCTGAGGGTCCTAGAGCCACCCAAAGAATATTTTTCTCTCCTTTAGGATTGGAGTCATATGGTACTATATGAAGGCAGACATTGAGAGTGGTTTTGGACCTGTGAAATTTGCCATTTGTAATAAATAATAGCTATTATTTTGAAACACTTCAATAAACATATATACATAAAGGAATCTAGTAATATGTGAGCATCTAATATGTACCAGGCCTTGTGCTAAGACTCTGAAATTTCAATAGCTCATTTAATCCTTGCAGCAGCTGTAGGTGGTAGACATTATTGTTATTACCTTATGACATAATGAAAGACAGGCACAGAGATGTAAAACTATTAACCCAGGTTTACCCACTGAGGAGCAGCAGAGCTGGGATTGAAAGGCCATGTGACCACTTTGTAGAGATGCCCTGACCCCAGGCCCAGCGGATCTGCCACCTCCCGGTCACATGCACTCTCTTTCCTCTCACTCCATGGTCTTTTTCCATCCAGACCGCTCCGCATGATTCCACTTCTTTTGCCCACTGCTCACCACACTTTCTATAATGAAAATTTAGCCAATTTGAACAAAGCCCCCGGACCTGATGATTCTGCCTAGTTTTCTCCAGTTTGATATTCCTTGTCACCATGGCAACCAGATTCTTGGCTGAAACTGGATCCCCAGAGGTAAGAAAATGCTGGAAGGAAGCAAAGTGTGGTGAAGACTCCTAGAACTGGAACGTGATTCCCTCAGGCCGGAGCCGTCATTGCCCTGCTCCCGGCCTGCCTCTCCCTCCCTCATTCAAGGCCTGTTTAGCCATTAATACCCTCATGGGCCTACAGAAATGTTTAAGTTTGTAGGGAACTCCAAAGTAGGAAGAGAAAACTGCACAACTGAAATTACAGAAGGTTTGATTGAATGCCTGCAAAAATGGCATGCTAATTTCATGCATAAATTGGAAATTCATAAAAAATTCATGATGCTTAAAAACAATAAGGCTTACATGTCTTCCTTTGCAAAGACTTTCGTTTGCATACCGATTGTGGAGAAAGCACAGCCCATTGTGGTAAATTGAATGTATTCCTTGTAGGCAAATTATCTCAAAAGCAGAATTATAAAAGTCATTACCATTTTTTTAACAGCCAAAATTCGAACAAATACGATTTGCTCACATTGGCCAAATACTTACTACATGAGACTTGGATGTTTTTTAATATGCTTGATATGATAGGAGGTATATCCTTTAAAAAGAATTCCTTTAAACACTTGGCATCAGTAACCTCAAGAAAGCTCAGTATGGGCAAGAAGCAGGGCTTGGATACAAGAGGTCAAGGGTGGGCTTTGAGAGGGCACTTCTCAGCTCTGAGCTGGGAGGCCCAACAGAGGAGACAGCATTCTTGAATAAAATGGCAGCCTTTACCCAGCTGGGTATCTCAGGAGAGGGTGACTGTTGGAACATGTCCAATGGATTCCAGCTGCCCTACTGGAAAGAAGCCAAGAAAGTCTGCTTCCCATTTTCCCTTCTCTGTAGGAGACCGGGAGGCCTTTATTTTTAAAGGGGGCAAGGGTGGAGTTAGAGGGGCTGCAAACATCCAGTGTTACTTTTTGCCCTGCAGGGAGGTGGGAGTGTACCTTCCTGGTCATTCAGTGCTGGCCCAAGAGCTCAATGGATGCGAGGCACCTCCAATTCACATCTATTTTCTTATCAAAGTCCTGGACTGGAGGGAGACCAAGCAGCCGTCACCCCCACATCAGGGCTGGTGCAGGGAGGGCTCTGTGGCTCTGTGATAAAACTTGCCTGTGGGAGTTGATCAGGGAGGTGCCTCGGTCCTTGGTCTTAGCTGTGTCTCTTGATAAATCAGGAAAGGTGCAAGCCCCGCCTTGCTCCATGCCCCGCCCCCGCTGGGTTGGTGTCCTAAGACAATGTGGCACTCCAAGTATCAGGACTTCAGTTTCTCACCTGAAATGAGGATAAACCCTGCCACTTGTTCCTGTCAGAAATTGTCCTTTAGAATGGCATAATAGATACAAGGTTGCATTAAGAGATTTAAAATGTTACAACTCAAAGCTCGGTCCTCAGACCTGTAGCTCTCATCATGGGGAGCTTGTCAGAAATGCAGACTGACAGACCCTGCCCCAGCCCTGCTGAATCAGAATCTGCCTGTTAACAAGCTCCCAGGGGATTTGCATGAAAATTAAGGGTTCAGAAGCAATGACTTTAAAAACTGCACATCAGACCTTGAAAGGCATCACTGGCTAATGATTTGTTGAATGTCTGACTTCTCCGTTAGCTCCTGAGGTCAGGATCCAAAATGGCTTGTTCCCCACTATCCCCACATTTTGGCCCAGTGGCAGACAAATGGTAGGCACTCCATTAATATTTGTTGACTTAATAAGTCTTACATCCTGTGTGACTGACCCCAGAGGATAGGAAGAATAGACAAGATACTAAACTACTGCCCCAGTGAGAAGTGCCCCCTGCATTTGGTACTGGTACAAAGCCTAGCACAGAAGCTCTCAAACTTGAGATTGTGTCAGGATTCCCCAGAGGTCTTGTGAAAGTAGACTGTGGGGCTCTGCCCCCAGGGTTTTGGACTCAGGAGGGCTGGATCTGGATGAAGAATGTGTATTTCTAGGAAGTTCCAGATGCTGCTGGTCTAGGAACCTCACCTGGAGAGCACAGCCCCCTACATCAATGATGCCTGAATGAGTGTCTTTATATTTTAAAGATAGAATATGAGGCTTTCACAGTGACAAAAATATCAACTTGGCAAGAAAAAGCATTTCCAACCAAGGGATGTGACTGCTGTTTTGGGTCCCAGAGTGCTTTTCAGGTGGCTGCGCATTCTGACATGGGGCATAGATAGATGCACCAAGAGACTAGAGGATAGGAGGGTGCTGGTGGCCACGAGGTTATCATTTGGGGCTCTAAGATATGGTTGTACATGAGAACCACTCATAACTTTTAAATTTTCCTCCCCATTTCCAGACTTGTGAATCACCAGGGGCAGGACTCAGGTGTCTGCACCTTGTATTAACCAGACCAGCCCTCTCAGGTTACTTCTCCCAAATAGTAATTACAATAAACCCATTTCCTTCATGTCAGGCCTTGAGAGGAGTACTTCACACATGTTATCACATAAAACTGTCACTATAAACTGTGAGGTTAGTTTTCTTTTGCTGCAATAACAAAATACCAAAAACTTAGGGGGATTAAAATAGCACAAACATATTTTTACAGTTTTGAATGTCAGAAGTCTAGCTTTGGTCTCCACTGGCCTAAATTCATGATTCTGGCACAGCAGCATTCTTCCTCTGGACACTGAAGGGGACAATCCACTTTGGAGCACTTTCCAGCTTCTAGAGGTGCTCACGCTCCTTGGTTGATAGTGTCTTCCTTCCTCAAAACCAGCAAGAAACATTGTATTTCTCTTAGTCTTTCTTCAGTAGTCACATCTCTCTCCTGATTCCTCCTCCTACTTTTCGGTATTCTTTGATTTAATTGGGCCTACCTGGATGATCCAGAAGCATCCTTCTATTTTCAGATTGACTAATTAACAATTTTAATTCCATCTGCAACTTTAATTTCCCTTTGCCATGAAACCTACATATTTCCAGATTCCAAGGATGGGGATGTAGACATCTTTGGCGGTCTATTATTCTATGGGAAGAGCTATTATTTCCTCCCATTTTGGAGATAAGTGTATTGAGGTTCAGAGATATTAGGCATTTTCCTAAGGTCACAACTAGAATTGACTCTCTGCCTAGGTTTCCCACAGCAGAGCTTAACAGAAAAGCGTAAAGGCATAAAGGTGAACCCATTATTGGGGAGTGTGATCTCATGAGTGGGAGACATGGGGGCCAAAGTAGAGGAGGTGGGAGAGTTACAATTATTCAGGGTCCCATTGGCTGTCTCCTGGGGACAGACCGCGAGGTGAGAAAGGAAAGCCTTCCAGGTGGCAGGTTGCCTCCATGTCCCAGGTTGCATAGGCTGAGCACCAAGAAGTTCCTCTTCTCTCTCACATTGTGGTCTCAGAAGCCCCAGGTAAAGTGCTGTCAGGTTGTACCTGTGTGAAGCTGGTTGGCTCCAGCTTGGTACTGGTCGCTAACCCCACTCCACCCACCCTTGGAAAGGGGCTGGAATAAGAGATAGCTGAGGTTGAGAGACCCTGAAGGTTGGCATACTAAACCCACAGAACTCTCCCTGACCCTGGACATCTGAGTCCAAACTGTGTGTCTTAGGCCCACCACAACAGTTATGCGTACTCACCTGTACTAAGGTAAGTGCCATTCAGTTGGTAGCCCTGACCTCCTTGAGAGGCCAGCTCTATTGCTAATGGCATTCTTGAAAGCAGGGTGGTATCTGAAAATTCTTCATTCAAACATGTACACTGGAGCCTTTCTCTGAGACTGCTCCCTATCCTGGCCCCCTGGATTTCCCCAACCCTGGAATAGTGGTAGGGGGTAGGGAGGACTTTGCCCTGAGTGCTCTTCATGGTCCACACCTATAGTTTCATAAACAGGTCCAATCATACCGCAATGTAGTGGCAGTGATCAAAAGTCACTGAAAACATGAATCTCTGATTCTCTGGGCATTTCTCCCATTGTATTGGTCATTTTTCATCATTGTGATGAAATTTGGAGAAGAAAATGTTGATTTTGGGGTCATGGTGTCAGAGATACAATCCGTGGTCAGCAGACTCCAATGCTTTGGGTTGGAAGTGAAGCAGAATATCAGAATGGAAGGGTGTGGTGGCAGAAAGCTGTTCAACTCATGGAAGCCGGGAAGCAGAGAGAGAAAGGAAGGGGCCATGACTGATATAGTCCAGGCAACGTCCTCAGTGACCTATTTCCTTCAGCCATGCCCCACCTGACTATAGTTACCACCCAGTGGTCCACTCAAGTTATTAATCCAGCAAATGGATTAACTCACTGATTAGGTTAACACTCTCATAATTTAATTGCTTCCTCTCTAAATAATCCTGCATTGCCTAACACATGAGACATTAAAGATCCAGACCCCTAGCCCCCAAAAGTTCATATCCATTTCATAGTGCAAAAAGTATTTAGTCCATCTCCCGGAATCCCCGTAGTCTTAGTATTTCCAGCATTTCTCAAAAGTCCAAGTCTAATGTCTCCTCTGAGGCTCAAGGCAAATTCTTAGTTGTGAGCTTCTGTAAAAATCAAAAGCAAGTTATACACATCTAATTTACAATGTCGTAGAGTAGACATTCCCATTCCAAAAGCATAGATTAGGGATTAAAAAAAAGGAGAGATGAGATCAAAGCAAGACCAACACCCAGCTGGGCAAACATTAGGTCATACAACTCCATGTCTACCATCCAGGACATATGGTGGTGAGATGTGGGCCTCAAAGAGCTTGGGCATCCTGTCCCTTTTGGCCTTGCTGGCTGTAACCCACATGGCCTCTCTCTGCTTCCTGCTTGCAACTTTCCTTGGCAGATGATCAATATTCCTGGAATCTCTTAATTCCAGGGATCTCCATTATAGCTTTGGCTTCCCTCTCACAGGTTCACACATCACCCTCTCAGGGGCTGCCCACAGGGATACTGACCTTGCTACACTTTTCCTGGTCTTATCAGTCTTCCTTTGAAATCTCAGTGCAAGTCTTCATGAGCCATTAACTCCAGCATCCTGTACTCCTGCAGAATCATCACAGCTATGCCAAGGTCTTCGGCCAGCTCAAACAGTAGCAGGGACCTTTGGACCATAGATGCAGTGGCTTCAGCATGGTGAAACAAATCCTGGGGAATCATCTTCCTAGGTACACTTGTGTGAACAGGGTGCTGGCTCCATAGTCTCTTAAAGGAGTTTTCACTTTTATACCCTTGAAACTATGATGGGCCTTGCTGATTCCTGAGATGCCTTCAAGACGTCTTTCCTATTGTCTCAGAGTAAACTACTTAACTTCTCTTTAGGGGCTATAATCTCTCTTTTTTTTAAATATTTATTTTTTAGTTGTAGGTGGACAGAATATCTTTATTTTATTTTTATGTGGTGCTGAGGATCGAACCCAGTGCCTCACGTGTGCTAGGAGAGCACGCTACCACTGCACCATAACCCCAGCCCCAAGGGGCTATAATCTCTTTAGCAACCATCCCTTCCTTCTCTCAAATCTTACATGTGCTTCTTCTCTGGCCAAACTACAAGTTTTTTATATCTTTCCTCTGTGTTCTTCTTCTGATTCTCATAGTAAACCTGGCTAAAAGCTACCTATTGAATTGTGTGCTCACTGACTTACCATTTGATGTTCTGTATAGTTGAAAAGTGCTTTTTCACTCCAAATTTGTTTGCCTGAAATCTCAAACTATGGATTTTTTTTTTAACTAAGGTCTTTGTGGATGTAATTAGTTAAGATGAGGTCACATCGGATTAGGGTGGGCCTGAAATCTAGTATTACTGGTGTACTTATAAAAAGAGGGAAATTATGACACTGAAACACAGACACAGGGGAGGAGGCCATACGAAAACAGAGGCAAAGACAGGAGAGAGGAATGCCAGGGAATGTCAAGGTTTACTGGCAGCCACTAGAAGCCAGAAGAGGTAAGGATGCCTGCTTCCCTGGAGCCTTCGGAAGGAGTGTGTCCCTGTCACTTGATTTCAGCTCTAGCCTCTAGAACTGTGTGAAAACAAATTTCTGTTACTTTGAGCTATCCACTTATAATGACCTTTATTACAGCAGCTATAACAAACTAAGACTTTAAGGTCCTTGATGGCAGGGCTCAGGTCTGTTTTGTCCACTGTTGAATCTTATGGTCCAACAGAGTCTCTAGTGCATAAATTGTGCTCAATACATTTTTGTTGAAAGAAGGTAACAAGGACCAAGTTGATCTGCTTAGAGGAGAACAACAGTAAAAGAGTGAGAAATCGAACTTGGCTCTTCCTTCCCAGTCTCACTCCCAGATGCTGAAATGGCTATTTTTGGTGAATGCAAATTGTGGCTGTGGCCAGTGTCTTCGGTCCAAGGCCACAAATGCACGCGCTGAGCCAGGATTATAGCCCCAAGAGTTTATTTTTAAAGTGACCATGCCTGACCTTCAGGCTCAGAGGCCTGCAGGCTCAGACTTTCCTGGTCAGGGTCACTGATCCTCAGCCCAGAAAAGCCACATGTTCCAAAATGGAAGAAGCCCTTGGCCTTCTTTCTCCACAGCTAAGGAATACCTTCCCCTCCCATCTGTCGCCTACACATTGACCACTTTCTGGCGTGTTTTGGACACCCACAAATCACAAGCTGTTGTTCTTGGCTTGAAGCGCCACTTTCTTGAATTAAATTATAAGTGTGAGTGTGGTATGCAGCCCGCAGGGTGCGGCTGCTGGGCCAGTGTGCTCTCCCACGAAGGCAGAGAGCTTTCTCTGACCCTTGGATCTTCCTGAGAAGGGACAGGACAACATTCTCCAGAACTACTAGATCTCTTTTCATTTTTCTTGTTAATTGAGCCACAAGACAACAGCAGTCAGCTGGCCACTGGGATGACATTGGCTGCCAAGGATCAAGATTCTCTTTGTCTCAGAGGCCTCCCCGGGTCCCAGCTTCAAAACACTTCACTCAACAGTTCAACCAGGATTCCAAAAACAATAAGGAAAAGTATTATCAGCCTCATGGGACAGGGTAACTTTTTTTTTTTTCATTTTCACAAATTATATTTTTCTTATTTATTCTTTGCGTCGATAAAGAATGACTCTGACATCCTCTAAACAAACAAAAACACAAACACATATGCTACTGTTTGTCCCCAAGCTGGGCTTCCTTGGAAGTCTGCTCACTCACCCTGCACCCACCGTGAGAATTACTGCACCTGTCGCCTCATGGAAATAATGAGCCAAAGACGTCATCAGGCTGATTTGGAAAATACCAAGGAACCACACAGACTTCCTGAAGTTCTCTAACAGGGGTGAGGAGGCAGGTGTACACCAAGCCACAAGGCACAAAGTGCCTCTGACAATGGCCGCTCCTCTCCTCCTTCTTCATTCCCATATTCCTCGTCCCTGTCCTCTCTCTTCTTGCACTTATAGCCACACAGGCTCCCCGCCAGCTCACTCTTCTCAGCCTCCTCTGCTATATAAGACGAATGTGTATCTCCAGTATCTCCCTCACCTTCTCTTATTCAGGGCAATTTGGTCTTTGCCCAATTTCCGCCCCCATCACCCCACACAACCCAATAGCTGTTCCGGCTGAACTAATAAAATGACCTTCCTCCCTAGGAAGCACCTGGCTTCCCCATCACAGGCCGAAATCTTTGGCAGCTGGAAACAATCATGCTTTTGGTTGACATACACAATTTTAGAAAGTTCTGGGTTGGCCTCCGTTCCTTCTCCCCACTCCCCTGTGATGCCAGAGAGCTAGAAAGCGCGTGGTACGGCGGGTGGGAGAAGGCCAGCACTTCAGTTCTAGACTGAGGTTCCAAAAACTCTTATTTAGGCTGGTTGATTGGATCTGGGCATGTATTTTCCCTTGGAAAGATACATATGGTAACTGGCACAGGTATAGTAAAACTAATGTATGTGAGCTGGAGATGGGGTGAGGGGGCGGTGCGGGTTGTGGCAGGTGTCCTTAAGCAAGTAAGAAACTTCGTGAAAAATGAAGATTTTTCATGAGTCATTTTTTTTAATTGTAGAAATATCATGTTTTTATGATACTCTGTGGGAAGTTGGTGAGAAGTGATCCCAGGATGCTGCAATGAGAGTTGAGCTTCTGGATGATCCCAGGAGGACTGGTAGTGGTCCTGAGCCCTGTCTTCCCTGGGGTCCAGGATCAGAGGCATGAGGCCTACTGGGGCCTCAGCCAATCAGTAGTGGAGAAACCTGTGGCCTTACAAGTTGAGGCCTGTGCATCTATCTAATGACTTCAGGGTGTGGGACTCGGCTGAGGTCCATGGTGGGAAGCTAATCCAGAGGATGGAGCTTAACTGTGAGGATCCAGGTGAGAGGAAAGAAGAAAAGGCAAGCAGAAGACTTGGGCCTGGTTCTAGGAATTGAGCTCCAGCTGGGCAAGACCTCAGGTAATGCCTGGTGGATTTGGAAGTAGCATCTAATCTTCCAAAGGAAAGGTCTAGAAGCATTTGGTATAATGTTGGGCCCTACAAATCTAGCTGAGACCCAGAAACTGGCCTCAAGCTATGTTAGCAAGTTGATGCACAAGTCCAGACCTCTGAGCGGATCCACTGTGGCGGGGTCTAGAAAAGTATGATATCAATGGTTTGTGTATACCCCAAACCAAACTTCTCGTCTCCCTCCCTCCCTTCCTCCTTTCCTTTCTTTTCCCCATTCATTCGTACCCTGTTGCCAAGCCATTTCTTAGGCAATGAGGCCACCATTGTAAACACAACTCCTATCCTCATGGAATTTGTGGTTGACAAATAAAAAGATAGTTAAATGAATAATGATATAATTATAATTATGGAGAGTACCTTCCAAAGAGGTACAGCATTTAATAGCATTAAGAGGAAACCTAATCAGGTCTGGTGTGGGGAAGGCTCAGTAAGGCTTTCCAGAGAATTGACATCTAAGCTGAGACCTAAAAAATAAGAAGTCAGGCAAAAGGGAAGAGGGTACAGGGAGAGGAAGAAGATTCTAGAAAGATAGCAGCACCTGTGCTAAGTCACCAAGGCAGGAATGGCGTGTTCTGGAAACTTTCTGGAGAGAGTGAGCCAAAGGGATGGGGGTGGGAGACATTGATGGGCTGCGGCTGCCAATGCCTCTGAGTTGGGCAGAGTCTTTGGGTATAAATAATGATGACAATAATGATAATAACAACAGCCTTATCTAAGGCACTATGTGGGATTTTTTTGAGTTATGTGGTTTTTATGCACTAAGCTATGTGGGATTTTTTTGAGTTATGTGTTTTTTATGCCTCTTGTTCAATCCTCACAACCCCAAGGGATGAGTACAGTTGGAATCCCATTTTACAGACAAGGAAAGTAAAAGAGAAATTAATAAGCACATCTAAGGCCACATACCAGCAAGTGAAGGAACTTAAACATGATCTGTGGCCTGCCTGATTCCAGGGCTCCTGTTCTGAAAACTTTGCCTACTACCTTTGGCATCAGCAGATCTTGCTGAGAGGGGCTGAGGATATTGTCTCCAATGTGTTGGCTCCTCTGAGCCCAGAGAAGGATGGGGAGGAGGAAGCGGGATAGGGACAGGGCGCTGGTGGCTCTGGCAGTGGAAGAGCTATCGGGGAGAGCTCTGGGAGCGGAGGCGGTAGGTACGAGCCCGGTTCCTTCGTGTGAATGAATCACCGGTAAGTTGAAGATTAGTCAGAGGCCAGCGGTGTTGTTACGGAAGTAGTAGGCTGGTGTGTATTCAACCTGAAGCTGCGAGGGCCGAGTTCTTTCTCTCATGGTAACACTGTGAACAGGGAAGCCAAGTCAACTTTTGACAGTGACTTTTAAATAGAAAAACAGCTTTTCCTATTGTGCTTGTGGGTGGCTTTGATGATTGTGGAAGATACAACTTAGAGGATTTATGAAGACTTTGACCAGATATGCCTAAAGCCAGATATCTCACTAGAAGAAGAAAACTAGCTCCCATTTTGCAGGTTGTTCATACAAACACCAAGGGGTACCTGGAGAAGATTGTAAATGATTTGGGGAAGGTATTTATCACCAAGGTAACTCAGGGACTTCCTGGCAGGTGTTTATGCTTGCGATTTGGAGAAAACTCTCAAGCTCCTTGAGTGTGGTAGAGTTTTTTAGGAAAAAAACCTAAGTCTGGCTTTGGTGAGATAGAGGTCAAAATGTGAAAAATAAGAACAACTGTAGAATTTAGGAAAAGCAAAATAACTGGCCCTCTTGGGGTACACCTTAGCTACAGCCTGGTGGTATGTTCCCCTGTAATTTTCAGAGTGTCTGAGTTTGTATATGGGATGCTTCCCACACTTGACCTTAACATTAGTGGCCCAGGTTTAATTGGTGTTCAAATACCAAATGGTAGGACAGGGTGGAGCTTTTGACCTGGAAGGAACTTCAATTTATTGGGCTACCCAATTTCTGAGATCATGTTAGTACCAGGCATTTCTTTATTCTGGTTGTATGTTATCTGCAATGGTCCTTGGAGCAGGCCAACCCTTATAGTTAAGATTAGGAAGTCACCTTGTCCAAGGTGCTCAGTTATTAGCAGCAGTTTTTCTGGCTGGCAAGAGTTGGATCTCCTTCTTCAGCAAGGACTGAGTATAGAATGTTGTGGAAGATTCCTGTGAATCTCATGTAGGTGGTGATGCTCCAGCATCTGCAGCTGGGGTCTGAGCTAGGAGAGGCAGCATGGCCAATGGAAAAAGTTCCGGCTTTCCTAGTGCAAATCCATTCATTTCCTAGGTCTGATCTCAGTCAAGGTCCTTACCCTCTCTTGGAGCCTACCTTTTCTTGACTGGTCACAGAAACAATTAGGCCTTCCTCACTGGGTGGTGGTGAGGATCACATGAAATAATTAACAAAATTATTATCACAAAAAAAAATTATCACAGGAAATAATTAACAAAATTGAGGGGAAATTTTAATTGTCTTATATATAATTTTTGGTACATTGCAAGATTTCCAAAACATGTAGGTGTCATGAATGACATTAGAATTTTTTTTAATTAAAAAAAAAAAAAAGGAAACATAGTTCTAAAGCTTTGACTCCAATGCCTGGCACACAGCAAGCCAACATAAACCTTCAAAGATGAATAATCAGCGGGACACCTCTCTAGGATGCAGACTGTCCAACAGGTTTGGGGACCCGAGGGGCTAGCCCACAGTGGCTTCATTTGCCTGATGGTCTGAGGCTCTTCTTAGGAGGTAAGTAGTGCTAAAGAAAGGCACTGAAGTTCTCAGATTTGACCAGGGGCACCAGATCAGTGCTGGAGAGGACAGGTGTTTCTGAGCACAGTTCTGTGTCTGTCACATAGACTGACCCCCAACTCCCTCAGTCACTCTGTCCTAGTCCCCAGGGATTTCTGCCTGAGCTCTGGGGAAGGAGTAACAAAACTGAAAAGCCATTTCCTAAATTCTCTGCTAGACTTTGAGACCTTTAGGCTGTCTAGCTGGTAACTTTGTAACTAAGCATATGGAGAGGGGGACAAAAGGGACTTCCCCTTTCCAGGTCCCTGGAGGTGTCCCCTGGGGTCTGGAAATTGGGGCACCAGGAACTGAGAAACAGTTGGTGGTATCTTGGAGCAGCTTTTATTCTAGAGAGAAAAAGAGAGGAGGAACTGAGCAGCTGAGTGGGGCCTGAGGACATTCCCTTACATACCTGGGGCATTTTCCTGTGATGTCAGATTTATTTAGGAGAAACTTGGAGATCTCAGTATGTTGCTGCATGGCCATCTGAGGTGCAGACAACCTGGAGAGTGGCAGGCAGGCATGTGGTCTCCTGAGAGGGAAAGCCTGTCCTTTGGGCTGGTGAGTGAGTGACTTGTGTACCTCTGTTGGATTTTCCCTTGGCCTTAACCACAGCCATGTCAACAAGTTACCTTGAAAAAATGGTGTCCGGTCAATTAGTCTTCTCTGTGTCTTTCTTATTTCCTGTAGCATACTTTTTAAAAATGTCATTTGTGGGGTTGGGGCTGTAGTTCAGTGGTGGAGCACTTGCCTAGCACATGTGAGGCACTGGGTTTGATTCTCAGCACCACATAAAAATAAATAAAACAAAGGCATTTTGTCCATCTACAACTAAAAAAAATTAAAATGTCATTTTTGTTGTATGTATAAGAACTTCATTCTTTTATATGGCTGAATAATATTTCATTGTATATATGTACCACATTTTGGGGGGGGCGGTACCAGGGATTGCCACAGGGGCACTCGACCACTAAACCACATCCTCAGCCCTATTTTGTATTTTATTTAGAGACAGGGTCTCACTGAGTTGCTTGGCGTCTTGCTTTTGCTGAGGCTGGCTTTGAACTCACAATCCTCCTGCCTCAGCCTCCTGAGCCACTGGAATTAAAGGTGTGCGCTACCATGCCCAGCCATACTGCATTTTGTTTGTAGATATCCATTATATTCCCCCCTTTATGGGTGCTTGGATTGTTTTCAGCTTTTCGCTACTATGAATAATGCTGCAATAAACATTGCATGCAAGTATCTGTTTGAGACTCATTTTCAATTTTGGGGGGCATGTATTAAGGAATGGAATTGCTGAGTCCTGTGGTAATTCCATGTGTAAGTTTTTGACAAAGGAGAAAGAAGGGAAGGGAGGGAGGAACCACGAAACTCTTTTCTATAGTAGCTGCACCATTTTATATTCATACCAGCAGTGTACAAGGCTTCTAATTTCTCCATATTCTTGTCAATACTTACTACTTGCTTTAAAAAAATATCATTATAGCCATTCTCACGAATGTGAAGTGGTATCTCATTGAGGTTTTGATTTTCATTTACCTAATCAATGATGTTGAACCCTTTGAATGTCTTCTTGAAAGAAATGTTGATTTAATCCTTTCCCCAGTTCTGAATTGGATTGATGGTTGTTAATGAGCTATAGGAGTTCTATATATATTCTGAATGTTAATTTATTTTTATTTATTTACATATATTTATTTATTAATTCTTTTTGGTTATACATGACGGTAGAATCCACTTGGATATAATTATACAAGCATGGAATACATCTTGAATCTTATTCTAATTAGGACCCCAGTCTTGTGGATGTACATGACAGTGAGATTCCCTGTGTTATATTCTTATGTGTACATAGGAAAGTTAGGTCAGATTCGTTCCACTGTCTTTCCTTTTCCCATCCTCCCTCCCTTCCCTTCATTCTCCTTTGTCTAATCACTGAACTCTAATCTCCCCCACTCCTTATTTTGGGTTAGCCTCGGCATATCAGAGAAAACATTCCGTGTTTGTTTTGGGAGCAGGGGAGAAAAGATTATGGTGCTGATATTCCATAGGTTTCCCAAGAAGAAGGCTGTGGAAAATTCTTTGTGAAATTAGGACACACAAAGGTACCTGGGTGTGCAGGGTATGCTAGGCAAGCACTCTAGCACTGTCACGGGTAACCAAGGAGCTGAAACTCCAAACCTCAGTTTTTGTGTTCCGAGGAAAAAAAATTTAAAGTCAGACACTAAAAGTCTGAGAACTTGATTGAAAGTGAGGTGAAATTAAAGTAAAAGCAAAGTGAAGCTTAAGCAGAGAGCACTCTCGAGAGAGAGAGTGGGCCATCTCCAAGCAGAGATGACAAAGAGGGACAACACTCAAAGTTTATTACTGTTTGATGTTTATCAGAACTGGGGACCACCTTCTGTACTCTTTGCCAGTCAGGTGTTCAACTCCTCCTTCATGTCGAGTGGTAGAGTTGTGACCTTAGTTGGTCCTCTCACAAACTGTGGTGGTGGCCATCTTATTTACAGGGGCTTCGTCTACAAGTCAATCCCCTGTTGATGTGGGCACTGGGGTCAATCGCTGGTCAGAAGTTACCTTAGTGTGCCTGCACTACTAAAGGAATCTTCCTTCCCAGACAACTGGAGACACCTAAAACATAATTCCTAATTTCACATCAATCTCAGTGGATCCTGTCAAGAGTCAATCCCCAACCAGAGAAATGAAAAGTTGTGCTCCATTGGTGTACAATGAATCAAAATACATTCTGCTGTCATAGTAGAATAAATAAATTTTTTAAAAAAGCCAGTCCCATTAATCCTTTTCTTTTGACGTGTTTTCCAAATAGCTCTCTTGCTTCTGTTTATTTTCCACTAAATAACTACCACCTTTTGCTTTCTCATCTACTTTGGAAGTAGTTTAAAGAAGATCCTAAAGTGATTTAAAAAAATTTGTGACCTTGCCTGCATTTCACTGTACATTGCCAGCAACTATCTAACAGCATGATAGACTCCAGACCCACTGGATATTAATTTCTTATCAGAAATGACTTGTGGATGTTTTCTCACATCCTGTAGGCTGTCTTTCATTGTCTTGGAAGCAAAAATTTGCAGCACAAAAATTCTTAATTTTGAGGAAGTCCCATGTATCTATTTTTTTCTTTTGTTGTGTATATGTGTGGAGTTCTCTCCATAAAACTATTGCCAAATCCAATATCATGAAGATTTTCCCCAGCGTTCTCTCCTAACGGTTTAATAGTTTTAGCTCTGGCAAGAGCCTAACTTTTTGTATGTTGATCTCTATTTCTTCCTCCTGACTCATGCTATTGCCTGGTGTTTTCCATTTCAACCCAAAAGAGTCCCTCCAGCAATTCTTGTAGGCTGTGGTGTGGTGACAGACTTTTCAGCTTTTGTTTATAAGCACAAGGTCAAAGCTTAAGGTTCTCTCAGTTCTCTCCTGAGCACACACCCTGCCCTGAGCATGTGCATGGTTTTCTGGCATGCCCTGCACACCCAGGTACCTCCATGTGTCCTAATTTCACAAAGATTTTTTCATAGCCTTCTTCCTGGGAAATTTATGGAATATCTGTACCATAATCCCCACCCCACCCCCGGCTTCTGTGGGTTATTAGCTCACCTTGCCGTGTTTTTAAGCAGTACCCACTCTTTTTCTGACCTAGGGTCCAAAAAAGGTAAATTCAAGCAATCACCTTGTGTCACTCCTTTAGAGATCCCTGAAACAGGTGAGAACAGACATGCGCAGTGATTTGGGAGTAAGATCTGGAATTAGGAATCTGGGAACCTAGGCTACCACCTCTTTAAGACTACCAGCAAGGGCTGAGGTTGTGGCTCAGCAGTAGAGTACTCCCCTAGCACAGGTGAAGCACTGGGTTCGATCCTTAGCACCACATAAAAATAATAAATAAATAAAAATAAAGTATTGTGTCCGCCTACAATTTAAAAAAATTTAAAAAAAAAAAAAAAAAAGACTGAGGAGGGGGCAGGATGGAGTCGAGCAAAAAGACCACAAATCTTTCCTATCATTTTTAAGCTCCTTTTTTCTTGATTCAGCATTCACGTGGTTGCTATTAACCTTTGGCTATTTTCTAGAGTTTCTGCTTGTTTTTTGGTGTTTCTGTGGGGAGTTAGACCTTGGAATCAAGTACCCCACTATTTTGCTGACATCACTCTCCAGCTATACTTTAGTGACTTTATTTTTATCTTTTTACTACTGTGGCCTGGGGAACTAGGTTACACACACAAAACTCACTTCGACTAAATCCTTGAGCTGGTGAATGATATCTACTTTTTGTGGAATACATTGAAAAAAAATCCACAGGGAACACCAGAGTAAAAAAAAAATGTGGTTTTCATAGGCCAAGCTTTTACCGGTGCTCAGTTTGTGGTATTTGTGTTGGAATGGAAGGCTTCTAAAGTGAGTCTTCAGTTACAGTTGGGTAAAGGGGCACTTTCTAAAATGTTTGCCCGAATGTTCTAGTTGGTCTTTCAGATCTGTGCTGGCAAGCAGGTTTCATCTGTCTTGGTGGTGGCTTCCTAAGGCAACCTGTGAAGTTCACAAAGTCACATCCAGCATTGGGAGATCTGATTCCATAATTAATTGGTGTTGTACCTCTTAGCACAAGACATAATTAATGTCCAGGATTGGGAGATCTGATTCCATAATTAATCGGTGTCGTACCTCTCTTAGCACAAGTATCTATTGCTTGTAATGGATTGTCTCAAAACATAGTGGTTTGCTATGACAAACATTTAACCGTTTCACAATTTCTATGGGCCAGTAGTATGGGAGTAATTTGGGTGGTTTTGGTTGAAGGTCTCTTATGCGATTACAATCAAGATGTTAGTATTATAATGATCTGAAAGCTAAAGATTCCATTTCCCAGATCACCCATTCATACGCTGGCAAGACGATGATAGCTGTCGGCAGGAGGTTCAGCACATCTCCACCTGGGCCTGCTCGAGGGTCCTCACAACATGGCAGCTGGTTTCCACCAAAGCAAGTAGCCCTAGAGCGAACAGGTAGAAGTTATCATGGTCATGGCCTAACCTCAGAGCCACATAGCATCATTTCTGCAGCCCTCTATTCGTTTGAAGCAAGTCACGAAGTCCAGTCACACTTAAGAAAAAGGGTGGGAATTAGATTCTATCTTTTGAAGGGAGGCATGCTAAGAATTGGCAAACTTATTTTAAAAACCACCACACAGCACTATGACAGCTGTTTACTGATCTACTTCATTAACACTCAGTTGGCCTTAACTGAACAACAGAGTGAAAAAAAAATCATTTGGAAATACAGGATCTCGTGTAGAGGATGTGTTTGTATGTAAGGAGAGATAGAGAAAGAGAGAGATGGAGGACGAATGAGAATTTCATGGCTTCTGGCAGAATGACCCAAAAAGCTTAAGGGAACTCCAATAGAATAACTCACTGTCTCAAAGAATGTGGATAATGGCAAGAGAGGACAGCAGAAAAGGGGTCTGATAACACCTTTTTTACTTCTCTTTCTATCCAAAGCTTCTGCCATAGAGTTAGGATTTTAGTTCTGGATAAGGCTATAAGTTGAAAGCAGGTTATGTGAGTGACCATCCCAGCTAGGTCAAACAGTTTCCTGTGTAACAGAAACAACCCCGGAAGCTAATGCCCCTGGCAAACAAATTGAACCTGTGGGAGGCACATATGCAAATTTGGACACCTGCATTCAGTATTCATCACTTGGGTTCAAGAGAAAAACAACTACTCAAGCACAAAATAATGGTCCTGTTTTCTGAACATTTAGTCCTGAGAGTCATATGGCCTGTGGTCTCCTATCTTCAAAGTATGACTCCTCTTATTTTAAGTAGAAGATTCCCCTTAGCAAGAGAGCCCTGTGTACCCTCCATGATTGGAAATGGTAGGTTGTCAGAGCTAAATGAAAGTGTGGTGTTGACAGCTCTTTGCTTGCTTGAAGCAGCAGGGTTGTTTACTTGGGCTGGAGCATAGCTTTTTTGAGGCGTCGTCAAGATCCCATCATCGGGGTTGCCTAGTTACTGGTCTACACCACACTGCAGAGTTTCAAAATGGGCTGGACCACAAGTGCCCATTTTGGGGGATTTCCAGATGACAGTCTTGCTCTCATTCTGTCATATTGCTCCTGAAATCTGAGTCACACGGTAAGATTCAAGATTAACTGTTCAGCAAACATTTCCCTAAATCCTCATCTTCAAAAAGTTATAAAGAATATTTGTTGGCTGAGTGTATTTCTTTAAATACTACAAAGAGTTGGTCCCTCTAGATTATTGAAAATATCTGAACTTCAGCTTGACTTATGACAAGACAGTTTAATATTCAGCAAATAACTGAATTTGTGCATTCTATCAACAGAGAACGCATTTTGAAAATCTACTTTGTCATTAGAAATGTTATTATCAAGAAAAGAAGTCATGTATAAACACAAAGATACATGCCATTCAACAACAGATTCGAGGGGTGGGAGATGATATGAACATGGAAAAAACTGAATTTTATAATTTATTCAATTATTAAACAAATATTTATGAAATGACTACTATGCTACAGTCTGTAGCTACAAAGTTTGAGAAAATGTTTGCTACCTGTCTTCCTAAAGCTTATAGTGTGGTGAGGAGGTAATCAGACATTCCCAAATGTTGTGGGGAAAATATAGAGAGTATTTGGGAATCATACATGTAGAGGGAGAAGTTGAGGGAAGTAAGAAAGGGCCTGGAGAGGGCTGGGTGCGGTGGTATAAGCCTGTAATCTCAGCAGCTCTGGAGGCTGAGGCAGAAGGAGCACAAGTTCAAAGCTAGCCTCAGCAATTTAACCAGGCCCTGAGCAACTCAGCAAGACCCTGTCTCAAAATGAAAAATAAAAAGGGTTGGGAATGTGGCTCAGTGGTTAAGCGTCCAGGGTTCAATCCCTGGTACCAAAAAAAAAAAAATGCCTAGTGAGGACTTGAGGGGATTCTCCATGCTGGGAGGTGGGTGACGGGGTATGTAGTATATTCTGCAGGAACTCCTGAAAGCGGAGATCTACAACAATGTAACTCCTCCCCCAACTGATAGAAGCTGGGCCTACAATGGCATTTTTGTGGTTGTAATTTTGAACTTGTGGGTTTTTGTGGGAAAACGGCTGTTGACATTGACCCCACTTTGCATTATTTATAATTTTTAAAAGCTGTATTGATTTCATTATAAAGGCAGTATTCTTCCTTGTTGGATTTGTTGATTTACATTTGTTACAGCTGAAGTCTTAATGTAGCCACAACTGACTTTGGTCACTGAATCCTTCTACCAAATGTTTTTATTAGCTACAGTGCTTTATATGTTCAGGAACTCAACATTAAATGGATTTATGTTCAGATCAGATTGAAAGATTGGGTTAGAAAGTATGTGTATTTTCTCTATTTCTGTCGTTAGACACTCTTTGTGGTTTAATACAAAGTTAGGAGTTTAATATCAATTTATACTTAGTTTGGGCCTTTAACCAGGATATATACAAAGTAGATAACTGATCTTATATATTATTAAATATTACCGCTTTAAAGCCATAAACTAAATCTTTCCAACTGTCATTTCATAGTAACTTTGATTAAACCATGCACAAGAGAATTTGGAAGAACTCCTTTTTGTGTTGATAAGAACATATGCATTACTGCTAATTGGTGAATGACAGGTAGCATCCACTAGTTAATTCCAACACTGGTCACATTTGGTGGCTACTTCTGATATTTGGAGGAAGTCAGTGGCTCATGTTTTCTGGAATTTTTGGAATGTTTAGTTCAAGAATCATTTCCAATCATAGTTGCCCATTTGTTTTCTGTAATGATCATCTGGCTGTTTAGTTAGGGTGGATAGAATAGCGAGGGCAGAGAAGAAATGACAGTTAAACTAGATATTATGTTAAAAATGACACAGTTGGATCATTGATAACTATTCTGAGTAAATAGGAATCTTGAAATAGATACATGAGATGAAGGAATTAGATAAGATAATCTTGTGATAGATCTAGCCTGCCATTACAATGATATGACTTTATATTTAAGGTAGAGAGAAATAAACATGGGTGTTTCTTACCTATTCAGTTTAGTATTTGTTCCTGTCTTTAGGTAAAGTTCAAATTTTATAGTACAAAATGCGTTCTTGAGATCTAGGGTTTTCTCCAAAATGGATAATTGTTTCTGGTTTTCTAATACAATGCCAAGAACATCAATAATAAAATTTAATTATTCATTGCTTTTCTTTTTCTTTAGCTTTGTCTTAAAAATACTTCTTAATTGTAAAAGTGGTTATCACCCAGAAATAGCATGAATCATATTCATCCTTTAAAATTTGAGTTACCTAAGGCAGTATTTCACCTTATTTTCCTCAATGTATATGTGCTGAGAATTAGTACATTATTTTTTATTCATTTGCTGGGAAGGGAAATAGTCGTAGGATCCTATAAAGTTTAGTTCTTTGCATTGGACAGACCTGGGTTCACGTTGTGTTAACCTTTGTATTTCTGATCTTCTGCTCCATGGTTGTGTCAACTTGGGCAAGTCATTTCACCTCCTAAAAGCTTCATCACTAATCTGTAGAATGACAAGATGAGAGTCCCTGTCATATAGGACTATTTTTAAGGATTAAATTCACGTTGAGTGTTCAGTCCAATTCCAAACACTTAGTAAAGGCTCAGAAAATGTTAGCTGTCACTGCAGGCATCATCACCAGCATGAGTTCTGGGCTGATCTGTGCCTCCCACGATCCTCACCATTCATACATTGAAGTCCTAGATCCCAGGACCTCAGAATGTATTTGGAGGTAAGACCTTTAAAGAGGCAGACCTCAAGGTAAAATGAGGTCATTGTGGGTGGGCCCTGATCTCATACATCCAGTGTCCTTTTTAGAAGAGGAGATTAGGACACAGACATACACAGAGAAAAGACCCTGTGAGGACTGGGAGAAGGCAGCCATTATAAGCCAAGAAGACAGGCTTCAAACAAAATCAGCACTACCGATGCCTCCATCTTGGGTTTCCAGCCTCTAGAATTGTGAAAAAAAAATAAATTTCTGGTGCTTAAACCACCCTGTCTGTTGTACTGTTATGGTAACCCCGCTCCCCAAATTAATATAGTACCCGTAACAAAAAGATTATTTTTCAAAATTATATGTTAAAAAGCATAAGATAAGGCATGTTTCCAAAAGCTATTGTGTTTGGTCTGTTCCTACCATTTTCTTGCATGGAGAAAATAAAATAAACAGCATGTTCTGTTCTCTGTCCCTAAACTGCCATCTGTAAGATTTGGCTAGCCGGAATCAGGCCTTAGATGGAATACAGATACAAAGATCATGTGACAGGGTAACCAAGATGCCCAGGAGCATAATATCAACAGCTTAATTATTTAGCATTTGTTATGTCAATATTGGTTAGAGCCACAGGTCTGGGGCAGGCGAGGCAGAGGTGAATCAGAGAGTGAGTTTATATTTAAACATCGTTCTGTTAGAATGGTTTGTGTTTTTCTCCAAGCAGAGCTAAAGACGTTGTTTGTTCATTTAGTATTATTATGAGAATGAAATTATTAAACACTATAGCTTTTATTTTCCTTAAACCAGATGGAATTATGATTCCATTGGATCTGGGGGTGACAATGCCCGTATGAATTGCTGATTGCTCTTGGTGGACAGCTCCTCTGGACTTCCTTTCTCCTTAGCAATGTGCACTCTTTTTCCTTCCTGTTTCCAAGCCTTGGTGGATGCTTGTGTGCCCTGCCTTCTGGCTGCCAGTCTAGGCCAGGCATAGGCATATGAACAGTGCTGAGGGCTGTAGATGGAGGCCACGTGAATCATGTCATCCCTTCACTCAGCCCAGGCCAACCGGTCCTGAAGACAGCAAGGAAGGGCTGCCCGACCCAATCCCACCACCACACAAATTTCTGCAACCATGATAAAACCCTGAATGCACCCACAATGACTAAAAGCTACTTGAGTATTGCCATTGGGGGGAAAAAGGAGACTTAAACCACTAAAACAACTATCTTGAAATATTTAGGAAGTTGGCTTTCTATAAGGGAGAACAAGGTTCACATTTGTCAATTGCAGAAGGCAAGGGAAACCATTGCGTCTGAATTTTGGGAGCATTTCATGAGGGGTTTTCAAGTGCAGGGTCCACAACTGAGAGTCAGTGCTTCCAAAAATTTTGCTTCCAACACACTCTGCTTGCTTCACCCTCGTCTGTTACTGCTACCCATTTGACAGTATCTAACAGGGAGCGAGCTGGCCAAGGAGAATGGTGCATTGCAGAGTCCCAGATCAGGAACACAGAACAGAGGGAGTTTTACAGCTCTGAAACAACGTCTTAGTAGTTGGCATGCTCACCACTTAATTTAAACCTCTGAGAGATAGACTAGGTACTGTCCCCAGCATTTACTCAGTTCAGTGATGTGCTGAGGTCTTAGAGGTAGAACTGGGGGCAGAGCTCCAAGCCTTCCCAGCGTCCCCATTCCCCACTGCCCAGGAGGAGGCTGCCTGCCTGGTGATCCACAGCCTGGCCTCCAGGTAAGAACTGTCCGTCAAGAGCATTGTGAAATTAGGCCACATGTTCACCAAACCTGCCTGCACAAACAGCTTTAGCCAACCTCTGACTACATATTTTTTCTTGTATTCCACACCAACAATTTCATTTGTGGAGAACATTTATTATTGCTGGATATCTGAAGGCTGTCTGGAATGTTCCATGCACTGCATTTTCCAGAGAATGGATTAACAGGAAGTCCTTTATTTCTGCCAGTAAAAGTCACTTGCATCTCTCTGTGGCACAATGACCTGAGTTTCTTGCTCTATCTTGCATCCAGGAAAGGAGGTGTGAAGAGCACAGGTTGCAGGTACAAGCCTCAAGTCCAGAGTTTTCCCAGTGAGGAAGAGTCAAGCCTGGAAATTGTGCCCAGTGCCTTGGTAGCAACTATGACATTGCCTGCCTTTGCTTTATAGAAGTAGCTTGGCCTGACAGAGCTACATAATACAAAACTATAATTAACCTTGAGCCTGTTAGATGATTACACATTGATTTTGTACTTTGGGCCAAAACATCTTACATCTTGGTCTGCCTGTTTCCAGCTTATACAATCAGGCACATTTCTGCATCCTGGAGGTTGACTGGGGCAACAGTGTTGGGAAAGAAAGCCAAGCAAACCAAGGTGCTTTGTGCTTTGTGCTTCCCAATCCATGTGCCACCATTCTTGAGCAATGTAGGAGAAGCCAAGTTCAGACAGCAGGCAGTCGGTGAGGCTTGGGAATTCCCTGGAGATACCCACAGGGACTCTACTGAGACAGCTGCTCCCTCTAGCCTCAGGCTCGGAAGGAGCAGGAAATGCTCCGTAACTGAGGAAAGAGGGTCTCAGAGATATCTTGGAGCTGGGGTGGGTGACCTCAGCGCCTGCCTTACTAAGGATGGACCTTGGCAAGAAAAAATTGTTATTTAAAAAGTCTGCTGAGAAAAGCGATCCAGTGGGGACCCTCTCTAGACCTGATAAGAGCTTCCCTGGAAGGACTGGAGGCTTCACAGGAGGAAAGTCTGCTCTGTAGGTGTGATTTTCTAGTCCCATTTGGAGCTGCTCTGTCAGAACCAGGCACACTCTTTGCTGTGGTCTGGGCCGGAAGTGGCAGAGATGCTCCAATGGGGAAGCAATCTCCACAGGTCCTTTTTCACCCCCTGACATGGCTGCTAGTGGTCTAACACCCACGCCTGGAGTGAGAATGAAGACAGGGCAGGCCTTCCTAGCAGGCTCCCTGTTGTGAGAATCAAAATGCTTGGACCAGAGGCAGGAATATTATTGCCAAGAAACTTTGGGCCTGTTTGTTCTTCATTCATGTGCTCAAATAGCTGCCCATACCTACTATGTGTTGGATTGGAAGTCAGACCCAGGGGACAGAAAAGTGAACAGGCCAAAGTCACTACTGGGCCCAACATGAGGAGAATAAGCAAGTTTAATTAGACTCCAATGTGGTAAGTACCATGATGGCAGTCTGGCTCACACACTGTGGGGTACACTAGAGAGGAGGGCCGCCTAATTCAGCCCTACAAGATCATGGAAGGTTTCCTGGAGAAAGAGGCAGTTTAAACCCTGGGCACTGTGTGCAGTTTCTTATCCTTCTATCCAGCCTGGATTTCCACATGTGCTACTCTGTCTCTTTCCTTTGTTGACCCACATACGATGCCTACCCTTCACAACAAGCCTCTTATTTCTAAATCTTTAGAGTGTTGACTCTGGGCCAGAGAAGCTAGGAGCTGTACAAAGGTTGCTTCGTGGCAACCCTATGAAATGATGAAACCAGACTGACTGGGTTTAAATCCCAGCACAGCCACTTACAGCTATGAGTTCTTGTGCAAGTTAGTAAACCTCTGTGCCTGTTTTTGGAACTACCCTGAGCCTGATGGTAACACATACTCCATAGTGTTGGTGTGAGAACTCAGCGAGGGAGTATCTGCAAAGTTCTGGGGCCAGTATCAGGGACATATTTAGAGTGTCAGAAGTGTTGTCTAATACTGTGGTACCCTCCTGTGGAAGTTTCTGGATGTGGTCTGTCTCTACCACAGTTTAGCTGAGGACAATTCCTCAATGCAACAGTGGAGGATGTGAGGGGCTTTGGAAGATGATATGGTCATGGGGCCCCACCCACATGAATGATTAATGGCTTTCTTGAGAGATGGGGAGGTCTCTCAGGATTGAGTGGTTCTTGTGGAATGGATGAGTTATGGAGGCCGTGGGTTGTTATAAAGAAGGCTACCCCTGGTGTTTTGGTCTTCTCCATACACCTTGCTTGCTGCCCTTGCATAAGCTCTTGCTGTATGATGACATCTGCCATGTTGTGACACAGCATGAGGTCCTCTCCAGAGGCTGCTGGCTGATCTCAAACAGGGTTTTTGGCTTCCTGTCCAGAGAGCCCTTTTCCATGACACCATGGCGTGTGTTTACTATAGCTGCCTCTGGCTCCAGTCCTAGCTCAGAGTTCCACTTGCTCTTGTGTCCAAAGTCACGACCTCCTGCTATCCTCAGCCATGTCCCACAGATCTGCCACAGCAGCTAAGCCTGGTCTGGTCCATCACAGCCTCCATCTGGGCTGGAGCACACAGAAGTCTGGGTTCCCAAAACCACTCTGTGCCTGATCCCTGCCCACTCAGGCTGGCTGTGCATGTGCAGAGAGGGGCAAGGGTCACCTGGAGGGGCTGAGTGGAAGGAGAAGGCATCCAGAAGATAACTGAGGGAGACGAGAGGCACAGGCAGGTGTCAGGTGGAGGAATGTAGGCAGGTGGTGAGGCTGGCAGCTACACAAGGATTTCAATGAAGTTCAACCTCAGCTTTTGGGAAGCTTCTTATGGTACTGTTTAAAACACTCAGGTGCTGAGCACATTGTCAAATGGAAAAGCCTACAATGGTCTTAAGGGTTCTCGAGCAGCTCCCTGGTCTGTATGGGTCTGTGCTATGGTAACTTTGGCTACTGGGTAGGAAGAGTGGCTGCATGAAGGTGGGATTGTCATTGGTTTTGGTGAAGAGGGGGGCTTCAGGAAAATCTCCAAGTTCTGTGCTCTCCCTGTGACCTTGGGAGAGATGTTTGTCTTTCCAGTCTGTTTCCTCATCTGGAAACTAAGGGAATTTTTGTACTTTTCTTCTGAGGAGTATTTTGAAGGGTGGTTATAGATCATTTTCCAAGTACAAAGTGTCAGATATTTAGAAAGAAAACTGGCCCTTCAGGAAATAAGCAGTTTGAATGTTTTCAAATTCACTATTATTTCCATCTAGGGGCATTTTCCTAAAGAGAGGTCAGATTAGTCCCAATGGACTCAATACTGTATTTATCTACTCCTGAAAAACAGGAATTGAAGACCTTTATTTATTTGAGTTTCATTTGAAGCATTTCAGCCCCTTTTCCTTTAGCTGGACCACTGAACCTACACTCAGAAATGAGAACCAGCTGACTAAATAAACGGTCACATATGGAAAAGAAGCAGGAAACACTGTTGCAAAACTAATAATATTAACATATTTCCAAAGGTACACACAATTCATAATTAATGACAATTTGGGGGAAAAAAATAAAAACTTGGAATTTGAAATATGACTGAGAACAGCCTGGTGGTTTTTTTTTTTTTTCCTTCAGAATCTGTCCACTCTTTTTCTTGGCCCCCTTTCTCTTCTGACAGTCACATTTATTCAAATTCCTTCTGTAAATGTCTGCAGTCTGCAGACTTAGATCCTGGGATTGAGTACTTCTTGCCTGAACTCCCAGAGTGGCTGCCCAGTCAACAGCAGCTTATTAAAAACCTCAGTGAGTCATGTGACCAGAATAACTGATTCTAGCTAAACCCACAGGAAGAATGGCCTTTCCCTCCAGGATCACTTCTCTGGCAAGGCTAAACTGATTCAGTGACATTGAAATATAGGTCAAGGCAGATCCTGATCATTGTGCCTAGGCTAAGATTCAGCAGGCCACAAATGCCTGGGATATGGGATTGCCACCCTGGATTCACTCCACAAGAGATGCACCCAGTCTAACTCCCTGGAGTGCCCTACTTCCAATGTAGCCCATATAATTGGAAATTCATATGCCATTCACCAGACTTGGTTAGGCTATCATATCACCCTCCACTCTTTTTCTCAAGTATGCTTATGATAGAAATGTCTAGGTAATCTCTACAAGGTCATGATTTCCTTGCCTCCTTGATCTCCTAAGTATAGAGTTGCTATTGGGAATTAGATACCTAGCTAAGAACATTTCCCTATCCCCCAACCTAAGTCATTAATTCTGACCAGCAAAATATGATCCTATGTGATTTGTCACTTTCTAGCTGAGGTGGTTAAATATCTAGTATGTCTTCCTTCACTTTCTTCCTCACCTGGTTTCACTAAGAACAGGGACCTGGATCCCTGTGTCACTGTGTGGAGGGGAAGCCTGACCAGGAATCCTCTGATTACAGTTAGTGTGAGTAGAAAATAAACTTTTGTGTTCAGATGTTAATATAGTGGGGTAGTTTGTTACAGCAGTTAGCTTATGTTGACTGAGATGTACCCATGCAGTATTTCCTAAGCAATGTGTCTTACCTTAGTGGAATTTCCCCCAGATCCTATATATATATTTTAAAATAATTTTTTAGTTGTAGATGGACACAATGTCTTTATTTTATGTGGTGCTGAGGATCAAACCCAGGGCCTCACGCATGCGAGGCAAGCGCTCTACCGCTGAGCTACGATCCCAGCTCCCCCCAGCTCCTATCTTTCTCTGTGCAGAGAGCACAGGTCTTGCCCACATACTGTGTGGCCTTGTTCAAGTCTCTATGTGTCTTTCTTCAGTCTCCCAAGTAGAGCCTCTCCTTGTGAGGAGGCGGTAGAGCGTGGGTAGAGGTTAAAAGCATGGTCTCTGAGTCAGACTGTTCATGTTCAAATCCTAATTCTACCATTTACTAACATGTGAGGCTTTGAACAAATGGTTTGTTTTATCTGAACTTTAAATTTCCTCTTTGTAACAGAGGGAAATTAACTTGCGGAGCTGTTATGAGGAATAAAAGGAACATTCTGTGTAAAGTACCTGGCAGGCACATAATGGATGTGGTAAACGCTAGCATTTTTATCAGTGTTATTTACTGGACCTGCTCCGGTAGATATGTAGACTGCATGCAGCCAGCCAGCATATCGCCACTCTCTTCTCTTTACCTCAGTAACTCCCACCATAGCTCACAAGTATTTTCTTTTAAAGATATTGGTGTTTCTTCTACCTCTGTCCCACAAAATGCCACCTTCTATTCTTTACCAGATGTATTACAACAAATTAAGAAATTTGTATGTACTTTTCAGAATGAAGTAGTAGAAGGATCCAAAGGAAGTCGACCCACATGTCTGTTGGTTGAACATCTAGCTGCGTGGGTCAACTGGGTCCTGCTAATGAACAACTGTTCCAACATGCAAGCGCCCCCTCCCTGCCTTCTCCCAGGGCTCTGCGTCACCAGCCCAGCTCTCAGGAGCTTTGTAGATACAGAAAGACCAGGGAGTAGGAGGATAAGAAGCACTCAGGCTAGTATGGACAGGGTTTCCCCACATTCAGAGGAAAGGAAACCAGAGCACTCATAGGGTAAGAAGGAACAAATGAAAATAAGAAGGGTCTTGGGCTGCAGTGTCTCCTTGGTAATAGACATTTTCACGTAGATGAATATTCATCATATAATCAGATGAAGAACTTATTTTTTAAAATGAAATGAACACTTGGCAGCATTTGTTTGGCTGAATGACATGTTGAAGGGACCACGGGTACAGAGGAGCATCCCCAGGTAAAGTGACCGCCCTGAGCTTTCTCTTAGCTCTGCTGAATATTGAATGGGCAGAGGTGAGTACAGACAGCATGAGACAGACATTCAGAGCCCACGCA
>CM053400.1:148991385-149033466 GCA_028644305.1 Xerus rutilus
AGATGAAGAACTTATTTTTTAAAATGAAATGAACACTTGGCAGCATTTGTTTGGCTGAATGACATGTTGAAGGGACCACGGGTACAGAGGAGCATCCCCAGGTAAAGTGACCGCCCTGAGCTTTCTCTTAGCTCTGCTGAATATTGAATGGGCAGAGGTGAGTACAGACAGCATGAGACAGACATTCAGAGCCCACGCAATCTCAGAATGAGCACCTCCTAAGTGTCAAAGCTGTGACTATGCTGGCCCTGTTTCAGGTTCTGATTAGACTTCAATTGAATTTACAGCTTTCAAGCTTTGAAACCCTGACTGATCCTTCCTTTGTGATTCCTTTGCAAATGGCTCCTCAGTGATTGGTCTTCCTCCACTGAGATTCTCTCAAGGTTGGGGCCCAAAGAGCTTTAAATATCATAGAACTCAACTCCCTTCTTTTAGACAGAGGAAACTTGAAATCCTGTAGATTGTCCTCCCCTGACACATACGTTGCTAACTGCAATGGTAATATGAAGCTGAAATTGGCCAGCTAGGATTTCCCTGGGCCTTAGGAATGGCAGTTATCCAAACTACAAGCAACAATAAGTGCTGGCGAGGACGTGGGGAAAAAGGCACACTCAAATGTTGCTGGTGGGACTGCAAACTGGTGCAATCAATCTGGAAAGCAGTATGGAGATTCCTTAGAAAACTTGGAATGGAACCACCATTTGACCCAGTTATCCTACTCCTTGTCCTATACCCTAAAGACTTAAAAACAATGTACTACAGTAATGCAGCCACTTCAATGTTTATAGCAGCTCAATTCACAATAGCTAAACTGTGGAAGTAACCTAGATGCCCTTCAACAGATGAATGGATAAAGAAACTGTGGTATATATACACAATGGAATATTACTCAGCAATAAAAGAGAATAAAATTATGGCATTTGCAGGTAAATGGATGGAATTGGAGAACATCATGCTAAGTGAAATAAGACAATCCCCCAAAACCAAAGGCTGAATGTTCTCTCTGATTAATGGATGCTGATACATAATGGGGGTGGGGATGGGGAGCATGGGAGACATAGAGGAACTTTGGATGGGGTAGGAGGGAGGTGGGGGAGTAGCAAATGATGGGAGTAGCAAAAATGATGGAATGAGATGGACATCACTACCCTAGGTACATGTATGAAGACACGAATGGTGTGACTTTATCTTGTTAGCAACCAGAGAGATGGAAAATTGTGCTTCATATATGGACTATGACTTGAAATGCATTCTTCTGTTTTAAAAATAAATTAAAAAAAAAAAAGAATTAATGACTCCTCACATTTGCTTTTCCAGGGAGCAGCTTAGAGAGAAAGGGACGCAAAGAAGAGAGCATGGGCCCTTCACATTCTGGCTCAGGACTGCTCAAAACAGAAAAGTTTGTGCTCACCGCTAGAAGCCCACACCAGTGCTGCCACCCTGGACAACTACATTGTGAGTCCTTCTGAGGGGCAGCCATGTTCCCAGAATCCAAAGCCTCTAGCTCTTGAGAGGAGCTGGGGAGGTGATTCTGGCATAGCTCCTCTCTCCTGCATGGGACTAGATAAAAAGAAAAGGTGACCATACCATATATACTGCTCACCAATTTTCTCCAATAAAAAGTGAGCTAGCTTTACTTTGAGTTTGATTTCTGAGGGGCCACTACTCTTCACCTCGGAGCTATCACCATTTCAGGCAGAGGAGGAGGCTTTTTAGTTTGCACAAGGGGAAGCTGAATTGTGTTAGGCAGGAGAATTTTGTTGTAGTTGACACTGTGCTTAACCTTGGTGGATGGTACGTGCTGGTCTTGAGGTTGGCTAAGGGGTGGAGTGAACTAGACAGTTGCCATGTTTCCTGGCTATCCACCAGGAAACTCGTTTTTGCTCTCTATGGGAAAGTGCCAGGTTTATGAATCCCATTTTCACCAGGAAGAAGCTTCCCTGACATTAGAGTACAAGAATGATGAGCAGGTTCCCCCATCAAGCCTCCTGTGTGAGACTTTGATTTGGAATTGAGAACCTTAAGGCACCGTTTTGCTGGCAAGGCAGGTAGCAGAGGTTTCTTTTGGAAGAAATGGTAGAGAAATGACATCAATGGAGTGGTTATACTGGTAGCTTTTTTGCTTGGTGGAGCAGCAGCTTCTTTCTTGTGGCAGTTCTGTAGCATAGATTTGGTCTTTTGGGGGGGGGGCTCGGGATTGAACTCAGGGGCACTCAGCCACTGAGCCACATCCCTAGCCTCATTTTGTGTTTTAGGTAGAGACAGAGTCTCACTGAGTTGCTTAGTGCCCCACTTTTGCCGAAGCCTGTTTTGAACTCTTGATCCTCCTCAGGAATCACGGGGATTACAGGTGTGTGCCACCATGCCCGGCTAGATTTAGTCATTATTCCATGAGATTGGTTCTCCCAGCTCCTACTGATTCTGTGAGCTAGCCAATTTCTTTTTAATAAACTCCTTTCTATTAGATTACTAGAACCAGACTCTGTGGCTTATAGTTGAGGGCCCTGAAGCATCCTGCAACTAACTACTTATGATCACTTCTTCTCACAAATACTCTAAACCCTGAGATTGCTTGCCACAGCAGCAGGAATCTCGGCCAGACCTTTGGAAGTTCTCCTGTCAGAGCTCATCTCTCCATGACTTTTTTTTTTTTCCTGCCTATTAGGTCCAGGCATCCCACACTTTCCTCTTGAGTTTGTCTTCTCACAAAGGCAAGCTAATGGCCACTCTGTGGGGAAAAGATTGATGAAAAGATGGTCTATAAACTCCATGGGCCACCTAAAGTTGCCCTCAGCCTGGTTTCAAAGAGCCAGCCCATCATGAGAAAAGCACAATCCTTGATTCTGACAATAGGGGTCAAGTGCTCTTCCAGAATGCCTGTCCCCATGAAAGCTGTTTGGGGGTCTCCGTGGAGGTTCCAAATACCTGGCTATCATTCTACCCACACAGCCTGGGGATCCGTTTGCTTAGATAATTGACAATTCCCTGATAGAACCTCAATAAATCCAGTGAGAAATATTTATGTCATATAAACTCTTTGAGGACAGCAATGTGATCACTGCTGTCTCATTCCTGGCGCATAGTGGGTGCTCCACAAATCACTGGGGATAAATTATGAATAAATGTATGAACTTATTTAAACTGCAAATTTTCTGCCAGATAATGGACCAAAGCATATTATAGTAGGAGTGAATAATATGACTTTGGAAAGTTCATATAGCATGAGTTTCATTAAAAATATGTTTCTCTATCCATCTGTTCTAGAAGTGTGGGGCCTCTGAAGGAAAGGCCTGATGTAAGAACTTAGTAGTGATAGAGGGGTTACTTTCTTGGATATTTTTGGTGCTGCTTACTAAAATACGTTGACATTTGAAATAGTTTCATTCTAGGCAGCATCTCTGCTATTTGCAAAGCACTTTGTCTTAAAAAAAAAAAGGAAGGGGTAATTGTGCATATTAATATCTTTAGTTTTAAGTCTACTGGAATATGATCTTTACTGGCTCTACAAATTAAACACAAGCCTCCTGACCAGGTCAGTGTGTGGCCTTTGGGAGACAGTGGCCTTCAAGAGAGAGTAGTGAGTCTCATGTCAAATAGATGAGACTGTGGCTGATGCCAAGCTAATGTTTTTGCTTGTGTCACCTCTTGTCACCTTCAGGATGTAGATGTAAGTCATGTGACAATGTCCATTTGACAGATGAGGAAAGCAAAGTGTAGAAAGGCGAAACTCTTAGCTAGAGAATGGTGGAGTCAAGATTCCAACTCAGCGTAGCTGATGCAGGAGCCTAGACCTCACCCCAGAAGGTTCTGCAACTGGTAGGCCAAGAGGGTTCTCAGCCCCTCCACTGTCCACAAATGGAAGACAATGCTCAAAGGCAATGGTTGTCCCTGGGTGCCCAGTGCCCACTCTTGTAGTGCACCTACAAGAGGCCTGATGGGAGGCACTATGAGAACTTAAACAACCCGGGGACAGTCACTGTTCCTAGGATATTATTCTTCAGTTTTGTACTCTGGCATGCCACAGTTTTATACCCTGTAAAGCCATGCCTCTCTAGAAAGTTCTGTGTGTTCACCAAACAGAATGAAAGACTCAATTTCCCAGTTTATCTTTCAGGTCAAATGTCCTATGTTTTCTAAGCTTGCTCCAAACACATTGAACCCATTCTGGGAATTTCTTTGTTGGAAAACATGCTCTGGATCATCAATGGACCTTGGTAGTAAAGATTTTACAGCAACATTATTTGTTTTAATTTATCAGCAGGAAAAACTTTGTCACAAGTCACTCCATCTATTTCAGACTTATCTTCATTTGCTTAAGGAAGTCTTCCAGAATCATTTAAACATTGGTGGGAAGAGAACAGTATGAGGAGTGAGGAGGATTCTTCTCTCTCTTTTCCAGTTCTTTCTCCCTTTATCCATCAAAGTAAGAATGAAATTTGTAGACTATTTTAAAGATAATAGGTAGCTTCCTATAGATTTCTTGGACAATGAACTGTAAACAAATGGTTTTTCCAGATGCTTCCAACATACTAGCATGCTTGTGGGAAACCTTTTGGCATTGTTCTGAGACCCAGGTGTAAGCTGGCCTCTGCTGATAGAGGCTCCTATTTTCCCTTTACTTATTTTTTTTCTCCACAAGAATGACTTTTGTGGACATTTTTTTTTTTTTTAGTTTAGAACAATATGCTGAAAGCATCACCCAGAAATAAAGCAAATGTTAGCCTGAGCTGATCTAATATTGAAGCTCTTGGCCTGGTGGGGTTTCTTGTGTTCTGTCCTGTCATTCAAAGTCAAACCTGAAAATACAACCTGGGGGTTATAGCCAGGGTAAAACAAACAAATAAACCAATAATCCCCTGCAAAAAAATGTTTGTTTTTTTTTAACTTCTTTGCCAGAACAGGAAGCCATGTCCAAATAGAGAATATTTATACTTAAGTTTCAGGGAAAGGCCAATAGAAGGCATCCCAGGGCTGGGAGTGTGTAGAGCACTTACCTAGCACCTATGAGGCTCTGTGTTTGATTCTCAGCACCATAAATAAATGAATAAGTAAAACAAAGGTTCATCGGCAACTAAAAAAGTATTAAAAAAAAAAAAGCAGCCCAGCACAGCTGAGGCAATTTTGGGGGAGGGAGGAGTGGAGTGTTCATCTCTCACACTTACAAGGGGTTGCCCAGCAGAGAATCTCATGAAATGCCCAGCAATGGAAACCAGCCAATCATTCCAGGAAGGGGGCTTCCCCATGTCTCCATCTCCTCTATAGAGCTAGACCTTAGCCAGACTCCTGATTACTTTACCAAATCCTCAACTTAGCATTTTTCCTGCAGTTAAAAAGCAGCTGAGGACACTGGGCAAGTCCTTCTTGCTCATATGATTCCCTTATTTTGTTTCTTATCCACTTTTTTTGAAACCTGGGACAAGCTCCAGCCCTTCCTTATGTGGGTGGGGCCTGCAAATTTGGTTTCAGTTTGATTTATCCCAGTACCTAACCCAGTATGGAGCTGAACTAAAAATTTTATAAACATTTTTTGATGTTAACAATATGTGTCTTGCAATCTAGACATCTGGACATAATGTTAAACAAACATTACCCACCACAAAAACCAGTTGGATCTGTTTGCAGTTACTTCGGTCTTGTTTAGTTCCTTGCTGAATAGCTCCTTTTTCACAGGCTCTGGCCTGAGACCTATGGGAAGTAGCTTTTAACCCCATCAGGTTGCTGGCACAGTGAGTCAAAGCTGCCCCTGAATCGTCTGGTGTTTTTCTCAGACATGCACCATGAAACTGGATGGTTCATCTCCCTGCCTCTAAACTTACTTGTGATTGTTTCCAATGAAATACTTTCCTTGCCAGCTCTACAATCCAAACAAGGCAGGCTTAGGATATGATTCCCTTCATTCTCTTAGAGACTCAGGAGGCATTTGGCTTTCGGAATTCCATCCCTACAGGACCTTTCTTCCCATGCACTCTTGGAAAATTTCCCATCCATCTCCATCCATTCTACATGGAAGGTGGAGATGATAGGGTGATGGGTTCACTCGCATTCTCTAATCAAATTTCTGTATGTGGTTCTTATATTACACAACAATCTTATCAGTATTGATAATAACAACATTTATTGAACATTTGGTGTATATACAAGGAGTTTAAGCCTTTTACATGCACAGTCTTATTTCCTTTCCCTTAGTGCCCCTCTGAGATAGATGTCACTCACTGGTAGTTCATTTCACAGACCAGAGGAGTATGGTGGACAAGTGTGCTCAAGGGCAGACAGTTTGTAAATGACAGAGCCACCACTAAACTGGTCTATCTGACTCAAAAGCCATGCTTTTAATCAGGGTTGATGAGAGAGAAAAGAAATCCATGTTTTATACTGGAGGCTAGTTAGGTGACAGGCCCATAGTTCCCATTCATTCCAAGATCCCTCCTTTGACGTTGTCTTCCTGCTGCGCCCAGGATGCTGACAAGCACAGGATTCCAAAGCCGGAGATAACAGAGAAGGAGAAGTTTTGAGGTGCAGAGCAGAGGGAAGAAAGGAAGGAATGGAGTTTCCTTGGTGAGAGTGGAATGGAGTTTCTTGGGGAAATACAGCAGGATAGGGAAGAAAACTTCTAAACTATATAGAAATGGTCCAATACTCTGCAGAAATGGACCCTCCTCTGAGGAATCATCTTGGGATAAAATTATTGGTGCTTCTGTTAGGACCAGAGCTTTGACTGTGAGTTCTAATATGTCTAGCCACCAGCCTCCAGATATGTGTCAGGGATGGGAAAGCAGAGGTGGCCCAGTGCGCTTCATGGAGGGGCCGTTCTGTTCTATACTATGCTGGCATTTGCAATCTCAAAGAGGTGATGCTTTTTGAGGTTTGACTAGACAACCCAGCCTGTTTCTGCTCATAACCATCCAACAGAATCTCACAAAACCTCCTCTATCCACTCTACCCCGACCCTGCAGCCAGAGGATGCACCAAGAAGCACCTGAGCTTGCAGCCAGCAGGTGTTAAGGACAGAGCAAGAGCCAAGTCTCAGCATACCGAGACTTGGTGTACATTTTCCTCTGTATTCCATTCTGTAGGAATGTTTCAGTGGCTTTTAAGTTTTGGTACAAATAATTTAAATTAGGTTAGCCTCATCAGAGATAAACACATGCAGCTTGTGATATAACATGGGCTTGGTAAGTGTGCATATTTGTGTCTCCTGTGGATTCTTAGACCTTGGTGGTACATTCCAAGGTCACCTTCCATGTCTGTTGATATAAACCGAAAGCACATTACTGTGAAGTTCATTGCTTTCAACCAAATAACTACCTAGATATAGGGGCAAGTGGGCACTGCCAGTGTACCCAAGGGTAAACTGTGGGATGGAAAGCATGGGTCTGAGTTAATGTTTGCTTATGTTTATATCTTCCCCAATAGGTGGATGGAGCTTGCTAATGATTGTGTTTCCCTGAAAAGTTAATTAATGTCTAGAGAACCAGCCACAGACCACCAGGGAGGTACAGTGAAGTTGGACTTCAAGTGCTTTTACCCAAGGGCTGTGCTCTGGGACAGGGTAACAGGAAAGTTGCAGTGAGCAGCGGATGTGACCAGAGGAACCCTGGGGCTCTGCGGCGGGTTGACGGATGAACACTTTGCACAGCTCTGGAGTTCAGCCCTAAGGGACGTAACACTAAGGCACAATGCGTCCTGCCCAGCTAGTGTGCCTAGCCACAGCCCTTTATCACAGTGAATAAGGGGCCACTGTACCCATTTCAGTCAGGGGCTCTTCACCCTAGTGCTGTAAGTCAGAGTTTGTACCTTCAGTCCTGCAAACATCTGTAATGTAAGCATGTACCTGTGCCAGGCCTTGGGGACGCTGAGAGGAAGACAGGGCACGAGAGCCCAGCACTCTTGCTGCTAATACTGGTTGAAAGAAAGGAGACAAAAAGGCCATTGATGACAATCCAGGGTGCTGCACACTACAGTAGGGAGCCTGGCCAGGGAACAGCCCTAAACACGGCCTTGGGAGCAGGGAGGCCACTCCACAGAGAAAAGTTAAGTCTGAGCAAATCCCAAAGAGGAAATGGCGGGTAGGTTGCCAAGATGGTGAGCGTGGTCAGCTAAATAACGGCCCTCAGAGACACCAGCCTTCCTCTGATCACATCCTTATCACTGGAACCTGTGAGTGTTACCTTACGTAGCAAAGGAAATGCGATTAAATGAAGGATCTTGAAATGAAAGCATAGCCTGGATTCTCCTACAAGCCCTGAACATCATCACAAGTGTGCCTTGAAGGGAGACAGAGGGAATCTGACTAAAGTAGAAGAGAAGGTAATGTGGACGTGGAGGCAGAGACTGGAGTGAGGTGCTCTGAAGAAGGAGGAAGGAAGCACAAACCCAGGAATACAGCTGACAAAGGAGAGGAGATGGACTCTCTTCTCAGAGCCTCCAGGAGGATCTAGGCCAGCCAGCACCTTGACCTTAGCTCACAGAAACGGATTCAGACCTCCAGCCTCCAGATCTCTGACAGAATAAATTTGTTTTGTTTTTACACCATGAAGTTTGTGGAAATTTGTTACAGCAGCAACAGGGAATTAATACAAGGCAGGTGGGGCTTGGGAGAAGGGAGAGGCTCAGGAGAAGGGAGCAGTGTGGACACAGGCTTGTTACCAAAGAGCCGGAGCAGTGTTGGAGCCAGAGAGTGCAGAGAGAGTTGTGGGAAAATTCAGGCTGAAACACTGCTGGGTGTGGTGGCACATGTCTATAATCCCAGCAACTCAGGAGGCTGAGGCGAGAGGATTACAAGTTTGAGGCCAGCCTCAGCAATTTAGGGAGGACATAAGCAGCTCAGTGATATCCTATCTCAAAACAAAAAAATAAAAAGGGTTAGGAATGTGGTTCCATGTTAAAGTACCCCTGGATTCAATCCTTATACAAAAAAAAAAATTGTGAACCTACAAGTCAAGACATTGAATTGGGATTTTTTTTCTAAGGGCATCGGAGGCATTGAAAGCATTTTGAGACATAAACTCAAGGTGCTTAAAGAATAACTCCCTGGCTAGCACCATGGAGCCCCAGTTGTAGAGGGAACAGTATGTGACTCTTGGAGAGGTTGTGGGGGTAGTATAGTCAACCAAAATCCTGACTCTGTGCCTCGAGGAACTCCCTTTGGATTTCCTGGCTTTCCTCTGAAGTCCTAAGGACCCAGATCAATTCCATTTCACTCAATAAACTTGAATTGTTTCTGATTTGGATCCAAATTGGTTCTTTAACGTAATTGCCTACACACGATGCTGTGTCAGGCTTGAATTTTTGAGATATAAAAGTAGACAGTGCAGGTGGATTTCTCCCAAGCAGATCTTGTATAACTGTAAAGAGGAATCTAAATAACTTGTGCGAGCAGCTGGGCCTGGAGCTGGTGGGCTGGAACTTGGGCCTTGGAAATGTATTTCCACATCTTTGGTGGTTATATGCAGACATATTCATGCCGTCCGTTCCCTGGACACTTTCCTCTCGTGCCAAGGGCTGAGCCCATGTGCAGACTCCTTATGCTCTTCTGGTTGCCTATAGATAGAACTGGCTACAAGGTCTACACACCTACATGCCTGCAGAAGCCAGTCAAAATGCAACAGAGAATGGTGGGCCCTGAGACTCCCCCGAGAGTGCCTGATCTGCCTCAAAGCCTTTGAATTCAAATGCTCAAAAAATACATTTGAGGATTCCAGTCAGCCTGAGGCCAGCTTTAAGTCCTGCTGAAACTAACACCTCTTCTAAAGCACCCTCTTCTCTCAGCCTCATCAGGAAGCAAGAACTTTTCAAAGGGACACCCACACTGTGGGTTTTTGAAGAGCCGATCTGTGGTAGGGAGGTGGCTGGAGTGGGAGACACCGCGTGGGGCAGGAGCTGGCATTTTCCTGATGTAGAGGCTGCGACAGTCCAGCAGCAGCCGCTTTTACTCCTTGCCGCCTCCAGCTGCACCAGCCAAGAGTTAGGCAATGTTTAAAGGACAATAAAAAACAAATCCACTTAGAAGAAGTCATAGGTTCAGAATATGAACCCAAGGCTAGGGCATGTGACCGAGGAGAAGAACATTTTAGAAAAAGGTCTTTTTTTCCAAGGCAATAGCAATGTTGTATCCCTTCAAACACAAGTGAAAAATAGGCAAAGCTTCATCGCGGAATGCCCTGATTGAACAAGATGTCTGGGACCTCTCAGCGCAGTGGCTAGAACTTTGTAAGAAGCAAGAGGACAAATAATGAGGGGAAGACAAGGGAGTCAACTAGCAAAGAGCAGGAGGCCAGGGAGCTACAATTCCTAGCATCTGTTTATGCTTTGCATACTCTGTCTGGCAAAAAAAAATAACCAACCACACAAGCAAACAACAACAACAACAAAAAAACCAGTAGATAAATTAGAAGTGTTAAAAAAAAAATCAATGAACTCCAAAGAAAGTAGGAAGAAGGAAAAGGCTGGTGGGGCAGGGAAGGGACCCAGCCTGGACAAACTAAAAGCAAACAACAAATAACCACATCAATAATTATAGTAAATGTAAATCAACCAAGACATTCAGTTTTAAAAAGTCTGGGATTGTCAGGCGAGGAAAAAAAAATTCTAATTTTATCCTGTCTACAAATAGAGTATAATTATAAAGTCAGAGGAATATTTTAAGTAAAAGGGGGAAAAAGATATTGTGCAAATTATTTTATAAAATGGAGTTTTGAAAAAATATTTTCAAATGCTTTTTATGAGATTATCATAACCCTGGTACCAAAACCAAAGAATACTCCAATAAAAGGAAGTCATACATCAATATTTTTCATAAACATGAAAGCAAAACTTTTAGCTCAATATCAGCAAGTCTCAAAAATAAAAAGACAAACAATTCCATGAAACATAAGTGAAAGATATGAACAGACACTTCACCAGAGAAGATAAACCTGTGAAAAAGTGCTCCACATCATCAATCATCAAAGAGATGTAAATTAAAACCACGAGGAAAGACACATCCACCAGAAGGGTGAAAATTAAGATTGAAAATATAAATACTATTAGGATGTCAAGCCACCACAAATCATACAATGTATAAAATGGTACAATTACTGGAAAAAATATCTGGCAGTTTCTATAGACTCAGCAATCCTACTCCTAAGTATTTACGTAGGAGAAAAGAAAACATATATCCAAAAACAAGACAAAACAAAACTTTGTACAAGAATATTTGTAGCAGTTTTATTTATAATAGCTAAAAAATGAGGAAACAGTCCAAATGTTCAACAAAAGGGTGAGTGAACAAACTAAGGTATATCCATATGGATGAAATCAGATCAGCAAGAAAAAGCAATTCACTTCTAATATATGCAACAAAAAGGGTGAATCTTTTTGATCTGAGGTCGGCCCAACAGATCTTTGTACCAAGGCAGAAGGTCTCAGGACTCCAGGGTTTGCTGCAAGTCCCTTGAGGTGGAAGGGCCAGTGCAATGGCATCCTGGCCAGATATCTGATCACAGCTGAACCATTGAGACAGTGCCTGATGGGGATTCAGATTCCACCTTCAGGGTTTCTGGTTCATAACTTTTTGCCAGTTATGTTAACTGGCAAAAAGCTTTACACAAAAGAATCCATATTGTTTCATTTATATGAAGTTCTAGAACAGGCAAAACTAATATAAGGTGGGGAAAAAATTCAGAACAGCAACTGTTTTAGAGGTATTGGTAGAGGTTGCGTGGGAAGAGGAACTTTCCAAGGTATGGGATTAGTCTGTATGTTGGTGAGGGGTTGAGTTAAACAGGTATAGGCTAACACACTGATTAATGCAATACAAAAAAAAAAAAAAAGAACCTATGAGTTGTGCACTATTGTTTTGTACTTTTTGTTTTTATAAAAATCATCATCCACAGATATTGAATTTTTGTTAATGATACATAGGCTAAGGAGATCCAGGTCCTGACCATCCATGTTGGGACCATTGGGCTAAGAGGCCATAGTTGTTTTTAGATCCTGTAAAAGACACTATGTACAAGCAAAAACAGTTTCATTTTGGGTGTTATAAGCTTCTGTTTCCTCTTCTGTTTGCATTTGCAGATGTGGCCTGGGTTTGTGACCTCATCCATCAATCTACTGTCAGAGAGAGATGACTTATTATGAGCCAGTGGGTGGCCTCAAAGAAACTGAAAAAGAGGCCCTGCCCTTAGTGCTGTTAGTTCAACAAATATTTATAGAATGAGCACTTAGGCAAAATAGTATGGGTTGTGCTGGTAAAACCAAAGGTAAATCTCAGTCTAGAGCCATGAGGTCAGCCCAACAGATCTTTGTACCAAGGCAGAAGGTCTCAGGACTCCAGGGTTTGCTGCAAGTCCCTTGAGGTGGAAGGGCCAGTGCAATGGCATCCTGGCCAGATATCTGATCACAGCTGAACCATTGAGACAGTGCCTGATGAGGATTCAGATTCCCAGGCTCCACCTTCAGGGTTTCTGGTTCAATAGGTCTGCAGGGAGACCAGAACATTTTAACAACCAACACTGGTGATCTGGTGCAGGTGGTCCAAGGACCATACCTGGAGAAGTTTTCACCTTTAGCAGCATCTGGGGTAAAAAATTCACCCAAACCTCCTAAGGCCACATCATAGCCAACATTCAAAGGAAGTGACAATTCTGTGTTGGCAACAGTCACTATAGTGAATCCACCTGGCATTTCTATACTCCCCACCACAACAAGGACAAGTCCTGCCCACGCCTCTGTGGCTAAAACTTCCATTGACTACCCAGGAGGGGCAGTTATGCCATGTAGTGTGGTTTTCCTTCCCTTCGAATCCTAGTAGTTTTGTACTGTAGAAAAATCTGGAGTTTTTGTCCCGGTAGAGAATGCTTCTTGAGGCCTACTCACCTGGGCCCTGTAATCACCACCCAACACAATAGTCCTAAACCAAGTAGGACTCAAAAAGTCTACTTAAGTATTGGAGGAGGCTCCAAGGGAGATTCCAACCTTGAACCAGGACAAGATAAGCCTAGGCAGAAAGGAACAGAACAGGAATTACAGACTGGGAAACAGCCAGGAGGAAGGTTTAGAGCTGGGAGTGACTCTTGTTACCCATGTCCTCACCAGCATTAGGCAGCATATGGGAGTCCCCTGGCTGGTGGGGAGAGGAGAAAGACAGTAAAGGGGGTCTGAGCTGAAAGAAAGAACCCACTGCAGACTGCTGACAGAAGGTGAGAGCAGGGAGGAGAAGGGTGGTGCCACAAGTGTCCAGTCCCTAGTGTCTTGGCATGCAAGGGGTGGTCAAGGCACTGGTACCTTGAGAGTCCAATCTGAGGAAGAGGTGGTACTGGGATGTTCTCAAGGGAATGTGGAGCAGAAGTCTGGTGGGGAGAGGACCTTCAGAGTAGAGAAGACTGAACCTGGAAATGGGAAAACTTACTAAAGCCACACACCAAAGAGTGTAGGCAAGATCCTAATCCCTGGGTTAGTGAGGGATGGGTGTCGGGACAAGCCAAGGTCAGGCAATAGGTTAGCTGCAGAAGACAGAACATGACCAAGACAGAGGCAATGTGGGATGGAGAGTCTAGCAGGAGATCCAGGAGGAGTTGGAAAAGGACTCAGGTGAGGACGGGATGCTTGCAAGTTAGCCTTTGAGTAGGAAGAATTTTACTGGGGTGTAGTTCCCACCGAAGGCCAAGATTTTGCGGCTATGGGCACAGCTGTGCTGAACCTAGTACCTGAGAGGTGACCAGAGCAGGCAGAGGTCCAGTGATCAGCTCATGGGCCTGGTTTTAGGGTCAAGTTGAATTCCCGTGGGGAAGACCAAAGTTGAAGTCTGTTCCCCAGGGGATGAGGAAAGAAAGGCTGCAGCTCTGGAGGCTCTTGGGAGCCCATGACAGCAAAGAGCTCTGGATGCTTAAAACAGACAAGAGGAATCCTGTTATCTTAACAATAGTGGTCAAGTTCAGCTCAGAAACCAGGTGAGAAGACAACTATGAGGTGTGTGAGAAGATTCCAGGGCTGACTGGACCACCAAGTTCCTACTGAGAAATAGGATGGATGAGGCCATTTATGGCGAGTTTTATCTGTTGTGCTGAAGAGATGGGGCTGCCAGCCAAGAGGAAGGGAAGCTCCATGGAACCAACTGCCTCCATCATGATGTTGTCTCTCATTGACTGAGAGTCACTGCTGCCCAGGAGCTCCTGGTGTCACTCAGCTCAGTGAGACCATCCAGCTTACAGGGGTGCTGTGACCTCCATGGTGTATATGGTTACTGCCAGCTCCTTCCTCCCACACAGGCCTTCAATATGGTCATCCCTGTACCTCCAGGCCAAGCCTTTCCTGGCTTCCTCCTCTCGTTTAGCAATCCCCACTGCTAAGACTCCAACAGGCTTCAGCCAGAAAGCTGTCATCTCTTTCCTGGGATCATTTCTTAAGAAATAGCCATGTTGGGGTATGATGAAATTAAACTTGAGAGGAAGATGATGTGTAACCAAGTCGGAGAGAGGGATGTGGGGACAACAATAATGGCAGTCTATGCTGGGATGAGGCAGTAAGAATGGAAATGAGGCTTGAAGAAATGAATCCAAGAGACAGTGTGAAAGAACAAACAGACACCAGTGACTACATAGGAGCAGCAGTAAATGGGTGAGAACAAAAGATGTCTCCCACGTGTTTGAATTAGCATCACTAATCCATGAGGCCAACCCACAGCAAGGCTCGGCTGTCACAACACCTTTCTAGAAATATGGAGATGTCTCCATGGAAATGGCCAGGAACCCATGTGTGTCAAGTTCTGTTCTTGTTTTTGGTACTGAGGATTGAACTTGGGGGCACTCGACCACTGAGCCACACCCCCAGCCCTATTTTGTGTTTTATGTAGAGACAGGGTCTCACTGAGTTGCTTAGCACCTCGCCATTGCTGAGGCTGGCTTTGAACTTGAAATTCTCCCGTCTCAGCCTCCCAAAGTGCTGGGATTACAGGCGTGCACCACCGTGCCCAGCTTTGGTTCCATTTTTGACATATGGTGTCTGCTGTGACAGTGGATCAGTTCAGTGGAAGTGTCTTCCTGGCTTTGCCCACCTGGAACCTGAGGAGAAGGTGTGTGTGTGTGTGGGGGGTAGTTGAGAGACTTAAATATAAAAGTAACCACAAGTCATAGATAGGACAATTTCTCTGAGAGACAAAGCAGAGAGAGAGAGAGAGGGAGAGGTAGAGGAAGGGGGAGGGAGGGAAATGAAGGCCCTTAGTGGACATCTATAATTAGAAAAATTAGGAAGAGAAAAGGGAACCTGAGGTGACAAAAACTTGGGCAATCCTTCACTATAAGACAGAGGGTGAGGGGCTGGGGTTATGGCGCAGTGGTAGCGTGCTCACCTAGCATGTGTGAGGCACTGGGTTCGATCCTTAGCACCACATAAAAATAAAATAAAGATATTCTGTCCACCTACAACTAAAAAATAAATATTAAAAAAAAAAGACAGAGGATGAGCTCCACAAACCACCATGAAGTGTCTAGAGATGCTACCTTTGATTCTCCCTTTCTCTTGCCCCTCACTCATCTCCAAGCCAAGTACCCATTTTTCCATGGGGCATCCAACCAGTGTCTAATGCTCCCCTAAATCAACTTCACTTCTCTTGTTTCTTGACAGACAGGTGGGACCAGCCTCATCTGGGTCAGGTGGAGGCCAAAGGACTCTCCTGTCAGGGACTATAACCCCAGGTTTGGTCCTGTTTCTTGTTACCAATGCAAATATGTCTAGATGGGGTCTGGACAACCTACCCAAAGATTAATATCACAAGACTTGACATGAAGCTGAAATCTCTGAAATATATTTGTGCTCAGGGAAGATGTTTGTTAATGCTTGGTTTTTGTTTCTGCTGGAGCTGGTACACATCAGTGAGTCCTGGAGCTAATAAATAACAGTATAGATGATAGAGAACAAACAAAATAAGAATTCCAGGAACTCTAATGCAGAACTCCAATGTAGCACTAGAATGTGGTGTGTGTTTTTAAGACAGCGATGATTACTCCTTGGTGAACAGATTCTATTCCATTATCTGTTCTTAAGAAGCCTTAAGGAGGTGGCTCTCTCTTGATTGTGTTAGTTACAGAGTTATAAAATTCTCAATACTTTACAGCACAAGGGTGACACATGGGGAAAATAGAAGGTAAAAGAATTAGGAGGAAGAGGAACGGGGTCTATGGCGGGGCAGTTTACTCTCCACCAAAATCTATTCTCTAGTTCTCCCTGGGTGAGAGCGGGGAACATCTCCCAGCCCCTCCTGCAATTAGAGGTGGCCACAAGACTGAATTCCTGCCAGTGGCATGTGAGAAGCCTTTGACACAGCAGCACGCCTCTTCCATATTCTTGTTCCCCTACCACTGGCTTGGGAGAGGATGGTGTCATTGCCAGAAGAAGCCTGGGTCACTGAATCACTATCCCTGTGGATCCACCAGATGACCTGGAATATCCATCCTGAGATGTTATGTGATCTGGAAATACACTTCTATAATTAAGTCAATGCATCTTGGGGTCTCTTTGTGAGTGGTTCAGCCTGTTGTCAACCAAGCAGGGCCAGCTCAGCATGTCCGCCACAGGAATTCTGGAAGGGGAGAGAAGTCTGCAGAAGCCTCACTTCTCATGAGAGCTCACTCTAGGGACCCTAGGAAGAAAGAGGACACTGGAACTCAGTGGTCAACATTCAAAGCACCAGAATTAGAGCCCCTGAACAAAACAGAGAGGGATTGGCTTGTCCCTCACCCAAGGTGGGAGGGAGGTCTTTCTGAGCAGGATTCTTCTCAGGCCACACTTGAGTGACAGAAGAGATGTGGAGAGTGATATGTCACTCAAAATGCTGTCTGGAAACTTGGGTCTGTTTCTTTAGTGGAGGGCATGAGAAGTTAATCAAATGAACCCACCAACCACAACAGGCTTCCTGTGGGGAGCTAGGTGAGAAGGGAAACTCCAGGGAGGGCCGACAGCACCCAGAGTAACAGGAGGCCAGGGCCCAAGACATAAGCGCTCCTAGGGAAGTTGGTGAGAAGGGTTGGGGCAGGGATGAAGTGACAATATCCTTGGGTATGAATATAGAGTCCCTCAGTGGTGTAGGAAGTAGTGAGGCCCTAAGGGACAGTGTATAAGGAACCTTGGTGGCTGTGACAGTCTCAACTCAGAGCTCATGAGAAAGGCCCAGAATCTCAGGGACAAAAACCCATACCCTTGATTATCTCTTCCAAGACTCTATGACCTGGGGGAAAAATACTATTTTAAAATACATGTGAAATTGGTATGCTAATATAATTCCAATGATGCTCATAGGTTCACACCTGCAAAGATTAAGATCAGTGGAAAGACACTGTCAAACTGAAGGGAAAAAGCTGGGTGTGGTGGCACACACCTATAGTTCCAGTTACTTAGGAGGCTGAGGTGGGAAGATCATGGGAGACTAGCCTGGGCAACAGTGAGACTCTTCGCAAAACAAACAAAAACCACAAGATACTTTTCTCTAAAGCATACACAAGACAAATAAGGCTTATCCTCTGTGAATAAAACATGAGTGTGATTTTCCAAATTCAAGGTATGAATGTTGAGAAGAGGAGAAAGCAACTTGGTAAGAAAAACAGCATCTGGAGAAGAGAAAGAAATGAAACGTATTAAAATTCAAGAATCTAATAATGTATGTACAATGCATTTGATTGTATTCCAGAATTATTCCCAAATTTTGCTTTCAAATTTTATTGACATTATAAAGTATTTAGCTTGATATAAATGAGATCTTTGTGTACACTCAGCAGGAATGGAATTTTAACTGGTTATAAAACCCCACGCAAACACTTCCCTGTCTTGGAGAAGATGTGAACCAGGTGGTTTGCATAGAATCCCAGCGTGGTGGGTCTGAGAGCAGATGCTACTGCAGCTAGGAGGAGGGAAGGACAGGGAGGCTGAGAGGAAGGGACAGGAGGGGATGCTGAACTGGTAGACCTCTATACTTAGGAAGTCACATTGAAACACAAACCATCCAGAGTAAAATTAAGTTTAAAATTTTGTTTGCAAGGGTAAACACCGTTGCCACACAATACAGCAATCATCTTCTTGGTATTTTTCCAAATAAGTTGAAATCTTAACTTCCATGCAAAAGCCTGCGCACAAGGCTTACGGCAGCTTTAGTCATAATTGCCAAACCTTGAAGCAATCAAGATGTCCTGCAGGTAAATGGATAAACAAATTGAGCTACGTCCAAACAACAGAAATTATTCTATAATAAAAAGAAAGGAACGCTCAAGCCACAAAAAGACTTGCCCACATATTGTCAGGTGGTGAAAGCAGGCTACATATATACATGACTCTGTGGCATTCTGGAAAAGGCAAAACCATACAGGCAGTGAAAAGATTAGGTGGTGATGGCTGGGGTCAGGAAGGAAAGAAGGATGAACAGGTGGAATATGAAAGGTAAAAATCTAAAAAGGGCCATGAAACTATTCTGTATGAAACCATAATGGATATATGTTGTTATACATTTATCAAAACCCATAGAATGTACCACCCCCAGAGTGAATCTCAAGGTAAACCATAGCCTCTAGTCTATGATAGGGATGATCATTGTTGGCTCATCATTTCTGACAAATGTACCACATTAAGACACAAAAGTTAAGTCATTCCTATTATTTCATTTGGGCTATTGGAAGCATGAATATGAATCTGACTGAATGGCAGAGGCCTGGAGGTTAGATGGTCGGAAGCCGGTCCCAGATTTCCCACCTGCCAGGAGGCCAGGCAGGTTTGCATTCTGGAGCTTGGCCAGTTTAGCTGCTTGAATTTAGAAGAGGATCCTCATCACCCTGGCCCAGGCGGGAGACAAATGACAAGATTAATGCAGGACACAGGAAGGGGCAATAGTGTAGCTCACAGGCTGTGGGAGTGGCAGATTCAGGTTGGAGGCCCAGTCCAGCCCAGTTATTCATCTGTGAAATAGGCAATACTAGTACTTACTTCCCTGGAGGTTCTTGGGCAAAATAAATGAGATATTAGTTATAAAGCACTCAGTTCAATGCCTGGCACATTGAGAAAGTTTAATAAACATTACCAACTTATAATCCCTTCCAAATAGATTTAGGGGGGCCACTGGGATTGATCCAAAGGGCGCTTAACCCTCTAGCCATATCCCCAGCCATTATTGTTATTATTATAATTATTATTATTATTTGGAGACAGGGTCTTGAAAAGTTGCTTAGGGCCCTACTGATTTGGTGAAGCTGGCCTTGAACTTGTGATCCTCCTGCCTTAGGCTCCTGAGTTGCTGGTATTACAGGCATGTGGCACCACACCTGGACCAATAGATTCTTGATAAGGAATAAATCAAAGGGGAGAACACATATAAAAATACCTGACAGAGACAGGACATAGTTTATAGACAAGAAATTGTGGCTTTATGATCTCAATGCTGTGTTACACTGTGCATCGTTATGACACAGCAAGGGATAGGTAGAGATACCCAAATAACCCAAGCACAGATTTCTGTTGGGTTCTATTCATAAAGGGTACAGTTCTAAAATAAATACATATACTAATGGATAAAACAGTTACTAGCAAATCCCATTTGGGTTTGCATTCTGTCATGTGGCTTTGATGGGGCAGCAATCACTTAAGTGACATGTTGGAGCCAGTGTTCTGGAGCAGTCATTTCTCTCTCTGAAGGAGCATCTTTATGTGATGTTAGAGCTGTGTAGTCTGGTTCTGCTGGTACCTCTGTGGCCACAGGAGAGAGATGGCTGCCTTTAATGCTCACAATGGGGGCTCAGCAGGCTGTCACAGCACAGGCAGAGGATCACAAGCCTCCCTGGGTGACCAGCTGTCCTGGCCCTTAGCAGATTTGGACTCCAGCAGGCTCTCCCTGGAGGCAGACGTGAACTGGGATCTCTGGGAAGCTGAGCCTGGTGTCCCTGATATCTCTGGCTTTGCATTGTAGGGGTGCAGGAAGAAGAACTGAGGGTGGCTGAGCTTCAGCTTCTCTTCTATAGAAGGCTGTTTCCATATCTAAGTGCTTGAGAAGAACCCTTTGTAAAGAACTGGTCCAAGGAGTGATAAGAGGAGGGAAAGCACCTCACGCCCCTGATTCAGAACTTGTTCAGGGCTGTGTACACAACAAATGTCACTGAGGTATTCCTTCCAGAAGTTCAAGGCATTCCATGGGCTATGTTATTAGCTACATATTTGCTTGGCCTGTGCTGTAAACATGTGCTCAGTAACTGGGCCATTAGGCATTTGGCTCTTATGTTGCTATATTGAAGACCTGCAGTATTCATGGACAAAAGAGCTTCCAGCCCAGGTAACATAGGAATGTACTATGATTCATGTTAGACAGGTGAGACCAAGGGCCCATCCCATCCCCAGCACTTCTGTGACTTTCTAGTGAGAAAAGGAGGCAAGAAAGGCACATGACCCTTAGCAAAGGTTGGGGAGAACAAAACCCAGGTCTGTTTTGATCCATCACCTCCTTTGAACATCCCTTCCCTGGAGCCAGGCTAGGAAGAACTATGTAAGAGAGGTTCCACTTAACCTGTTGGTGGTGTCTATAGTATGTCAGGCGTCACATACCTCTGCAGGAGAGGTCAGCAGAGCTGGTATTTATGTTGCAGGGACACTCTGATACTGGCTGACATCCTTTTGATGGATCAGTGCTATGGTTGGTTATTAATTATTTTCAATATCAGCTCTGGGTGTGAGCACTGGTTCCAGATTGACAGACTAGAAAATTAAGTAGGGGAGAGCGGACTTGCCTGAGATTACACAGCCTTGTGTGTGGCAGAGCCTTGAATTCAAAGCCAGACCTTTACATGCAGTCTGAACCTCCACGGCATCTGGAACTCTCTCAGCAGGACCAGCCAGTGAGCACAACTCTGGCACAGATGACCTGAGGAGGAGTCAGTACCTGGGGAAGTGGGCTGCTTTCCTTGCACAGATATAGGACTCCTGTGCCCCCTCCACACTCCTGCTGTGGTGGGGGGATGAACTTGGTTGGGGGATGGGGACTTTCTGTCCTCTGCAGGAGTCCACAGGGGTAGGGACACCACCTCTTTCAACAAGAAAAGACCACTAGAGCTAAGGAGGGATAGAGATCCTATGAGAAGGAGGACATCAAGAGAAATGAAGCAAGAGAGACATCAGCCCCAGAGCTTGTTCCTGGGAAGAAAAAGTCAAGTCTGTGAATCATCTTCCGGGGTCTTGAGGTTGGGATTATCTGACACATTCCTCCACACACTTATTTACATGCAGAGTGTTGTGGCCTGTGCTTTCCTTGTCTTATCTCATTTAAACCTGAAACCACCAGTGTGTGGGAGTTGCTGTTCTGATGTCCACTTTACAGATGAGGAGGTGAGGCCAAAGGAAGCAAAGGGATACACTGCCCTTGAGTGGCAAGGCTGGAACACAAACCAGCTCCAGCTGCTTCCAAGTCTGTGATGTATGTAACCAGTTTTCCATACTGGCCCACTTTTAGGAATTGCAAAAACAGAGAAAGGGCACCTGCGTCTTTCATATAAACTTACAGTCATATAGACACATTTCCTTAGCACCTGCTATGAAGAACAGGGAACATCCGTGCATTTATTCCAAGGATTTATTAATTCTTTCTATGGTCCAAGCTAGTGCTGGGCATACACTGATCAAAGAGCTCAGCAGAGGTCTCTAAACACAGATCGTGTGGCTTTGGGTGAATGGCGGGCAGCAGGAATCCGTGGGAGGCTTATTCACAATGGTGGGAGTTTCTTGTGACTCAAACACTGTGTTCGATGCTAAATGACTGTATCATTTAAGTCTCCCAGTAGACCTTAGGATAGATAGTCCTATCATCTCTCTTTTACAGATAGAGAAATGAAGACTTGGAGAAGGTAGGTATTCTTCCCAAAGCCTCACAGCGGGGACACAGTGGAGCTGGGATTTGAGCTCAGTTACCTGACAGCGAAACTTATGTTTTTATTTTCCTGCCTAATAGTCCTTCCTTTCACATGTCATATTAACCCCTAAGGCTGCAGGGTAGTATTACCAGCTCCATTTAACTGACAAAGGAGCCCAGGCTGAGAGGGAACAGTGGCTTGCCCATGTCTCTCTGGGCTAGAATGAGGATTGATCCCAAGCACCCCCATGCTAAGTCTAGGTTGGGCTTTTTACTCTACTGCACCTCTCTGTGACACAGCCCCAGCCAGGAACTGGTGGGTAGGCTCATTCCCAGCATGAATGTCATTTAAGTTGGGTGGCTGAAGATTTCAGCTAATATGTGGAGAACTGGGATCCAGACATTTCTTTTTTTTTTGTTTTTTGTTTTGTTTTGTTTTGTTTAGGCTTACATGTTAACAGTGTAAATTGATTCGTTGTACATAGATAGAGGATAACATATCAGTTCTCTAGTTGTAAGTTGTATAGAATCACAACATATATGCAGTCATACATAAAGTTAGGGCTATTATTGAAGCCCTCTAAGAAGCCAGACAGAGGCAGAGCAATGCCTAGGGGAAGTGGGGCAGGGCTGGGGCAGACAGGAACGTCTCGGATCAGGGAGGCTGCCCTTGGGGGCCTCTGTGCTGTTCGCCTGTACTTCAGAGCAATGTACCCTGCGACTCTTATCTCTTCTCTGTGAGAAGGAAGCGGCTGCTGATTCACAGTGAAAGGAAACGGCCTCTGTTTTGAAACTTCCTGTTTGTCTGTATCTGCAAAGATATCTGTGTTATGCAAATACATTTGTTCCCCCAAGATACACACACACTGCATGGCCCTGTGCCGTGGGTCTTCTGTGTACCTAGGAAATGGAAATAGGATCCCACTCGCACAGGTGGCTGGGGCACTGGGGAACCTGGTCATGGGAACTTCTTTCATTGAAATAGCAGTTTGCATTTGGCTAAAAGAGCTTAGCTGATGTCCCTTCCAGGTGAGTCCTTGCTTCCTGGCTGTTGGCCTAGAGCTGGTTTGGTTTTCACCTGGCAAATCCCAGATGTATGAGGGGGTCTCATCCAGGTTCAGGTCCACTCTAAACCCAGGACTCCATTTCCTCCCAGCTCAGTCCTTTTCCTGGCTGCTGCCCACAGCAACCAGTCCAAAAGACAGTGGAGACAATGATAGACACAGACTGTTTCCTGTTGATCCCCTGTGACCTTTTTACGGGGCTTTCTTTCAAAATAAATTCAGGTCTGAGACCAAGCCGACAGCTTGCTGAGCTGGTCTGAGCTGCCACAGGGCAGTGACCCCTGGCACAGGCTAGAGAGCCAGCTCACGCCTCTGCTGCTGACTGACTGTGCTGGGAAGCTTTCTAAAAAGCTAAATGCAAGCTTCGGTTTTAATAGGTGAAAGTGAAAACAACATGTGACTTCTAGAAAATTCTCATCAGTTCAAAAGAATTGTTCTAATGAGTTAAGTGGCACCCTCGCAACAGCTGAATGCTTTTCTCACAGAGTTGTCTGACTTAGGGGAAATTGACACAAGTTGCTGCAAGAGATAATTGTTAGCCCTGTTTTTTTTTTTTTTTTCTTTTTTAATACATTTTATTCTTTGGTTTTCCTGACCCATCCCAACCCTTACCTGGTCAGGATGGCCTTTTCTCCTCCCATGTAGAAAGTGATGTAGCTGGGGTTCCAGCAAGAGAATGGTCATCCAGCTTCTCAACATTGGGTTCTCACATTCTGGGTCAGTGTGGATGGAGGGTGAGGCTGGGATAAGCCAAGTTCAGTAAAAGCCTTGTCTCTGCTATTTACCAGCTGTCTGACTTGGACCAAGTTACTTAACCTGGCTAAGCCTATTTCCTCACCTGTACAGCAGGGTCATCATGGGAACGGAAGGGGACAAAATGCATCTTAGAATGGCAGATCCAGGATCCATCCAGAATGGAGCCAAGAACAGGAACCATATATGGGAGGTGTCAAAATGACAAAATCCGATGGAGACCCTCACCATCTTTTCTGATACAGCCTCCCTCACAACAGGACAGGCAGCACCTGAAGGATCTTCAGGGTATTCCTAGAATTGGTTCTTGTAGAAAGGTCTATGGGAGGAGGAATAGGGGACAATTCTGTGAAAAAGTTTATCTCCATTCCTGTTTTTGGCAACTGAAGCTGTCTCAGTTTCAATTTTTCTGTCCACTCATGAATTTGACCCATGATCTCCTTGCCCCCGAGGCTCTGTGGATATGAGGGATAAGACTTGCACTTCTGCTGTCCTGAAGATCTGGAATAACCCCACAGAAAAACGGAACCAAATGAACCAATGCATAGCCACCCCCAACCAAAGATGGAGGTCCAGCTCATGTGGCCACCAAGCACTTGATGTGCCCTGCTGAGCTGGCATCGTGCCAGTATGGTGGAGACTGTCACATTAGAGTAACAGCTGATGTTTGTGGAGGCCCTACTTTGTGCCAGGCACCTGCAGGATGCTTTGCAAATGGAGCTTTATGTAATCTTCCCAGGAGCCTGTTGGGCAGGCATGGTACCCTCATTTACCCACAGGTATAGGGAAGCTCAGGTCTATGACCGAGGCATATAGTGGCAGGGGGATCTGAGTGCACAGTGCACCTTCTGCTTGCTTGTGACCACCACTCTATAGGAACGTAACACGTGCCTTCTGCCCAGTAGGAACTGAAAGTCCAGGAGGTGAAACACGCAGCCCCAAGTGCTGACATAAGGACACAGATGCTGAAGAGCCCAGTGGAAAAATCAGACACAAAAGGAGACAAGCTGGGTGCAGGGGCACACGCCTGTGACCCCAGCTACTCTAGAAGCTGAGGCGAGAGATCGCAAGTTCAAGGTCAGCCTGGGCGACTTAGTGAGACCCTGTTTCAAAATAAAAATTAAAAAGCATGACTAACAAAATTGTCTCTTACAGCAACTTATGTCAATTTCCTCTAATTCAGGCAACTCTGTGAGAAAAGCATTAAAAAGTAACTCAGTGGCAAAATGCCCCTGGGTTCTATCCCCAGAACTGCAAGAAGACAAAAAAAAAATAAAATAAAATAAAAGGAGACAGAACCAGGGAGATTTCCTGAAGGAGGCAGAAGTGGGAGGAGAGGCAGGATGGGTCAGAATATAACTGGAGAAAGGGAAAAACAAAAGAAATGGGAAAGCGAGAATGTGGCAGACCTTGAGGAGAATGCACTCAGTTTTGTGGCTTGTGGTGTTTGACAGAGGGCCTCTTTGGGGCGCTAGAATTGGGAACAGAAGCTTGGGGTATCTATTGCCTGGTTTCCGGGTTCCTGGAAAGGCCTGGTGCTCTGGGGAGATCTTCCTGCTCCTTTTGGCTTTCCATCTCTTTGGTGGACGGCTGGTGTTCAGTGACTGGTTGCCTGGATGGGGCTGATAGTTATCTGGACAGCTTCCAACCTCAGGAGCCAGGTGTTCATTCTGATTGTCAGTGCCCTTGCTGAACTGGTTGTTAACCATTGGCATCTCACCCTGGGGCCACTGACATGTACCCTGGGTCTCTACGTGGATGAGCTGGCTAGGTTGAGTGGGAATAAGGGGTGCTGCAGATGAGGGAGGAAGCAGCCATGCAGGGGCCACAGGCATCTGCTCCCCTCTGAGCCCCATGGATTGGTAGGGAGACCCTGGCAGTAAAGGGTGAGGGCCGAAGAGGTTTGGACAAAATATGATCCAGAGGTCGGGTGGCACATTCCTCCCCTTTGCGTGGGTCTCCGCATGGCTTGGGCTCCTCTGAGCTTCTCCAGGTCCAACCTTATACAAGAATAGGACTTCCCCAATGGCGGCTCCCCAGAGGAAGAATTTCACTGTAGGGGAGAGAGATTGGGCTCCCCTCAAAATACAACATGTGCTGGGCTGTGGGTTATACTTCAGTGACAGAGAGCTTACCTATCATGTGTGAGGCTCTGGGTTTGATCCCCAGTACCAAAAAATTTTTTAAAAAAAAATTTTAAGGAAAGATCAGAGAAGTCTTCTACAGGCTACTTCAAAGGGAAGGGTGGGAGGTCAGAGGGACATTTGGCTTCTGCTGTTCTATCATATGCTGAGCTGCTGTATGTTGGGATAGTGGGTCCTTAACCCATAATGGAAAATTATTAAGAAGAGCACCCAGAGATAAGGGGAGCTCTGACTAAACCCACCAGACAGGGTTCTTGCTGAAGGCAGACCAGAGATCAGACATCACCTGAAGGATGTGGGGGATACTGAGGGTGGGGGTCCTTGTTAAACTGAGGTAGTAAGATTTTTGCTAAAGTTGGATGAGGCAGACAGCACCACAGCCCAAACCTCAGGTCTCCCTGAAAAAATAGTCCAGGGGACACAGTACAGAATTTGGTCAATGAGAAAGTTTTGTCACAAGCACAGGACCTGGTATCTTGAAGATGTTCAGTAAATTTGTGTGAAATGAAGCCATGAGCCTGGCAGGTGGCACATGACCACAGAGGCACGTGGGAGATGTCCCTTTGGAGCCTCCTGGAAAATGACAGGGACACTCTGAAGGGAGCGAGGGCCTACTTGAGCTGGAGGCTATATGGGGGAGGGGGATGAGTCACTGAGATTTGAGCATTATTATACACAGGCTGGTGGCCTCCATTGTGCTGGGCTGTGGAATAAAAGGGAAGCCATGTTCCTTCCTCATACCTCTGATGACCCTGTTTTAAGGGGTCCTCTTCCCACTTCACCTCCCTATAGGTGGGATAAAACCTGACAGAGCAGACCCACTCTTTTCCCTTTCTTGCCCCCAAAGCCCTCCGACGTGTGGGGCAGCTTGTGTTCTGACATCTCTCCTGCTCTCCTAACAGGACATAGAACATCTGAGAAGCAAAAATACCTTACAAGATGAGCTTGCAGACCCTGGAGACAAGTTAGCTCTTTTTTTTTTTTTTTACTGCAAAGGTTCTGGCCAACTCTGGGTGCAGGAATGTTAAGTGCTGATAAGGAAAAAAAAAAAGATAAAATCTCGCCATCCTCCAGACCTGGAATTTCCTCATTCCGGAAGCCTGGTTACCCTGTCTTAGAGTTTGCCATTTCCTACCTTATACTCAATGTTCCTTTCTGCTTCACCAAAAGTACCTGATTTTTGGAGAGGGGGGGTGGTAAATCCAAGTAGCTGAAGGACTATTTCCCAATTCTATTAAAAACAAGGACACCAATGAGTTATAAATGCAAGTTGTTGGTGGGGAGAGTTCTAAAAGCTTTTTAAAGGAATCTGGGAAATTGATCTTCACCCTCTCCGCCCTTTCTTGTACCCCGGGAACACTAATGTAATGGCTGGAGCTCTAACAACTATATTGGACCACAAGGCAACCTTGAAAAAAAAGAAGCCACAAACCAAAATATTGACTCTCAACCTTTAATGTCGAGGGAGAATAAAAGGCAGCCGCTTATATCTGGGAACTGGCCTGACACTTTCAGCTAGGCTTTGGTTTTCTTAGAAGCTGGCCTAGCTGTTCTGTAGAACATAAACAACCTCACAGAACACCAATATCAGACAAGGTCACTTCAACTTTGATGAAGGAATCCAGAACAGACCACTTTATAACATTGTCTAGACAAAACCCACAAGACACTAAGCATTCCCCTTTCTGGCTGTTGATGTTTTATCAACTGTAGTCTCAATCTGATCTGCCCTCAGTATAGATAAAATAGTACACAGTCTTGAGATTGTCCTGTTTCCTGATAGCAGCCCACCCAAGCAAACTCTTGCTTCCTTGGACCCTCCCCAAACGGATCTAAGCAAAGCCCAAACACTACAAATCCTTTCAAATACACTTCCAGGGCTTGCCATGCTGTGCAATCGCCCTCACCCCGTGAATAAGAGAGCAACTGTTCAACTACAGAGTGTGAATAAGTGACTAGGGATCTGTGAACATGCAGAACAGGTTCTGTGGGTCTGGAGTCCAAGATCCATTGTGTTTCTAACAAGCTCCCAGCAATGCCCTGCTGCTGGGCCTGGGCTTCACTTTGAGGAGCAAGGCAGTCCGGGATCAGCAAGTGCCTGCCCTTGTCCCCGGGGCCACTGCATGAACCTCCTACTGCTTCATTTAAGCTGCTGTTTTGAGGTTGGTTGTCTATTACTAGGAACCCAAACCAGCACATCATCCATGGCCTTACACAGATTTGTGATCCCTGCCACAGGAGTTGTTGATCGGTCCGCTGTTGGCCAGGTGCTTATGCACGGGCCTAAACCTAAACTCCAGGCCTGGAGTCATTGACTGAATCCGATATGTTTGAGGCGAGATGATGAGAAATCAGAGCTACCATGTCATTTCACCTCATAGACTGAAAATCCTCAAATGATCCATGTTGGGCCCACGTGGGGCTCATGGACCCCCCTCTCAGAGGCTCCATTTCCCTCCATCTACAGCTCATGACACCGCCTCACCTTTCCTCTGCTGACTCTATTGCAGGGATGCCCTCTCACCTGGCTCTACTTCACAGGTGCTTCCCCAGTCCCTCAGGCTGTATGTGCTTTTTCTCTGTGCTCCCAGGATGCCCTGTGCCTCCCTGTGCCCTGGCGCTTTTCAGGCTGAGCAGCATTTGTTGTTTATTTTGTGTTCATTGCCCCACTGGTCCTAGATGGCAGGAACTCTGGTTTGTTTTATTCATCATTACGTCCCCTGGCAGAGTCCCTAAAACTCCATAAACATGAACTGGAACAGAAGACCTCACCTCTCCCAAAAGCCTGCTCCTCCACCTCTAATCACATAAAGGAAAGTTCTGAGAAAACCCTAGAAAAACCCTCCACCTAATCAGGAGGGACCCTCCCTTCCTCACGCAGCTGACTTAGGTGGGGACGCCAATGGCTCAGCTTGAAGCTGCAGCTCATAACTCCTTTGGAAACTTAGCCCCTGAGAAAAATGTAGGCTTCTGGAAAACCACAGGTGCACTGAGTGACTATTAAATGGAAAGTGACACCTCACCACCTGGGCTTCTCAAACTCGAATATGCTTAGGATGCTCTGAACAGCAAACATGTTCCGTCCCTTGGGGGCCTAGCCAGGTTGCTGTCCTGGGAGCTGCTCCTTGGCACCCACCTCAGACTTGAAATCTCTGGTGGTAGGGCCCAGGATTCTATGTGAAAACTAAACACAACAAAAGCCAGGTTGCTGGAGACCGTATCAGAGTGGTTAATTGCGGTGAGAGCTCCCACCTAAGTGTGTTTACATTGTTTTGGGTGATTTACTTAGTTTACTTAGTTTCCATCTTATAAGAGAAGCCACTGAAAATAGAGACTGAAAAACCAAAGAAAGAAAGAAGTGCCGATGTCAGTCCCATATGATGATGCCCAGGATGGCGAGGGTGATAATAGCAAGTATGCATTTTGCAGGAATGGGGGCTACAATTATTTAAGTGTATGCAGGGGAACATTTGTAAGAAAATAAATTAAAATGTTCACAATGACTGAATATAAGTAATTTATTCCTTTTATTTAATTTAAAAATAAACATTTGACTTGCATAGTAGAAAAATGCATGTAGTCAGTTTAAGAAATGTGTTCTTATTTTACACTTTAGGGGACAAAAGAAGCTGTGGGTTTCAATAGCTTCCAGGCACTCCAAAAGTGAAAAGTGAAAGCTTTTCTCAAACAATGTTGGGGGACAAGTGGGCATGTGAGGTGGCAATGCCATTAGGGTATTTGTTGGAACAATTCTAGTGCAGGAGACAAAAACCAAATTCAAACTGGAAAGAGAGAGAGGAAGAGGGGGAAGGTGTGGAGGGAGAAAAGGAAATGCCAGAAGTCTAAATTATAAATTTAGTCTAATGATCAAATTGGTTTTTATTTATGATTTATGAATTGGGGCAGCATTACCAACAAAAACTTGGAAAACATGCTCTGATGAAATGAACCGAGGAGGATTTGCTTCATAGGCAGGAAAGGGCTGAAGAACAAGAGAAGAAACAGAACAAAAAGTAAGTTGTTTTGTGTGAGGTTACTTCAGGTGACTTTCCTTATAAGGGTTAAAGCAGAGGGGACTTCCTTATTGCGTCAGCTAAAACTGGTTATTATCTCCCTTTCCTGATTTCTCAGAAAGTTAGATAAACAATGTAGTTTCAGTTTGGTGATGTAGAAATTTAGCCTGAGTGACTCCATTTTGGTTTGGTCTATTGGGATTGAGGCTCAGGTCAAATTGGCGGCCTCCTATAAATGTTATTTAACAGAAGAAAAAAGAATGGGAGGGAGAAAGGAAGGAAAGAAGGAGGGAAAGAAGGGAAGGAGGGAGGGAGGGGAAGAAAGAATGAAGGAGAAGAATTTGTTTGCAAATGAAAAGGCCAGCTGGGCCCAGGAGCTTTCGAGACTCTGCATCTCTTCACTTCCTCAGCATCATCTCCAAGCTCAGACAGGCCCTGGCCTACACTCCATCTAACTGTGCCTGCTGTAGGTAACTTGGGCCAGGGTTATGTGTCCATCCCTCTGGCCCTCTAGAGAGAGGTACTGTTGTGATGGCCAGGCCTGGACCATGTGACCCTCCTCTATTGGAAGGATGTGAGCAGGGAGGTCAGAAGACCTGTTTCCCCAAAGGAAAACTAAAATGCTGTTGTTGGGAGAAGGAGATACTGGGCAGAAAAATGAAACAAAACAAAAACTGCTCTAATCGATCACGTTATTGGTGTTTGGCAGATTCACTCCTAGATCATTTTTCAGATTTGGTCCCAGAGTTTGGAAGAGGCCTGGAGTCTTAGGCTTCCAAGAGAAAAGCTGCATGGGCGCCTGCGGGAGGGGGAATTCTTCCTCACCGAGGTCAACACTGTGTGCACTGTTCTCTGGAGGAAGTGGGTATTTCCACACTAAGTTCCTTTCCCTGCACAATGAATTATTATCTTGATGAGAAACCCGTGGGCAGCTGGTTGAGAAGAGAGGTCTTCTCTGAATGAGAGGGGATTCACCATCTTCCTTTCAGTGGTGACAGTTTTTCTGGTGTCGATGCAGGCTGTGGATTGATTCACTTACAAATATACTTTTTGGAAGACACCATAATGCTAGCCTCTGCAAAATACATGCTGGAGATTATTTCTGCCACCCAGGATATGTCTCCTTTGTTACAACCACTCTCTCCACCACCCCCACACCTTGCGGTGGGTGCCAGGAGTTCCCCAGCTGGAGGCCAGATAAGGGGTGTCTGTGTGGTAGGGCTTGGAGAGGGTGTGGTGGGAGCAGGGATGGTAAGCCCACAGCAGTGGCCAAAGTCCTATCTAAGCTCTGTCCCAGGTCTCTCTCTTGAGCTCTCTGATACCACTGACTTTCTAAACTGGATATCTAAGATTGTGAGCATGTTGTCCCCCCGCCCTGGTACCCAGGCCTTCCTTTCTCTCCCTTGAATCCCAAAGTCTGGGGTTAGGGCCTTGGTCACTGTCCTCAGAGCTCCTGGCCTCCCCACAAAGGATGGAAGAACACAAAATTTGCTATTCTGGCTGCTGAGTTGGAGCCAAGGAACTTCATTTGCTATTTCCTTTCCTTGAACTCTCCCCAAAGGACCATCATCTCCCCGAGTCTCCATCAGAGGGCCCTAGCTGCCCCTGCTCCCCATGATGGATATCTGGTCCTTTTCCCACCCAAGAGAAATGTGGACTATTTCTAAGCCCTGGAATTTCCCATTCTACACCCAGCTCCCGTGGCCGAGGGGCTGAGAAAGTGTGAGTTTGAGGGATGGGAGAGGGGTGTCCCCTACCACCAAATACCAAAGGCTTCTGCCAGACCTAAGACCTGGTTCCCTGGGGCCATCTATGGAAACCTCTGCCCCTGACCCCACAGGCCTTCTGACTTCCCATAAGGCCTAGGGAAACTGAGCCATGGGAAAAGGGAATTTTTACAAAGACAGGAGAAAAGGTCTGTGAAAAAAATCCAACACTTGCTGAAGAAACTAAACTCTCACCATGTTTTTCTCTCAGATCATTTCTATCAATACATAATATATATGTAAATACATATACATTTATATATGTGTGTAGCACACAAATCTGCTGTTAATTTTTCCTTACTTTTTAAAGCTTTCTGTATAAATTATTTAACAAATTAATAAAGAAGAAGAGAGAAAATTTGCCTATAGAAGAATTCTAAATGATGTCTGTACTCTACCCTTCAGGAAGTCGAGCTTAAATCCTGTCCTAGTGGATCACTGCCAAAGAGTACAGTATAGAAAGGCAAAAAATAGCAATTTAATAGGAAAGAAACCAGTTAGATAGCATCCTCACCAAGGGATGAAGGTAAATAGTACCAGTGATAAGTCACGTGGCTCCCATGGATCCTTGATATCATCTGATGGGAGGGCTCTTTCCCTCCATAGTATTCTTCCCCCAAGCCCATAATCCCAGTCAAATGTGAAGGAAACATTAGATAAACCTGAATTGAAGGACATTCTACAAAATACCAGACAATCGTCAAGGTCATGAAAAAACGAGGAAAGGCTGAGGAAAGAATTTAGAGTAAGAAGATGGAGATATGATGAGAAAATACTGTGGTGTCCTGGAAGAGGAAAAGGACGTTAGTGAGGAAATCAGCAAACTCCAATCAGAGATTATCGTTATGTATTAACATGGCACCAATGTTGATTTCTTAGCTTTGACCAATGTACCATGGCTAGGCAAGATGGTAACATTTGGGAAAACTGGGTGAAGGGTGTACTGGAATTCTTGGCACTGTCTTTTCAGGTTTTTTTTTTATGAATCTAAAGCTGTTCCAAAATTTTAAAATAATCTGTAAACAAATAAACAACAAAGCTTCCTCTAGAATTTAGAGATGGACAACATCCAGTACTGGTAAGGCTGTGGGGCAACTGGAACTCATACATTGCTAGTGAAAATGTAAAAATTAGTCACTTGGGGAAAGAGGTTCATTGTTTCTTATAAAATTAAACATAGATTGCTCTATGACTCAACAATTCCACTCCTAGATATCTACCCAACTGAAATGAAATTTATGTCCACACAAAGACTGGTATGCTCCAGTTGGGCTGTTGTTCCCATCGTACCAAGGAAACTGGTCTCAAGATGACAATGACGGAGACATCGCTAGACCCTATGGTGAAATCTCATTTATCAATCACGTTATTCTGCCTATTGCGAACATTCCATACAGTTCACTCATCTTCCTCGAAGCACTTTCTTTGGCTTTCAGAACCCAGTAGTCTCTTGGTGTTTCTTAAACTTCTGATTATTCTTGCTCAGTCTCCCTGGTTTGTTCCCATTATCTTCCCGACCCCTTAGTGCTGGCACACACAGGATTCTCTAAATTTGCTCCTCAGGTGATTTTACTGAGTCCCAGGGCTCTAAATTCCATTGATACTTATGCTAAGGACTTCCAATGTGACAGAGAATTTCTATCTCTAGCCCAAATCTCACCCCCAAACCTAGACTCATAATTCCAATTATCTATTTGCCATTTCTTTTTGGATATTGAACAGACACCGCAAACTCAGTATGTTCAAAAACAAACTCCTGATCTACCATGTGTCCTTTCATGGCTATGACAAAACACCTGAGAAAATCAGCTTAACAGAAGGAAAGATTTGTATTGTCTCACAGTTTCAGAGGTTTCAATCTATGGTTGCCCTCAGGTCTGTGGCAAGACAGAACATTATTTATGATGGAAGTTCATGGTGGAGCAAAGCTCCTCATCTCACGGTAGCAGGGAATAGGGGTGGTGAGGAAGGCGTCGGAATTCCAATATTCCCTCCTAGGTCATATCCCTAGTGAACTAACTTCTCTCCATTAGACCTTACCCCCTAAAGGTTCCACCACCTTCCAAACATGCCACAGGCTAGGAACAAAGTCTTTGAAACATGGCCTTTGGGAGACATTTAAGATCCAGATCATAACATCCCATAAACCTGCTCCATCTGCAGCCTTTCCTATCTCTGTAGGTGATCCTGACATCTTAGCATGGGCTCAAACAAACAAACAAAAATCTATGAGTCATTTTTGACTGCTTTTTTTTCTTACACCCCACTGGCTTTACCTTTAAAATATATCCACTATCTATTCTTCATTATCCTCACTGCTACTATCCTGGTCCAAGCACCACCATTTTTCATCTGGGTTGTTGGAATAGCCTCCTGGCTGGTCCCCCTGTTTCTAATCTTGTCTCCCAAACCATATTCTCAACACAGCAATGAGGAATTCTGTTAAAATTTAAGTCAGATCACGTCAGTCCAATTTCCATAGCGATTCTTCATTGTTCTCAAAATTAAAGTCAACACCCTCTCAGTGACCTTTTTGGTCCTAAATGATCCTGCCCTCCTGCCCCCACATTACCTCTGGGATTGCATCTTCTGGTACTTTCTCCATCAGTTTTTCCACTGTTTCTCAAATATGTCAGGCACGTTCCCACCCTCCGGAGGGCTCTAGCTGTTCTCTCTGTCTGGAAGGTTCTTCTGGCCAACTCCCTCACCTCCTTCAACTCTTTGTTCAAATCTCACCTTCTCCATGAGGCCAACCTGGCCTTCAGCTTTAATGGAAACTGCTCCATTCTCAGCACTTCTTATTTCCTTATCTTATCCTGTTTCCCCCCTTGTTTCTGTAGCATGCACCACTTTGTAATCCACTAGTCAATCTGTTATCTATTTTGTTTGCTTTTTATTGTCTGTCTGCTCAAGCAATCCACTATATCCCAAGCAGTACCTGGCACTGTGGCTGCCCAGGAAGTATCTGTTGAATGAATTAATGAAGTTTCACCAGTGGGAGCAAACTTCCCACCTCCAGCCTGTCAGCTGGGTCTGATCAGACTGATCCAAGAGACAGCTGAGAAAAGGTGGATCTGAAGGGATTCCTTCCCATCCCAGCATTGAGAAAATGGAGTCAAGTTCTTGACGCCTCGGTTTTCGGTTGTTCCCTATGATTCAGATAGACGGGGCCTCTGGCTTGCTAGGCTGTGGCTGCAACCTCAGAGCCACTGCCACTTGCCAGAGTCAGATTCACAGGAGCCCCTGTGTATCCCAGGAATTCACACGTAGATGACATTTGTGTATAGCTGTGCTATTCAGCATAGTAGCCACCCATGGGCAGCTCCCAACAACTTGAAATGTGGCCAGTCTGAACTGAGATGTGCGGAAAGGGGAGACTCCGAAGACTTAGAACAAAGAATGCAAAGTATCTCATGAGTAGTTTTTAATTTTGGTTGTTAAAATGATACTATTTTGGATATCTTGGGTTAAACAAAACGGACTACCAAAATCATATTCCATGCTTTTACAATTATGTCAAAATGAATCCCAATGTTATGTATCACTAAAAAGAACTAATACAAAATTAAGATCTTTGGTTTCTAATTATTATTTTAATATTATTTTAATTATTATTTCAAGTGACATAAGTGGCTTGGGTTATATACTCATCTAGAAATCAAATCCCAAGACCTTGAAAATCCTCATTTCCTAAATGCAAACGGACAGCTCCTTTCTTTCAAGTAATATTGAGATACAGTTGGAATACATTGAGACAAAAGCCCCTGCAGGATTTCACTAATTGGGTTAATGGAGACTTTAAAAAAAAAAAAAAAAAGTTGGTTTTGTTTTTATTCTTATATTATCTCATGATTCTTTACCCCCAGGGGCAAAAAGCCCTCACATAGAACACACGTAGCCTCCTCATTGCGATGAACTGGATTAGGAGTGGGGATCTGGAAATAAACAAGGACGGCCCCTGCTGCCTCCATACAGCTCCCACCCAGCTCTGGGTACCTGGTAGGTCCCACTGAGGCTCAGTGGGCAGTGGCGGGAGTGGGGGTGGGGATGCCTGACTGTGCCTGCTGAAGGGCAAGGGCAGGTATGAAAGATGAGCAAGTGGCCAGAGCTCAGACCTGTAGAATGGCTGCAAGTTGGCTACAGGGCATTCCAGAGGGAGCCCTGCATTCGAAGGGGTCCAGAATGTGCCACGGTGCCATAGAATTATTTTGGGCTGAAGACATTTGACAATGAACAGCTGCAGGAAGAGAGCTTTTCTGAGCTCCCCTTATCTTCCTAAAAGTAAAGCTTTCCCCCAAAGAATCTGGCTATCATAAATCCCTTCCCCAGGAATTTCACAGCCAGAGAAGATTGACGCTTATCACTAAAGAGAAGTCAACACATGTCAGCACCTGGGTAAGAAATCACTTAACAGGGCTGGGGATGCAGCTCAGTGGTAGAGCGCTCATGCGTTAGGCCCAGAGTTCCATCCACAACACTGCAAAAGCTAAAACAAAAATTATCGTATTTCCCAGCTATTCTCCCAAGGGACCATTTATTTTTCCTAAGTCCTTGGTTCTCTCAGAAATGCCTTCCCTTCTGCCCCAGGTTCTATTTGGGACATACTTTGTGTGTGTGAATTCTCACATACATGCAAAAGGGAATAAAAATCTCCCTGTTTCTCTTGCTAATTTGTCATTTGTCTGTTTAATTTGCAAATCCCTAGTGACTACATGAAGAGGGCAGAAGAAAAGTTTTTCTTTTCCAACAATGGCCAGGCACTGATGCTGCACAAGAGCTGCTCAGAGATCAGCACACTTTGTAGGCCAAGTGGAAGGATTTTATGTTCTCAGGAACAAACTCAAGGGGCCTGTTGATTCTAGGAACTAATTTTGGAATAGAAACAAGCTGTGGGAGAGTTTCAGGAAAGACCAGCCCTGAGAGCCTGGGGAACACAGTGAAGCTGCGACTTCCTGGAGGTGAGGCCCAGGGGAAAGGGATACTCTGACAAAGTTAGGAGACAGAGGGGTACAGGGAAGACCAAGCTGGCCCAGTGCTTTAACCAGACCTGGTTGTCCCTGGATTTCAGCTCTCTGTTCTGATCTTTCCTGGGAGTGACTGCTCCTTCCTGACTCAGAGCTGAAGATCTGGCCTGGGCGGTATGGTCAGTTTCTCATGAAAAACACAATACAATTTACCTCAGGTTTCTGCCTCTCACTGCGCTGTCTGGAAGGAAAAAAGAAAAGAAAAAGTAAAGTCAAACAAAATAAAACACTCAAAAAAGCATTCACAAGAGATCACAGGCTAGAAAGGGAATAAGAAATGATAACAAAGCCGGCATGGGAGCTCATGCCTGTAATCCCAGCGGCTCGGGAGGCTGAGGCAGGAGGATCACAGGCTCCAAGCCAGCCTCAGCAACTTGGTGAGGTCCTGTCTCAAAAATAAAATAAAATAAACGGCTGAGAGTGTAGCTCAGTGGTAGGGCGCCCCTGGGTTCAATCCCCGGTACCGAGGGTGGGGGGGCGGGGGACCACTGACAAGACAAAAAGTTACTTTTAATTTAATAGCAACTCAAATGCAGGTCAACCATTCCAGACAGAAAAGTGGGTACAATTGTGCTGGATGCGCCACAGATGGATAAGAGACAAGTTAGGATGAGAACCAGGGAAAACACGCCCCTGGGTTATGGAGAGGCTCCTGGGAAGGAGGGAAAGGTCAGGATTTTGCCAGAACCGCGCACATATCCAGGGCTGCGAGCAGCCGGCAGCGCTGCGGGGCGGTGGGTGGGGCGAGGGGCGCGCTCTTCCTCCACCTAAAGCCCCAGTCCACCCTGGAGCAAGGAGCGTGCGCGTTCATTTGCTGCAAGCTGTATTTATGGCTTTGCGGAATTTTCCGAATGAAGTAACTTTTTTTCCCAGACCCTTTTCTTCACAACTGAAATTGGATCCCCACAGTCCTTGGAGACAAACAGAACAGCATGACCTCACCCGCCTGGGAGTTGTCATTTCAGACACCGTGGCAGCCTTTTGTTTCAGATAAAATGGATGTGATTTGCCTTGTGGAGGTGGCATGCTGCCTGCGCAGAGCAGGACCTGGGAAGTGAGCCGGGCGGCAGGTGCCAGGGCCACCTGCAGGGCAGGACTGGGCAGAACAGATCCTCTGCTTCCTCTCTTAACTGCAGAGCTTCGGAGATGACGCTCTGTGACACAAATCATGATGTTGACAGCCCCTGCCCCCTGCTAGGACACTGACGTCTGTGTCCTTTCTCTTTTGGTCTCTGAGGCTCAGGTGACAGCAGCCAGGTGCCGAAAACAGTGACCTGGAGATTAGATGGCCTGGATTCAGCTTGTCTTGCCTTGACAAGCTTCAAGCCTCAGTTTTATTTTCTGGGAAGGTGGGGAAGGTAAAAACAAACCTGTTACCCTGCAGAGATGAGCCAATACCGGTAAGATCACAAATAAATGTAAGGAACTAGAACACACAGGCCTGCCCATCCACTTATCCTCCTCAGCTGTCTCTCAACACCCAACAGGGAAGGGTTCTATATCTCCTCAAATGTCCTTGGCTTCCTGCAAGGAAGGTTCAGGAAGATTGGCAGGGACTGTGTTCAACATCCCCTAACGATTATGGTATTATTCAATGGAAACTTAAAAAAGAACTGAAGCCCAATGTGCCAGTGCTCACAGGCCCAACTGTTACAGAAGTTGTCCCATCTTAATGCAAATAAATGCCTCTTAATGTAGTGGGGGGGCTGTCAGAATGCTAGGTAGCAGATGTCCAAAACGGGAAGTAATCATATAATTATACTAAGGGGGTCACTGTGCACCAAACCCTGTACTGAACATTGTGCATATATTGTCTCTTTTGATCCTCTGATTAGTGTTACTATTTCCATTTAACAAATGATGAACCTGAGGCTAGAGAAGGCAGCAGCAACCTGCCCAAGACCAATCCCTCACAACTGGAGGTTTGCGGCCCAAACCCAGGTCTATGTGACAGCAAGGCCCATGTATTCAATCACTGCACCATTCTGACTCGCAGACACAGGTAGAGTTCTGTGAAAAGGTGTGCCTTGTGCACTTTGTTTTCACGTGGATCCCATAAATGGTGAGGAAGAGAGACCAAGCTGTATTTGAGTGAGTTTCCTTGAGGTGCTGAAGGTGTGGCATCTTATCACATTCTTTGTATCTGTTTTTGTAACTGAGAAGTATTATGTGGACCCTCTGTTACAACTTATTTTATCCAAATTGAATAACCAATAAAAATCACATGTGTTTGTAAAGGCTGACATTGAAATAAGTTGATTGTCTCTATTTATTCCAGAGGTGGGAATGATGTTTGAGGACATATAAACCAAAGGACTGAAGTTAGGTTCCTTTCTGCATCACTAGGACTTCATTAAAATCAGCAGAAGAAAAGGAGCTTAACTATATAAACCTGAAAGCAGAATTACTTCTTTCTAAAGTGTGAGCCTTTTGATTTAATAGAAGCACCTGAGAAGAGTCAGGTTATTTAACATGTAAAAGGGCATCATAATTTCTGGGGTTGGGAAGCTCCAGGTCCTTTCTATTGATAGTATTCTCTGAGCCAGGGGCAGTGCATAAGGTAACTGTTTCCCTTCCAAGTGTCTTCCAAATGCATCTCAAGGCTAGGGTAGGGTAGGCCTTGGGAAGGTGTAGTTTCTCAAAAAGTAAATGAGACAAGATAGAATTCCTATGTGTTGGGGTTGGGGCTGCAGCTTTCCAGAATGGGAATCTCAGAATGGTGACCTGATTGGCTGAAGGTTGGTTGGTTGGGATTGTAGTACATTCCAATTTTATGTGACTGACATAGACTTTCTGAAAATCATAATATGGTGAGTGCCTGAGCTCAGCTGCTAGAGCATTCTTGTAATTAGGCAAGATGATATCACCATAGCTCTGGGATTGTGCAGTGCCAACAACAGATATGAATGTCATGAGAAAACAGCCTCATGCTTACTAAACAGAAGAGTCAAGTACAAAGAAAAAGCAAACTTCCATGTTTCCATTTACTCTGTCAGCTCTAAGTGCGATTCTCTTTTGCAGCAAATGTGATTACCAAGATTTGCACCTTTGCTCATGGGAACTCAATGGAAATCATCCTACTGAGTCTCAGAGAGCATTTTAAAACTAAACAATTGGTTAAAAAGGTAAATATTTCTCTGCTCCATGTAAACCCTAGATCAGCCAGCTGGAGGATTGTAAGCCTGGGCTTTTTTCCTTCTCTTATCACTGGGGTGGTCTCTGGGTTCTACTGATGGTTAAGAGGTGGAGCTGTGAGAAGGAATGGGATGATACCTGGAATGTTCAATGGGTTCTTATAAGGCCATTTCTATGAAAAACAATGGGCAGGGTTTGCACATAATAGTTATTAAAACTTCCTCAGCAAATCAGAGATTTTGTGATAGATCCATTGAGCATAAAAAAACTATAGTTCAGTCAATAAAGCACATAATCTTTCTACCAAGGAAGGGAGAAATAACATGTTGAATCCCTCAAAGAACTAGGCACCTTCAGATGGGCTGTCTTACTCAAACCAAGTGGGACAGATAGCATAAGATTTAAATCCAAAAGCACCAGTTAGACTCTGGTTTGAAAACTGACGTTACTCAGTGACTTTAGAAAGCACACTGAATTTTTTAAGCCTCATTTTCTTTATGGGGATAATAACAGTTTCAACCTTCCTGATACATATACAACATTGAAAATAAGGTAATTATTATTTTTATCAACTATAACAAATTTGTGAGGTCGCTATTATTTCTGTTTTAGACACAAAAACAGAGGTTAAGAAAACTTAAAATATTTGAACATGGTCAGTTCATATTAAGTCAAGCTGGGAGCTGTCAGCACCTAGTCTGTGTGTTTTCCAATGTAACCACAGTCCCCACTGTCTGGTCCAAAACTGGAACTTACCTAAAATAACAAATAAATGTGGGTTGTTCAATAAGGCAAAATATACAACTGATACCTGGTGAAATTTCCAATTTCCTTCCCTCCTCCCAAATCAAGGGATCTACTAAAATAAAGGAAAATCACCTATGCCTAAGTTTGCAGAGTAAGATTGCAAAAAGACTTTTTGGGATAGGGTAACATTTGAGACTCCCTACATTTTATTTTCTCTTAAACTTGAATCACAATCTAAAAGAACAGCCTGTGCTGATCATTCTAACTGGGGCTATCCAAAATAAGTGATAGTGGTTTTTTTTGCCAGCTTTCTGTGCCAGTGACCTAGAAACTATTTCAAAACTTATTTTGATTTTGTAGGAGCTGAAATTTCAGTGAAACAGTCCAGACAACTCTGACACAGTCTTTAAATTTAGAAATCAATCCCCAAAGACAGGGAATAATTTTTATTGTATCAGAGAATAACTCTCTCCTAGCCCAGTTACAAAAGGGAATAACTAACTTTACAACGCCACATTTCTAAATATCTGCAATTCATAATATGAAGGTATAAGAGAATTAGACTAGCAATTATTCTTCAACCTCCGAGAAGGAATTTAAGCCTATGGACATGCACAATCATTAAGCATTCCAGAGAGCTAACATTGCATGTCATAAAAATTTAAACACATAAAGGGATACTGTGAAAACAGAGAAAAACAACTGAAATTTGCTCAAATGTATCTACTCATAAAGTAATGCATGCACACATTAATTTATAATGATTCCAGTAAATAATTTATCTTTAAAAAGAATCTCAGGAGATATACTTTGTGCATTTCAAGTCAGAACTTCCCTCAGTCAGGGCTTATTTTTAAATCAATCCTTAAACTGATTTAGACATAAAAATTCCCCAAACCCAGGTTAACAACAACAAAACAATAATAAATCTTTATAGAGAAAAAAGGAACAGGAACCCACTGAACATCCTCAGATGAGGGATTTCTAAGATTTTATCCTAAGTGTGTGCTTTTCTATCTTCATTCATATCTCTGCCTTTTCTTGGAGGCTTGCAAAGATGTGGGAAAAGACACATGGAAAACATAATGGAGGGCTCACCTAGCACCTGCAGGACATCTCTGGCTTGCTGGAGGACCAGAAAGTGAATAGTTTTTTAAAGCACTGATCTCCTAACTCAAAAGTATACAGCCTACAATCAGCTTGAAGAAACATTTGCTCTTATAAGAAAAGTACTGCCAATAACCATTATACCTACTTTTGAAACTCTGGAGCCATCTGCTTAGCCTCTTCAAATCATTTCCATGGTGGAAGATGCTTTAAAGGGAGAGTGACATGGTGACTCTCCTGCTGAGAAACACATGGAGACTGACTTACAGAAATCTACAACTTTGGCTTCTAAGGTTATCAGCTTGACAAAAATAAAGTATAAGAACACAATGATGAGGGGGGCGGTTCCAAGATGGCGGCGTAGACAGTCCACTCTGCGCTAGGCTCTTAGGGACCAAGGCTGGAAGTGGTGGAGGCGCCGTTTTCCAGCCAACTTCCTGGCATCATTCTTCAGCTCAACATCCCACGCAGGAATTTTGCT
>CM053400.1:149033966-149153612 GCA_028644305.1 Xerus rutilus
ATTGTAACAATTTTTTTCTATTTGCCTCAACAAATGTTTTCAGTGAATAGTGTGTACAGCTTCTGATAATTTGTTTTTTTCTGTTATGTTTGCCAACATGTATTAAAATGCAACTTTTGGGAAAAAAAAAAAAAAAAAAGAACACAATGATGAGAAAGTCTATCTTGGTTAGCCACTGGGGAGGCTAAGGCAGGAAGTTCACAAGGTTCAAGGCTGGCCTGGGCTACACAGCAAAACTCTGTCTCAAAAAAAAAAAAAAGTCTATCTAACACCGGACAATTGTTGTTTTAGTCAGCTTTTATGCTGCTACAACCAAAAGACCTGACAAGAACAATTTCAGAGGAGGAAATGTTTATTTGGAGCTCACAGTTTCACAGGTCTCAGTCCATAGACACTGGTTCCTTTGATCTGGGCCATAGGTGAGGCAGAACACCATGGTAGAAGAGTGTGGTGGAGGAAAACAGCTCAGGAAGCAAAGAGAGACCACTCTGCTCAGCAGGGACAAAATATAAACCTCAAAGGCACACCCCCAGTGACCCACCACCTCCAACAGCACCCTATCTGCCCATAGTTACCACCCAGTGAATCCATTCCCGTGGATTAATGCACTGAATAGGTTAAGGCTCTCACAAACAGTTCACCTCTGAAATGTCTTGCACTGTCTCACACATGAACTTTGGGGGACACTTCATATCTAAACCATAACACTTGTATTTTAAAATGATATTTAGAAAGCCTGACTAGATTCCTTCGGGATAAATTCTTCTGAATACCAAATTTGAAAAGCCCCAAGTATTATAAAATGACGTGCTGTCATTTTTGATTGCTAGAGATTTTGTTAGCACTTGACTGCAGTTAAAACTATCCTCCATTACATGTGAAAAGCTTAAAAATTCTGTATATCAGCAGTATAGGTCTCAGTATCTACTATGAGATCAGCAGTCTGGCAAAAAAAATACAACCACATATTAGAGCAGGGGACGAAGATTTGGAAGGGACCATATTGAAAAGGTAAGAGCAGTGCATTACATCTGGATTCAAATAACATTTCTAATCCTTTCTTAATTTTTGGATTATAGTCATTCAGTCCCTCTTGGTCCCCCACACAATGTATACTTTCTAATGTCCCTCTAGCCCTAAAATTTTATGATTATGGTACCCCTTAAGGTCCATTTTTCAGACTTCATTCAAATAATTCATCAGGACACTAGAATAGAATAACCTAGGACATTGGATTTCCATGTTTTAGAATAATACCTGCTTATTCAGCTAAACTTAAATCCCTTTTTGGAACGAAGAAAGACACATAAATAAGGTAAACTGATATCTGTAGGAATGCCAGAAACCATAATTGCATTTTTGAATAGGAGACAACAAAGTATTGTTCCCAATTGCAGAAGGTCAATATACTTTCTCTTGTTAGATTCCAGGAAAAAATAGGCAGTTTTGTGGTAATCCTATCAATTCTACTAAAAAGAATACCTCCCAACTATCCATACTCCATCATGCACACAGAATAGCACAAATAAAATGATAAATCACCATGATGACCTGTATTAAAGAAGCCAAGTTTGGCATTAAGCTTATCAAGCCTCCAGTGTGAAAGACATTCTACCTGGTCAATTCCACAATTGTTAGAGAACATCATGTGAAAGCAAAATAACTGCTCAGCAGAAAGGCTTGTGGTTCTAGTTGTAAGAAGCACAAGTTCCTCCTCAGGGGTCTTCATCAAGAACTCTGTCAATGGCTTTCAGTCACTTTTCTTAGAATAGATACAATGGTTAGGTCTACAGGTGAGGAGACAATTTTCACTTCAAGATGATGACATCAGCCAGGCACGGTGGTGCACACTTGTAATCCCAGCAGCTCAGGAGGCTGAGGCGGGAGGATTGTGAGTTCAAAGCCAGCCTCGGCAACTTAGTGAGGGCCTAAGCAACTCAGAGACCTTGCCTCTAAATAAAATACATGAAAGGGCTGGGGAAGTGGCTCAGTGGTTGAACCTCTGGGTTCAATTCCCAGTACCAAAAACAAGATGATGATATCACAACTGAGCAAAGGCATCACAGCACGATAGTGAAGAGATCTCAGTCCAACCACCTGAGTTCAAATCCCAGCTCTGCCCCTTACTAGCTGGTGACCTTGAATGTTATTTGAATCTGCCTCCAGCCCCTTGGCTTCCCTGTGATGTGAGGACAGTAGCATTTGTGAACCTTTGAGTTAGTAAGCCCTGTATAGTGATAGCATCACTTATTAATGAAGAGCTTAGTAAAGACACTGCCATGATGGGGCCCAAGTATCTAGCTCTACACGAACCTGACTTGAACCCAAGGTATATTTTAGAAAAGTGTGATCCAAAAGAACTTTCTGCAAAAATGGAAATATTCTGTCTGTGCCATCCAATACACTTGCCAGTGGTGACTACTGACCACTAGAAATGTGATTTGTATGAATCACATTTTGACTTTCTAGTCACTGGGCACAGTGGTGCATGCCTGTAATCCCAGCAGCTCGGGAGGCTGAGACAGGAGGATCACAAATTCAAAGCCAGCCTCAGCAAAAGCAAGGTGCTAAGTAACTTGGTGAGACCCTGTCTCTAAATAAAATACAAAATAGGGTTGGGGATTTGGCTCAGTGGTTGAGTGGCCCTGAGATCAATCCCCAGTACCCCTCACCCCCAAAAAATGACTTTCTAATTTAAGTTAATCGGAGTAGCAAATGGCTACTACATTAGCACAGATACAGAAAATTTCTATCACTGAAGTTTGGTCAATGCTAATCTAAAACATCTGCCAAGCAGTATCTCTAAATATTGTTACCAGTTAAGTTGTGGGTGAATAGTAAGTGATGAGGAACTCTAGATTGTAGTTCTTAATTTCTAACATGAGTGTGGCCAAATCTCTGTTTCCAGGTTAAGTGTCAACCCCTGGAGCAGCCCAGTTGCGATGTGAAGTCTGAGAGGATGATCATCTAAAAGATGTACCAACCTATGTGCTTTGAGGGAAGCCAAGGGGTGTACATGGCAAGGCCAAGTTCTTCTCTCAAAAACTGTTTTGAATCCACTTTAGAGTACAAAGGAATGGCTTCTGCCTGAACAATTTAAAAGGGTATTTTAACCAGATGCTGGCCTCATCTCTCCAAGCCCCAACCAGTGTTCTATTAACTTTGGGGAAAGCTACTTCCTGTTATAGTCTCCAAGATGAACTACGTGGAAAAGGTATGTATGCCAAGATGAATAAATAAGATAACCTTCAGCATGAATCCCAGGTAAGAGGGAATAACAACTGCTGAAATCAGTAAAATTATTTCACACAAATGAGGTAATATGAAGACAAGATAAAATGAAAGTAATTTATAATAAAATGTGTTTTTCATATGCAAATGTGGAAGCAAACTACATTAGAAGGAATAAGTCAATACCTGTAATAGAATCATGTTGGTTGCTTAATTATTATCAGTAGCACTGCTGACAATATCAATACTTTTGAACAGATACAATTCTTGGTCAAGTCTTGAACAAAATAAAATGGAATCTTCCCTTAATTATCTGGTGATTGTATTCTTGGAAAATTCATGGTACATTTAAAACTATCTTTGTTTTAAAATGTAAAAGGAGTTGGGGTTTAGTCTCAGATAGCTGTAATAGCTCTTATTTTTGTTTTCTTAACACATGAATGTTCCAAAGAATACTAAAGAATCATGCAGGTTATACAACAATTCTTTGTTGTGTCAAACTGGCCACTAATTGCCAACAGTGGTCAATCATTTCTAAAATCACTGGTCCAAGCCAATCGTATGAATTCTACTTCCCCTGTGCCCACCAATGACTAGTTGTCAATCCAGGCCTGTAGGCAACCAGTGCCTTGCATTGGTTGGTTTCAGATTAGGGTACATGATGTAATGTCAGCCAATGAAGCAAGGTATCCTAGGAGGAAATCACAAGAAAGATGGTTTCTTTTTGCCACATATGCCTACATCCCAGCTACTTGGGAGTTTGGGGCAAGAGGATCTCAAGTTGAAGGCCAGCCTTGGCAACCTAGCAAGACTCTGTCTCAAAATAAATAATGAAAAGGGCTGGGTTATAACTCTACTCTTGGGTTCAATCCCTAGCACTCTTGGTTCAATCCCCAGTACCAAAGGAAGGAAAAAAAAAATTTTCTCTACCTGGTTATAAATGTACATGATGCTGAAAATTCTGCACTTATCTCAGAACTAGAGAATGTAGCAAATAGAAGGTCACAACCAAAGTACAGGGGAGTTAAGCTAAAGACTTTTGGACTACGTGGACCCTACTGATGGACTTATTGTTAACATGAACCAATACATTTTCTATGGTTTAAGCTGCTTCCAGTTTGGATTTGGATTTTTGTAACTGAAAGCACTTTGACACATATGTAAACAATTTCACAAGTAAAAGGCTGAGATCAGGTTTAAAAAAATACCACCACCACCAAAACACCACCAGAAAGTAAATAATGCTCCAGGACTTCTGCACCAGGTAGTGAACCTGTGCAGGCACTGCTGGGGGAACCTGCACGATCCTTAGGTAAGGAGCTGACTGCACAGGACCAGCCTGCGTAGTTTGTCATGCCGCAAGCACACTAAGGGACGAAGATCAGCACAGGCCGTGCATGCAGCTTATTGGGGGGAACTTGTGAAAAAAAAAGAGCTATTTAATCTGAATTAAAAAATATAGTGATAGGCAAAGTAATGCTATCAGTACCTGTGTATAAAAGCTCTATATGATGCACTGTGGACAGGAAGGGATGTAAAAATAGAAGAAGGCTCTGCTTTCACTGTTATAATTACAGCAACATATTTTAAAAAAATACATGTTTACAGAGGTACAGGCCAAACAATGCAAAATAAATGTGATCACAATAAGTGTGGCAGTGGTAGGAACTGAGGCAGAGAAGGGGGCAGCCCATGGTTGACTAGCCAATGTTTTCTGAATATGCAAGGGTTTGAGCTTGAATGTTACAAGCTATAACACCAGGAGCATGTGGAAAATGGTGCATCACAGGAGGAGAATAATATAGGAACAGGAGTGCAAAATTTAGTAATGCCCTGCGGGGATGGCAGCAGGCAAGACTCTAGATAAACAGGGTACCGTTGCCAGTTTCGTGACAGACAGTGGGGTGGGAGGAAAGAGCCAACTTCTAATTGGGGATAGAGCCTCAATCTGGAATCCTAGCTCCACCATGGCCTGGCTGTGTGACCTTGGGCTGGATGAATTACTTAACCTTCCCTGTGTCAGCTTTCTCATCTTATAAAATGGGGACATATTAGGCCTTAGCGGGTATAAGGATGAAATGAGATGAGGCATGGTGAGTGACTTGTCTAATTGGGAGGTGCTTCACTATGGTAGTTGTCATCACTCTTAAATCCACAAGCAATTCACCCAAATTCATTTTGGAGCATTTATAAAGCATGCATGAAAGTCTAGCTATCTATTATATCAGGTCTGAAAAGAGCTTTGTTTTTCAAACAGGCAACTGCAATCCAATACAAAGTCCTGAAATTAAAAAAAAAAAATCATGATACATTAAGAAAGTGGACTGTGATTAAGGATTTATAAATATTTTATTGGTAGTTTTACTTAATGCTGAATGCACAGAATATGAAGAAATCAGCACTGAAAAGGAAACATTAATCTTCAAAAAGTGTAATATATTTACATACATTGATCAGTTATGTACATGTTTAGATTTACAAACAAATGTAAAACTAATTCCAAAGCTTTCATTCTGAATATACTTTGAATTTGAGGTTTTTTTTTTTCTGTAGATATACCAAGTATGATTAATTAATTTTTTTTTTGTATTTAACCTAAAAGCAAGACTCTGCAAGCCGATCCTAAAACAAACAGTAAATCAGGAATTTTAAAACAGCTCTTTAAAGTAGGATAAAGCCATATGAAAGAAAAAAGTCTCAGTACCAGATATATAAGTCCAAAGGAGGAAATATCAAGAAGCAAAAAGAATCACGGAAGTACCAATTCTACTCTAACTGTAATTTCTAATTCTAGCAACAATTCAACTAGCTGTAGCTTAGATTCTGTTGTTCTAGAAAATAAAGCCAGTAATTCTTTCACTACAATTTTCAGACTTCATTCAATGGACACTTATTAAGCATTCAGATTCTTTTGCAATAACCTAAGAAATGATTTATACATACAGAAACATTAACAGAAGAGGCCTTCAAACACACTGCTGAAAGCTGCAATATAGTTTGGGGGCCAGATTTCATTGTACATAATGTTACCAGACATAAAGAGTTTATGACACTTAGCACAGTATGGCTCAGGACTGGGCTGTTAACTGAGGAGTACTCCACCCAATCCTGCCACCGGAGAATTACTGATGTGGATGGGACTGTGATGAAAAGTCCCAGGGGCCTTTAAATAGAACTGTACATTAAATAATTATGATACGACTGTGACAACACAGCTAGCTTATAGAACTGACATTTTCACTGTAATAGCACTACAGAATTCTAGTGACAGTTAAATATTAGAATTATTTTCCCCTAACTATTCAGTAGAAAGAGTTTTCTGACCACATTTTTGATGAATACGATACCTACAAGAGGAAATTAGAAAGTGAGCAAAGAACTCCTTAAGCTGATTTTTCACAGATATTAACAAGCAAAGCAGTTTGTGATAAATCAGAATTACCCTAAAGCAAAGACTAAATCAGTTTTGAAGAAAATATAGCTCATTTCAAAAGTTTTGTCTGGTTTGTGACTAGACTTCAAAATATTAAAATAAACCAAACAGATTCTAACAATATTAATTTGCCATACAGGATTTTTAAAATGTACTCTAAGTTGAAAGGTTTTGTCCTTTTCCCAGAGAAAGTAAATAAAAAGAAAAAAGAGGCTCTTGCAAAAATAAACAAAACTAAAACCACCACCCAACCATTCATAAAAGGAACTCTTTTTTCTTTTTGGATACTTCAATTGGTCCAGGATCAGGGTAAGGTTTCTATCCAAAGGACTTCCTACCCCCTTCCTTTGGCTTCTATCTCTAGTCATTTCCATGTTTTTATCAAACAGGCTATGAGTAGATTTTCTTAAGAAGTCAGGTGGAGTCAGAGGTAGCATTAGGATGCACTATACCCAACTACAGTAGGAAGTTCAAATGAATGTATTCTTCTAAAAGGGTTACAATAAGTAAAAGTGCATAAAGAAGAATGTTCAGCCCTCACTGCCTTGCACTAAGAAAAATTTTGAGAAACAGAATCAATGTTGGGAGCCAAGAAGCAGGCATTTGCCTCATCTCCTCGAGCTCCTTTAATGCACCAGTTCAGGCTGGTTTTCCACGAAGGGCAGCACTCCACTCACATAGTAGGCAATGCCAAGAGACAGCAAAGCAATGACAAAGATCAGGAGCAGGACCCTCCAGAAGCCCAGATCCTCTACAAACTCCTGCCATGTGGTTCGGAAGCTGGAAAGGACTCCTTCACCTTGCTGTAGGTTGGGGTTGAGGAGAGAATGGCTTTCCATGGCGCTGTTAAAGAAAGACAAAGAAAGACACATTCTACCCATTTCAAAAATACAAAACAGTAAATCATGTTATTTACAAAAGGCCAAATTTATAATACCATAGTTACAAGAAAACTGACTTATGTATATGCTCTCACCTACTTCCCTGCTCATCCATATATCCTCAGGAAACTGGATGATCTACCCTGACTGTAAGATAATAAACTGTAATGACTGTTTCTTGGTTTAGTATCTAGTAGAATCAAATTAAAAATCCTAATCAATATGTCCCAAGCAGAAGTCTTGACATAGGTCAAATGAGTTCTTTTCATCAAGATATAAACCAAAACACACTTAAGATTTAGAAGATTCAAAATGAGAATTCCTAATTTGAAATTTTATGTGAATGAAAATAAGCATTTATATATGTGTGTAAGTGTACGTTAAATAAGAATTTTAATTAATTTTAGTTCAATAATCTGATCAATGAAGGAATTCCTTCTTCAAGTATAATTTTGTAATAATGGAAGCTTATTCTTTAGTCTGATATACATATGAACTGGTCTAGTCATTAGGAATTCTTTATAGTTTCTTCCAATTGGTTTTGTCCCTGTCTTGTAAAATAATATAGAATAAGGTAGGTAAATACTATCAAAACACTGATTTTGAGATTTAAAAACTGTCATTTTGAAATATGACCACCAGAGAGAAAAATAGAATCTCTGCTTTTGGTATCTGGAGGAAGCACTATTATAAACTGAAAGCTTTATGGGATCAGCACCTATAGTTCTGTCACAACATGCAGGCCCTATATCAGGGTATCATTTAGATTAAAGCCATAAAGACCAGAATCCTAGGCATCAACTCTCTATTGGTCATAAAAGCTTATTACTATCCTTCCTATATCCCTTCTTTTCACATTCCTCTAACCATCTAGGCACAGAACAATAAAAACAATAAAACAATGTCCTAGAGTCTTGCTTACCATGAACTATGAGTAAAGCACATCCAAAACTGGCAGTTTTTTTTCTTTTTGTTTATCCTACAACATTATTTTACGTCTTGGCACTGTAAACCAAAGGTCCTTTAAACTTTCTTGGTATTAGGGTTTCTGTAGTCACAGCCAGCTGCCTTCCTCATGGGCCAGTTTGTTCAACATCCAAACTCTTTTTATATCAAAAATGCTTACTCTCAGCCAGGCACAGAGATACATGCTTGTAATCTCAGCAACCCGGGAGGCTGAAACAGTAGGATTGTAAATTCAAAGCCAACCTAGGCTGGCAACTTATTGAGACTCTGTCTCTAAATAAAAAATAAAGAAGGGCTGGGGATGTAGCTCAGTGGTAAAGTGCCCCTGGGTTCAGTACCAAAAATAAATTTTAAAAATAAATAAAAGGGCTAGGGATGTGGCTCAGTGGGAGAGCACTCATGAGTTCAATCTCTAGTACTGCCAAAAAAGAGGGCAGCTTCTACTCTGAATAAGAGAAGACATTTTTCAGTGGGAATCTACAATACTATGGGAATTTATAAGAATTCAAGCAAGTTTCAAAGATTAGAACATTGAGAAGACCTGAACAAGTGTTAACCATAAACAGATAAAGTTCAGGACAGGTTTAGTTTGACCTATGTGAAGTTTATTGACTGTCTGAGTTGACATGCTCACATACTCAAAGATGTAAGGTATCAAATGAGAATTCAGAAAGTATTCTCTAGGAGCTCACAAAGCTGGCCAATCGGCTTTTTTTTTTGGTACCAGGGATTGAACCCAAAAGAACTTAACTACTGAGCCACATCACTAGCCCTTGTTTTTTTTTTTTTGTTTTTTTGGGTTTTTTTTACATTTTTTTTAATATTTATTTTTTTAATTGTAGTGGACACAATATGTTTATTTTATTTTTTTTTACAGGGTGCTGAAGATCGAACCTCTCCTGTGCCTCTTGTGTGTTAGGCGAGTATTCTACCACTGAGCCACAACCCCAGCCCACATCCCCAGCCCTTTTTATTTTTTATTTTGAGACAGGATTTCGCTAAGTTGCTTAAGCCCTCACTAAGTTGCTGAGGCTGGCTTTGAACTTGTGATCCTCTTGCCTCAAGCCTCCTGAGTCACTGGAATTATAAGCATGCACTTCCTTGACTGGCTGAATTAGAATTTTTTTTTTTTAAATATTTTTTTAGTTGTAGATGGACACAATGTCTTTATTTTATTGCTTTGTATGTGGTGCTGAGGATCGAACCCAGGGCCTCACGCACGCGAGGCAAGCGCTCTACCACTGAGCTACAATTCCAGCCCGAATTAGAATTTTTGATAGAGATATTATCCAATGAAATGCTTTCCACTGTTTGGGGGATACCTGACTCTAATATAATTATACGTGTGTGTGTGTGTTTAATCTTTCTTTTTGAAGATGTGTTATCTACACTTTCTCTGTTATTCTGTACTGTAATAAAATGAACTAATAAAAATGAACTAAATTAACCTTAGGATACTATGTAGGAATAAGAAAATGTTTTTCAGCAGCTTCATCTATAGGCCCTTACACAGAAGTTATGTTATATATCTAGGAATCCTAAGGAAAACCCTGTATTAAATCATTTAAAACCTTGCTTCATCTTCTGCCCTAGAAAAGGTCAGCACACAGCTGAGCCATAATGCCATATGCTAGCCAATCCCTTTAAACTTTTTTCTCCTACTTTTTCTGAGTTATGATTTACATGCTATAAAATTCATCTTTTAAAACTATACAGTTCAGCCTGGCGCGGTGGCATACCCCTGTAATCCCAGCACTTTGGGGGGCTGAGACAGGAGAATCGTGAGTTCAAAGCCAGCCTCAGCAACGGCGAGGTGCTCAACAACTCAGTGAGACCCTGTCTTTAAATAAACACAAAATAGGGCTGGGGATGTGGCTCAGTGGTTGAGTGCCCCTGAGTTCAATCCCTGAGAACAAAAAATAAAAACAAAAAAAACAAAACAAAAAAAACTGTACAGTTCAGTGGCTTTCAGTACATTCACAAAGTTGTAAACCATCTCCACTATCTAATTCCAATATGTTTTCTTCACCTAAGAAACTCCGTACCCATTAGTTACTCCGCCTTGTTCCTCCCTGCAGCTCCTTGTAACCACTAACTTACTTACTTTGTGGATTAGCCTGTTCTGGACATTTCATATAAACAGAATCATATAACATGTGGCCTTTTGTGTGTGGCTTCTACATAGCATGTTTTCAATACTGACCCATGTTGGAGCACGTTATTAGATTTCATTTCTTTTTTGGTGGAATAATATTCCATTCGATGGACAGGTGACAGTTTGTTTATTCTTTCATCAGTTGATAGACTTGTGGGTGATTTCCATGTTTTGGCTATTATGAATAATGCTGCTATGAACATATATATACAAGTTTTTGTGTGGATATACGATTTCAATTGTCTTTGATATGCACCTAGAAGTGAAATCCATTGAAAGCCACTAAACTGTATAGTTTTAGCTGTATGTGTAACATTTTAAGAACTGCTGGGCTATTTTCTAAAGTGGTTGCACTACCTTATGTTCTTCACAGCAAAGTGAGGGCCCAATTTCTCTCTATCATCCATAACACTTGTTACTGTCTGTCTTTTTGATTACAGTCATCCTAGTAACTATGAAGCAGTGTTTCACTGTGGTTTTGATGTGCATTTTCCTAATGACACTGTCTTTAAACTTAATTTAAGCCTCAATCACTGTACTTGTACCATGACACTAAGGTGTCTAAATAAGGTAAGAAAGCTAGGTAATAAAAGTATTAATGATTTAATTTTTGAAGAATTGGCTTTATGCAAAGGTGTAAATAATACAAATTCTCATGCTGAAGTTAAATGACAGGTTTGTGAAAAAAAGCTGGAGTATCTGATACTGAGCCACTCAAGCAACTAATCACTTCTTAGTCAAGTAATCAAAAAGGAAGCAAAATAAAGCTAGAAGTGTATTTCTGATAAAAATGGATCCTGGAAGCTGGCTATTAACAAAATAAAAGGTCTCAAAAATACACCAAGTAAAAACACATTCTTGGACATTTTCCACAGTAAAGAAGCTTAAAATAATGTAATATTATTTTAGAAAGATGAAGATAAATTTCAAATTATTTTGAAGAAAAATGATCTTAAAAAACAGTTAACTGAACATTGTTAAAGTGCTTATGACACTGACAGTTAACCTAGAGCATACAGGTGAGAGAAAAGGGCTTGTGAATGCATCTTGGACTTCCTTTATCTAAAATTTGTCAGCTTTCAATGGTAACATGAAGAGTGTGAACCCTTTAAGAGGTAAAACTCTGAACTGCTTTAGGATAATGATGAGGGACTATAAGTATCTAAACAAAAGAGACCTAAGCTTGAAAGTGGCATTTAATGGTCCTAGTAGCATACCAGCCAGCACAGGAAGGAGGAAGAAGGCAATCGAGGTGCAAAGGAATCAGAAGAAGGAAGGCTGAAGATAAAAGACATTTCATTTAGAACCTACAGATACATGAGCCCAATGGCCCAAGTGGCTAGTGTCACACTACAGTGAAGTCCTGGTGGATCAGATACTAAGTGAACAGCTGATGTAGGCTCTTTTGTTCCATCTATATTCTACAGAAAATTTTGGGGGCAAACAATAGTAATTTCATTACCCTTCTTAGCTCACCATATGATGTAGAGGCCAAAACTCCATGGTGGTCCACCAAACTGTGTGCTACTAAAAACTAGGCCAGGCCTACTGACTTCCCTCTTTGAGCCAGTGAGGCTGCACAAAGGATGGTGTGCCACCTTTTCAAAACTCCCTGAACTGTGTTTTCCGCTGCCTCTAAATGAAGAGTGACTAGATATTGAGGACATCATCAGTCACCACATCTTAGCTTCAATTACTTAGAGAAACCCAAATTTCATTAGCTCCAACTCCTGTGAAAGTCACTTTCGATGAATGAATTGTGTATGTGCTCAGTCTTATCTTAATCTCCCTCCTTTTTTCTCAGCATTCCACTTCCCTACCTTGAAATTATCTTTTTGATCTTTCTAATATTGTCCAAGTTCTGCCTTATCTTTCACTTCCTTTTTTGAAATTTGATTCTTTTTGTGATCTATACTTAAAATTCTCAAATTCCTATTTCCTTCTGTCAGATTCAGATTTTAACTACCTCTTCTCCCTCGTACTGCCAATATAGCAGGTGGCTGGCTGAACATTATGTGCATGGGGCACATAGCGCTTTCTGTTAATAGCTTCTCAATTGCAATCTGAATTCATAAAGACCTATATAGAGTTCAAAGATAGAGTCAAAACCCTGCACTTGAGAGCAAAGAAACCAAGTTGACAAAGTTCCCACAAAAGATCCAAGTACTTAGTGACTTGCCCCTTAAAAGATTATATATCAAGTACCTTTCACTCTCAGCCGTCTGCATGGTCTCCAGTTTTGAGTGGGTTCCTCTGTTAAATCCTTTTACCTCCTGTTCTTCCAAAGATTCCAGCAATCGAATGACATCTTTATTCACTCCCCTGCGCTTTGCCAGAACTAAAGGAGTAGCACCTTGATGATTGCTTAAAAAAATTCATAAAAATAAAAAGGCCTGCAGTAGTTATATTACTCTGTTAGTACTCATTTGTGTGGATCTCAGTGAAGAAAGGATGGGATCAATTAACTCAAAATTAAAATTAACTTTGGAGCATAGCCAAAGTTCAAGCCAGAAGCTGATGTTTGAATCAACCTACCTTCTTCCTTCCAGGGAAAAGGAAAACGAGAATACACAAGCAAAACAGTGGGTAAATGACAGTAAATAATCAGTCTACTTCTAGACTCACTCTTATTTGACACATTTTATGGGGAGAGTTTATATTTTTAAAATCTTAAAAGGATTTTTTTACTTTTGTTCACTCAGCTATTTAACAGTAGTAACAGGACAAAACCCTTATCACACTGAATCCTGCAGTTAGTTTCCGCCACATTCTGTCCTGCAGTAACAGAATCATTTACTGTCCTGTTCAGATTCTGGAGCATGGCAGCATCAATAAACCAGGGCAGCAAGTAATTATCATTTATTTAAACCTCAAACTCAGTTTTAAAGGTGGCCTGATATCTTTCCCATTCAAGAAACAGGGTATTACTAAATCAAATAAAAAATCCATGACTTCTTCAAACTTCCTCAGTCTAAAGACCCTGAGCCCCAGAGAGATGAAGTTGGTATATTATGTGATAGAGGCAAATGAACTTTGGAGTGAGGAACTAAGTTCACATTCCAGCTCTGTTGCTTACAGTTGTATGATCTTGTCTCAACTTCTTCATGTATAAAATGAAGAGAACAGACTACTGTAAAAGCTACTAGTTCTAAGGATGAAATTAGCTGCAATGTAAGCAAACACAGTCAAGCTCACAGTAGATTATCAACAAATTTTAGCTCTTTCATCTTTCCCCCTTCTTACACTATGCAGCTAATTAGTAGAAACTAGCCACTATTTTCATAGAAAAAAATACTGCTTCAGCATAAATCTAGAAGTTAGTCTCTTGTTCTCTCACTTGCCTAATAAGATCTCGCTGTCTTCAATGCTTTTCTAAAGTTGTCATTCCAACTGATCAATGAGGAAACAAAATCAAGCCTCTGAGATTAGACTACTGGTTCAAAGACTAATGATAAAAAATGACTAGACTTCAAAAACCAAAAAGAACTTACCATATATCAATCTTGAGTCCATTGGAAACTAAGAATTGGATGGTATCCACATGGCCACAGAGATGAAGAGCTGTGTTTCCTTGGTAATCTGTGGCCAGCAGATCAGCACCAAATTTATGCAACAGCTGGCAGATGTCTACATTTCCTCGGGCTGCCGCAAGGTGAAGGCCTGTCCTGCCCCTGCTGTCACGGATATTTGGGTCAAAGCCACTTTCCAGAAGCCGCTTAGAATAGTTAAAATCTCCATCAATACAGGCTTGTAGCAAGGGCACATTAGTTTGAGAAGAATCATTTACAAAAACGTAGGACATTGTTCTAATGTGGATGGAATATGCCTGTAATGAAATATGAGTGAGTGAGATTTGATGAAGCCAAACTGAACCAAGACATAAACCATGAAAGTACTATTTCTTTACCCTCTTGGCCTCTTGCCTATAATAAAATCACTTTACTGAACAGAAACAAAAATAACAAAGTTATCAATTATATTTTATTTTTCATTAAAATATTTTATTTTCTTCATGCTAGATCAACATTACAATTAAATTACTATGATACTCTGTTTTGCTTTTCACCATGTAAGTAATTCTCTTTCATACATTTGCTTTTACTTCTATTTGTTATATTCTACATGGTAAATAATATTATCTGAATGAAAAAAACAATTAACTTAATTGGCACTCAATAAGGACCTGTTAGAATGTTGTGTTTATAGCACAAATTTCAAGTTTTCATAGAAGAGAAAAGTTAAGGAAAATAACAAACCGAATTTAAAAACTGAAAATATCATGAAATCAACAGAGATTAACCTTCATTTGACATTATCAACCCCATTGTGCTGTGTTGTGTGGTCATCTCAACAAATGATTTTGCTAACCTCCCACTATCTAAAGACAGAGAGCTCTCTCTCTCTCTTTTCTTCCTCTTGGTTCACTGAAGAAAAAATTCAAGCCTGTCAAAGGAAATTTTACTAGGAAACTGAAAATAAACCAAAACAAGATAATACAAAAGCTGAGAAGAATGCGTTTACAGAGATTTCTCTCGTATTCTAAGGTTACAAAAGTTTGGGCACAAATGGGCTCAGCTTGCATTTCTTTAGGTGGAGTCTTTCTTTCTGGATCATTGGGGAACTGGGTGCTAGACCAATCTATCTTGTGTCTAAGCTCCAGGGCATTCGTGAAAGCAGAAGACCTGGCTGTGGATACTGATGGGACTGTTGGCCCACCTTCCTTTCAGTCTGTTTCTGCAGTAGAGCCACTATCTGTCCAGATTTGTGCTACCTTTACACTGGAGCTTGGTTGCTGCCATGAATTCTCTGGGGGAAAGAGAGGTAATAACATAGACTGAGGCTCTGCTCTGAGCCAGGCATCAACTAAAGGCTTTTAATGAACTTTACCTAATCTTCCTAACCACTCCATGGTAAGGCTTATTATCCTTGAATTTCAATGAGAGTCACTGTAGGATTTTAAGTCAAGGAAATGGCATTACCTTATGCCATTAAGAAAATGACCTGGATAGCAGTATGGAAGAGTTGGATTAGAGAGGAAAATACTGAAGGTAGGGAGATCAATGAATAGGTCAATGTAGCAATCTAGGCAATAAATGATGAGAGTCTGACCTAAGACAGCAGCAGGGGGAGGGGACACCCTGGAGAGCAGATGACTCAGTGGATATGACTGAGTGGACACGATGGGAGAGCAGCTGGTAAGGATGATTCCAAATAAGGGGAAAATCTGCTTATGATCAAGAATTACAGAGGTCAAGATGAAATAAACTTCAGATTATAATACTAAATAATGATTTTTAAAAACTTAACTCCATGAGAAGAATTTACTCAATAAAATAGAAACTCGTTTTGGAGGGTAATCTCTCCATTTCCCCCTATTGTACTTACTGGCTTGGATAATAAAAGATAGCTTTGCACAGGCCTTTTTAAAAATAAAACACCATGTATCCAGTGTTTTTGGAGAGGTAATATATCTTGTTTAAATTCTGTCAGAAGAGATACTGAAAAAATATCTCCTTGGTGTTTTGACTCTCATACAGTAAGAATTCTTGTGGTTGTCAGAATGGGATTTTTCTTAGTGTGGGCTCAGTAAGAATATAAGCCTTTCTTGTCTATTCAATTTTAGGTGAGAATAAGTGTGGTGAATTTTGTTACCTTCTTTGTCCCTAAGAAACTTGATAACCTTACCTGCATGTTTAATAAGCCCAGTGACAGATGAATGGTGTTGTTCATCTTGATCAAAGAACTGAATCTCCTCTAATACAAGGCAACAGGTCACTAAGGGTTTCACATATTGTGAGGGAGTCCATAACAGAAAGTACTTACACGAGCTGTACGATTAGGTTGTTTCTCCAGTGGGTCACTCAGCAGTTTCTTGGAATTCTTAAGCAGCTTCAACAAAAATATTCAGTAATATACCAGCAAGGATCTACAATAAAAAGAAAATTAAGTTATAGCAAAGGTGTGGCGTGAGAAAGAATGTGCTGTTCTATTCCACACAGACAGATCAGTGGGGAGTGTGAACGTTCTCCAGAAAACCTGCATATAGCAGTGACTTTTCAGGCTAATGAAGTAACTGACCAGCAATAAAGCAGTGAAAAGTAAGAAAGGAAGGGCTTGATGTGGAGCTGCAATGTTGCCCACAAACAAGAAAGCAAGAAAGAAGAAAAATCAAACTATGTGTCATCAGCAGAGAATAAATTAGACTCTAAAAATGCACTTAGAGTCATTTTTTGGAATTTAGAATACATTTTTTTTTTACATTATAAATAGAGACTGGCTCCCAAATCACACCACAAACACATTGTTTTACTTCTTTAAACTCATTTTGAGGTACTGGGAATTGAACCCATAGCCTTACACATGGTAGGCAAGTGCTCTACCACTGAGCCACATTTCCAACTGTTACAAAAGCAGTTTTTTGTTTTGTTTTGTTTTGCACCAGGGATTGAACCCAAGGGTGTTTATCACTGAGCTACATATATATATGCAAGTGATATTATATATATGTATGTAATATATATAATAGTAAAATATATGTGTGTGTATATATATATGTTTGTTTTTTTAAATCAGAGACAGGGTCTCACTGAGTTTCTTAGGGTCTCACTAAATTGCTGAGGCTGGGTTGGAACTCGTGATCTTCCTGCCTCAGCCTCCTGAGTTGCTGGGATTGCAGGCATGCACCATGGCACCAAAAAGCATGTTTAGAAATAAATGATGAGAGTGGGAGGAACAGTGAAAACAGCTAAGAGGGTACATTTATATTTAAACCAAGAGGATACAGTTAAGAAAAAATATTTCTAGATGGGTGGCACTTGCCTGTAATCCCAGAGATTCAAGAGGCTGAGGCAGGAGAATCATAAGTTCAAGGCCAGTCTGGGCAATTAAGTGAGACCCTGTCTCGAAATAAAGAATGATGTAGCTCAGTAGTATAGTGCCACTGGGTTCAATCATCATACCAAAAAAAAATTCTCTAACCTATCTTGAAATGTTAATACTTCATCTCTTCCTGAGTATGTCCTTCCTCTTTTCAATGTGAAAGAAAATCTGACCCAAATCTAGATGCAGTCTTCTCCATACCACCTGACTTTGTTCCTGAACTGTGGTGACACCCTATCGTAATGCTTCCACTGGGACCTGCTCTGGTTATCCTCTGTCCACTGAAATCAAGATTATGAAAGTTCCCTGACTACCCACTTGACTTTCTTTTGGAGGTATCATGAAAGCAGGGATACAAGTAGGCAGTATGAACTACAAAAAAAAGCAATATCAATACATTAAACATCTATCATGTGCTGAAATTTGCTGTGCTAACTAGAGGGATATAAAGTCCAAATCCCAAATTTGCTGTCAGGCTGAAACTTGTTAACCTTTTTTGGTCATTGATGCTCACTGTTATCAGATACCTTTAAAGAAATTTACATAGGGAAATATGGCATTTTAAGATATTCCATTTACAATATGTATTTCAGATTGTAACATAAGGGTTATTAGTGCTAAGCTAGACCTGGTGACGATGGCTCATAAACTGGATGTGGGGACCATCCCCACAATACTGTTAATAAATATGAAGATATAATACATAAAACATCTACCCTTGTTTCCTAGTTTTCTGTGATATCTTAATATTAATTCAGATAAACTTCATATTACTGAACCATTAAATTTGATCTTCTGAACAAATATCCTGAATTCATCTAAAGCCTAGAACTTTCCCTCTTTCATTCTGACCACTGGAGTGGAGTCTTTACAACTAACTCCATTCTTTAACATAGGACTTGGCTTTAGCATTCAAAGTTAAAATGGTGCAGGGGGATTATTCTAAAGGTAACAAAGTCCACATTACCAAACAACAAAACACGTTTTGCTTTTCATTTGGAGATAGAGTTGTAGATTATATAATTATGCCCTCAAATAACTACCTAGTACTCCCTTAAATTCACAAGGTGATGCTTCTGCCACTTTCTTTTGATATGCCAAGGTCTTTGGTAACAAAACATATTTGATCCAATTATAGATTCATTTATGTGATTCCATATTTATGTTGTATAAATGCATTAGGCCAAATTACTAGAAAACTGCCAAGAAAACTGACACAACCTCAGTGGGCCTTAATCACTAGACATCTATTAACAGCTTTCCCAAGAAGTCATAGGATGAATAAAAATCAGAAAAGCAGAACACATTTACTAATGTCCAAGGACCAAAGAATGACTAAAGATTTTTCAATTAAACTTTTTATATTGAGATAACTGGTAGATTCACATGTGAGAAATAAAAAAGGTCTGTGTACCCTTTACCCATTTGCCCTAATGCTAACTTCGTGTATATCTACAATACAACATCACATCCAGGATACTGACACTGATATAAGCAAGATACAGAACATCTCCACCACCACAAGATCTTTCATATTGCCCCTTTATACCTATGCCTTCTTCCCTTCCACACCCACCTCTCTTTTACCCTTGGAAACCACTATTCTGTCTTCTGTTTCTATAACTATAATTTCAAGAATGTATAAATGGAACCACACAGTACCACATACAGAACCTTTGGAACTAGCTTTCTTCACTAGCTTTTTTCACTCAGCACAATCCTCTGGAAATTCATCCAGATGTTGTGTGTATCAACAGTTTGTCCCTATTTTAATGCTGGGTAGTACTCCATGGTAAGTTACAACCATTTGTCAACCTTTCACCTACTGAAGGATATCTGGTTGTCTCCAGCTTTTGGCCATTACATTAAGCTTCTACAAATATTTGTGTACAGGCTTTTATGCATACCTAATTTTTATTTTTCTGGGATAAATGGTTAGGAGTACAACTGTTGGGCCATATACAGGCCTAAAGGTTTTCACTGAAAGACTACTGGACTGGAAGATACCTAACTTCCCCAATGTACAAAAAAACAATGTAAGGCCATCTTTGGAGTCATCTGTCTGGGCTTTAGATTATTTATGGTAGTCTTTGAACCACCAAGCATTTCAAAGAGCATAGATGGATGCCCTGGAACTCACCAAAAGGAGTGTTTAAGAACCATTCCAAAGGCTAGGGATATAGCTCAGTTGGTAGAGTGTTTGCCTTGCATGCACAGGGCCCTGGGTTCAATCCCCAGCACCAGCACCAAAAATATAAATAAAAAGAAAAGAAACATTCCACAAATTGAGTTAGAGGCATTAATGAGTGTGAACAGTGAACAAGTACCTTGAAAAATTCACTGTCCTCAGTGACTCAGTAAATGAATATAAAAGCTAAGTGTAATGAAAGCTGTTTTCGGAGGTGCAGAAGGGAGGGAGAAACACATGATACAGCCTGACTCTCCTGAGAGGGACTATCCTTAGGAGTGCACAACAGAGAAGTTTTCCTGCTGGTTGGAGGCTGTCAAGAACTTGGCAACTCCATCTAGAATACGTATGAAGCTGAAATTCATGGGTTGGACCCCAGCTCAGCTACTTACCAGCTGTATGACTCCAGCACTCAATATACAAGTTATTCTTCTCAACAGGCTGAGCACAATACTCTGCTGCACTGAAGAAAGCTTCCACAGGACATCAATCCTTTAGTGTCAGGGCAGCTTCTAGCTTTGAGGAGATACCCAGTATGGAAGACAGACCCCCAGGAAAGAGTGAACTGGTTCATGGCAGGGGAAAATCACCAGGCCTGGTGCATGAAGAGTCTATGGTGGAAGAAGTGGCTATGCCCAGAGCATGCTGGTTGTTCACCAGGCCCCCGCATCCTCAGGGATAATGTTTGTGGACTGGTTCAGAGGTAGACACACTAGGATTGTTAAAACAGAACTGGGGGTCAGATGTTGGAGGACTGGTGCAACCTGACACTTTAAACTCATGCTCTGTGGTACTGCCTGCTGGCCTTCATCAAATCAGACATCCTTTCAGAGCAGGTGGCCACCTAGACCTAAACAAGTGCTCCTAATGCCAAACAGCCCTTGTCTGAATCTAAATAAATCAATACGGAGGTTTGAATGGGAGCTTGTGAGTCTATAACTTGAAAGAAAGTTCTATCTAATATGCTTTTTCTTTTATATCTCAAACTCTAGACCCACAATCTTAGGTCAGTCATCAAAACTTTAAGATCATATTCTTTTTTTTTTAAAGAATTTAACCTTTATGTTATTTATTTGTTTTTATGTGGTGCTGAGAATCAAACCCAGGGCCTTACCCATGCAAGGCAAACGCTTTACCCCTGAGCTGCAACCCCAGTCCTAAGATCATATTCTTGATGGTTAAGATCTAATGGAGAGAGAGCAGACTGACCCTGGCCTGGTGCGTGGAGGAGGTGGAGCAGACTGATGCTGGCCCAATGCATGGAGGAAGAGATCATGCTGCGGGACCCCCATCTGCCAACAGGTAGCTGTCCTGGCCTACTTCCCCTTTAGAGACAATAGTCAGGACCAGGAAGATCATCTCCAAGGTTCTTGTAGGCCCAGTTACACCAGACGTGAGATATTAGTAACCTGTAGAAACACTACAATATTATAGGGTAGAAACTGTAATATCTCAGATTGGCACTGCCAGAGAGGAAGACACATGAACACCATGAAAAAATAAGGGAAGAAAATGCCTCAATCAAACTAAGATGCTACAATAATAGAATCCATTGACAGCACAGCAGATGAAATTTCAGAGAATGATTTCAGAACATACATAATTAAAATGATCTGTGAAGCACAGAATAGTATAAGAGCAATACAGGCAACAATTGATCAATCCAACAAAGAGATTGGAGAGCAAATACAGGCAACAATTGATGACTCCAACAAAGAGATAAGAGAGCAAATACAGGGAGCAAAAGATTACTTCAAGAAAGAGATAGAGACTCTGGGAAAAAAAAAAAAAAACAAGCAGAAATCCTTGAAATGAAGGAAACAATAAACCAAATAAAATATTCAATAGAAAGCATCACCAACAGACTAGACAACTTGGAAGACAGACCCTCAGACAATGAAGACAAAATATATAATTTTGAAAATAAGTTGACTACACAATGAAGATAGTAAAAAACCATGAACAGAATATCCAAGAATTATGAGATAACATCAAAAGACCAAATCTAAGAATTATCAGGATAGAGGAAGGCACAGAGATACAAAACCAAATGAATACACAATCTCTTCAATAAAATAATATCAGAAAATTTCCCAAACATGAAGAATAAATTGGAAAATCAAATACAAGAGGCTTACAGGACACCAAATGTACAAAACTACAACAGATCCACATCAAGACACATTATAATGAAAATGCCTAACATACACAATAAGGACAGAATTTTAAAAGCTGCAAGAGAGAAGGTTCAGATTACATCCAGGGGAAACCAATTCGGATTTCAGCAGATTTCTCAACCCAGACCCTCAAAGCCAGGAGATCCTGGAACAATATATACCCAAGCTTTGAAAGAAAATGGATGCCAACCAAGAATCTTATATCCAGCAAAATTAAGCTTCAGATTTGATGATGAAATAAAAACCTTCCATGATAAATAAAAGTTAAAAGAATTTACAGCAAGAAAGCCTGCACTAGAGAACATTTTTGGCAAAATATTCCATGAGGAGGAAATGAAAAACAACAACGAAAATCGGCAAAGGAACTATACTAAAGGAAAAGCCAATCAAAGGAGGAATCCAAGTCAAGTTAAAAACAAAAAATAAACCAAAATGAATGGGAATACAAACCATACTTCAATAATAACCCTGAATGTTAATGGCCTAAACTCATCAATCAAAAAGACACAGACTGGCAGTTTGGATTTAAAAAAGACCCAACAATATGCTGCCTTCAAGAGACTCGTCTTGCAGAAAAAGACATCCACAGACTGAAAGTAAAAGAAGGGGAAAAACATACCACTCAAATAGACCACACAAACAAGCAGAGGTTTTCATCCTCATATCAGATAAAGTAGACTTCAAACCAAAGATAGAAGGAATAAAGATGGTCATTTCTTACTACTTAAGGGAACCATACATCAACAAGACATAACAATCATAAATATCTATGCCCTGAACAATAGAGCACCACGTATATCAAACAAACCCTTCTCAATTTCAAAAATCAAATAGAACACAGCACAGTAACACTGGGTGACTTTAACACACCTCTCACCATTGGACAGATCTTCCAAACAAAAACTAAACAAAGAAACCATAGAACTCAATAATACAATCAGTAATTCAGAATTAACAGACATATACAGAATATTTCATCCATAAAGAAGTGAATACAGGGCTGGGGTTGTGGCTCAGTGGTAGAGAGCTCGCCTCGCACGTATGAAGCGCTGGGTTCGATCCTTAGCACCAAATAAAAATGAATAAATAAAATAAAGTTACTGTGTCCATCTACAACTAAAACATTAAAAAAAAAAAAAAAAAAAGAAGTGAATACACTTTTTTCTCAGCAGCACATGGATCCTTTTCTAAAACAGACCATATGTTATGCCACAAAGCAACTCTTAGTAAATACAAAAAAATAGAGATAATACTCTGCATTCTATCAGACCATAATGGAATGAAATTAGAAATCAATGATAAAATAAAAAATAGAAGCTACTCCATCACCTGGAGACTAAATTATATACTACTGAATGATGTATGGATAAGAGAAGACATCAGGGAGGAGATAAAAAAATTCTTAGAGGTAAATGAGGACTCTGACACAACATATCAAAACATCTGGGACACTATGAAGGCTGTGTTAAGAGGAAAGTTCATTGCATCGAGCTCATTCCGTAGAAGAAGAAAAAGTCAACAAATAAACGACCTGACATTACATCTCAAAGCTCTAGAAAAAGAAGAACAAATCAACACCAAAAGAAGTATAAGATAAGAAATAATTAAAATCAGGGCTGAAATCCATGAAATTGAAATGAAACAATACAAAAAACTGACAAAACGAAAAGCTGGTTCTTTGATAAAATAAATAGAATTGATAAACCCTTAGCCACCCTAATGAAAAGGAGAGAGAAAAAAATTACTAAAATTCAAGATGAAAAAGGAAATATCATGACAGACACTATTGAAATACAGAAGATAATTAGAAACTATTGAAAATCTATACTCCAGTAAAATAGAAAATCCTGAAGGCACCAACAAATTTCTAGAGGCATATGATCTTGCCAAACTGAATCAAGAGGACATACACAACTTAAACAGATCCATTTCAAGCAAGGAAATAGAAGACATCATCAAAAGCTTACCAACCAAGACAACCCTGGGATCAGATGGATTCTCTGCCGAGTTCTACAAGACTTTCAAAGAAGAATTAATACCAACACTCCTCAAATTATTCCATGAAACAGAAATGTAGGAAACTCTACCAAACTCATTCTATGAGGCTAGTATCACCCTGATTCCAAAACCAGAGAAAGACACATCAAAAAAAGAAAACTTCAGACTAATATCCCTGATGAACATTGATACAAACACTCTCAATAAAATTCTGGCAAATCGCATACAAAAACATATTAAAAAGATAGTTCATCACAATCAAATGGGTTTCATCCTAGGTATGCAAGGTTGGTTCAACATATGGAAATCAATAAACATAATTCAGCACATCAATAGACTTAAAGACAAGAATCATACGATTATCTCTATAGATGCTGAGAAAGCATTTAACAAAATACAACATCTCTCCATGTTCAAAACACTAGAAAAACTAGGGATAGTAGGAACATACCTCAACATTGTAAAAGCTATTTATGCCAAACCGAAGGCCAACATCATCCTAAATGGGGAAAAATTGGAAGCATTTTCTCTAAAAACGGGAACAAGACAGGGATGTACTCTTTCACCACTTCTATTCAACATAGTCCTTGAAACTCTAGCCAGAGCAACTAGATGAAAGAAATTAAAGGGATTCGAATAGAAAAAGAAGAACTTAAACTATCATTATTTGCTGACATGATTCTTAGAGGATCCAAAAATTCCACCACGAAACTTCTAGAATTAATAAATGAATTCAGCAAAGTAGCAGGATATAAAATCAACACCCATAAATCAATTGCCTTTCTATACATCAGTGATAAACCCTCTGAAAGAGAAATTAGGAAAACTATCTCATTCACAATAGCCTCAAAAAAAATAAAATAAAATACTTGGGAATCAATGTAACAAAAGAGATGAAAGACCTCTACAATGCAAACTACAAGACACTAAAGAAAGAAATTGAAAAAGACCTTAGAAGATGGAAAGATCTCCCATGGTCTTGAATAGGCAGAATCAATACTGTCAAAATGGACATACTACCCAAAATGCTATACAGATTCAACACGATTCCAATTAAAATCCCAACATCATTCCTCATAGAAATAGAAAAAGCAATCATGAAATTTATTTGTAAAATTAAAAGACCCAGAATAGCCAAAACAATCCTTAGCAAGAAGAGTGAAGCAGGAGGGATCACAATACCAGACCTTAAACTATATTACAAAGCTATAATAACAAAAACAGCATGGTATTGGCATCAAAATAGACATACAGACCAGTGGTATAGAATAGAAGACACAGAGACAAACTCACATAAATAGTTATCTCATACTAGACAAAGGTGCCAAAAAAAATACATTGGAGAAAAGACAGCCTCTTCAACAAATGGTGCTGGAAAAACTGGAAATCCATATGCAGTAAAATGAAACTAAACTCTTATCTCTCACCAAAACTCAACTCCAAGTGGATCAAGGATCTCGAAATTAGACCAGAGACCCTGCACCTAATTGAGGAAAAAGTAGGTCCAAATCTTCATCATGTTGGATTAGGTCCCGACTTCCTTAACAAGACTCCTAAAGCACAAAAAATAAAAGCAAGAATCAATAAATGGGATGGATTCAAACTAAAAAGCTTCTCCTCAGCAAAAGAAACAATCAATGAGGTGAACAGAGAGCCTACATTCTGGCAGCAAATTTTTGCCACATGCACATCAGATAGAGCACTAATCTCCAGGATATATAAAGAACTCAAAAAACTTAACACCAAAAATCAAACAACCCAATCAATAAATGGGCTAAGGAACTGAGTAGAAACTTCTCAGAAGATATGCAATCGATTAAAATATATGAAAAAATGTTCACCATCTCTAGCAATTAAAGAAATGCAAGTCAAAACTACTCTAACATTTCATCTCATGCCAGTCAGAATGGAAATTATCAAGAATACAAAAAACAAGTGTTGGCAAGGATGTGGAGGAAAAGGCACACTCAAATGTTGCTGGTGGGACTGCAAACTGGTGCAACCAATCTGGAAAGCAGTATGGAGATTCCTTAGAAAACTTGGAATGAAACCACCATTTGACCCAGCTATCTCACTCCTCAGTCTATACCCAAAGGACTTAAAAACAGTATACTATAGTGATGCAGCCACTGCAATGTTTATAGCAACTCAATTCACAATAGCTAAACTGTGGAACCAACCTAGGTGCCCTTCAACAGATGAATGGATAAAGAAACTGTGGTATATATACAAAATGGAATATTATTCAGCATTAAAAGAGAGTAAAATTATTGCATTTGCAGGTAAATGAATGGAGTTGGAGAACATCATGCTAAGTGAAATAAGCCAATCCCAAAAAACCAAAGGTCAAATGTTCTCTCTGATAAGTGGATGCTGATCCATAATGGGGAAGGGGGCATGGGAAGAATGGAGAAACTTTGGTCAAGGGGAGGAAAGGGAAGGAATAGGACATGGGGGCATGAAAGATGGTGGAATGAGATGGACTACAATGCCCTAGGTACACGTATGACTGCACATATGGTGTAACTCTATATTGTGTACAACCAGAGAAATGAAAAGTTATGCTCCATTCGTGTACATTGAATCAAAATGCATTCTGTCATGTATACTTAATTGGAATAAATAAATCAAAAAAAGATCTAATTAAGAGAAAATATTCTATTTAAATATATACTATACTTATTACTTTAAAGTGGTCTTCTATATCTACAACCATACATAATATATTGATTTATTTTTCATTTGGAAAAGTCACTGGGAAAGTCAAGATTAAGTGCTACATTTCTTGGTTCCAATGAACTGACTACATCATCCCTATATAGCAATTTTTGTTTTTAAAGGGTCTTGCTAAGCTGTTTAGGACCTTTCTAATTTGCTAAGGCTGGTTTTGAACTTATCATCCTGCCTCAGCCTCCCAAGTCACTGGAATTACAGGCATGTGCTAATGCGCCTGACATGTATAGCAATTTTAATCAGAAATCAAAGCATCAGACACTTCATCAAAGTGCAAGGGAAAAAATGGCACAGCTGGTGAGACCTTATCAGATCTTACTGTCTACATTTTGTAATGTCGAAAAAAAAGTATTAAAACTGAGGAAATGAAACATATATGGTAAATGGAGCATCAAAATCTGTATTTTCTATACCTGAATTGGTTATTTTTATCCTTTTAAAAGGATACTGTTGTTTCAAAATACAGAATAACCTCAAAGAACCTTGAAACAAGAATTTCAGACAAAGTCATTAAATCCCAACCACTAGTACTTTAAAGTGATTGTTCTTGAAACCTAAGCTCCAGGGTGTGGATATAGCTCAGAGATACAGTGATAGAGTGCCTGTGTGCCCCAGGCTGTGGGTTCAATCCCTAGCACTACAAAACAAACAGCAGCAAACACCACTCCCCAAAAGCAAAAAACAAACAAACAAACCTAAGCTCTGCACATATTCACAGATGTTGGACAAGAAAAAAATTTACAGTTCATCTTAAACTAAAGCTGGATTTAACATCTTTATCTGTTTTTTGGAATACTATATTAAAAAGGTCTGGGAATTAAATTTCTATTGATTATTTGGCCAGGATTCTAATTTCTTGAGTTATCTGTCCTAAATAAAGACAAATTATGAAAATATTTACTTTGAGTTCTTGAAAAAGTGTAGTAACAAGTAAATTAAAAAGAGGAATTGAAAATATCATCCTTTTGGGATATCCCAGTTCTCTGAAGAACCTTAGAGGGAAGACGTTTTTAAGTAGAATCTGAATTATACTTTCAAAGTAAAAAATAAATAAATAAAAGTTCAACAAGAGCAATTTTGAGATAGAGCTGAATCCACCACTAACAGATACACTTTTTACTATATACCTAAATTTGTGAAGAGTTCACATTTTGTGGTATATGTAACATTTTGGTCTAATTTGGCTGTGTCTAAAATTCCCAATATTGTGATTTCTTCAATGTCAAGATATCAATTACTTCATAATTAAAATTTCATTAACGTAGTAAAGGAGAAAGTTAATTTGAAATGTGTGAATACTTTTTAAAAGACCAGTTCATTATGTTTAAGTTCATATACTAATTAAAACTAGGTTAATTAGGTATTACTTAAGAGATGTTGATAGGGAACTAAGCTTAATGAAAAAAAATGAATATGTTTGTATGTCTGTTATTACTACACAGTTGTTTATAACATTTGAGATAGTTTTTGACACATTAAATTAAGTGTTTTTCCTATGATAATTAATTTAATCCTTTCAGAAACCTTATAAGGTTAAATACTAAAATTATCTTCTTGTATGAGTGAAAATACCAAGTTATTAAGTTTGTTTTGTAAGATTCTTTACATAATGAACTAGCTTAGCAAACCTTTCTACCAAAGATTACATAAGGGTAAATATTAGTCTAGCGTATACATTCCAAATTAACTCCCTATAACCATTTCATTCAAAGTGAAACTTCTTTTTAAACCATAGAAAAATACTATCCAGAAATGTTTCTTCCTTTACAGGAACAGCCTAGCACACATATTCTAAATAACTTTTTTTTTAAAATATTTATTTTTTAGTTGTAGGCGGACAGAATATCTTTATTTTATTTTCAAGTGGTGCTGCGGATTGAACCCAGTGCCTCACGCGTGCTAGGCGAGCACGCTACCACTGCGCCATAACCCCAGCCCTCTAAAGTAACTTTTTGTAATCACCTAATAATACAAAGTAAGCTTTTTAAAGTGTGGGAAAACAACAATAAAATATTTGGAAATCTCTTCCATTTGTAGGAAGTGACTCATTATTCTCAAGTATTTAATGGCTGAGATAAAAAGAAAAGCCTTACCTAAATTCTTCTTTCTCCTCAGAAAAATCAAAAAACACTAACCAAGTATTTCTGACATATTGCTCTATACATATTTATGTTAATTTTGTTTGAATTATTAAAATTTAGTTAAATTCAGCTTTTAGAAAACATATTAACTTTAAATAAATAAAAATTAATTGTTCACAAAAGTAATACTGTTTTGTTTTTTTTTTAAACCAGGGATTGAACCCAGGGGCATTTTAACCACTGAACCATTTCCCCAACTCTTTTTTATATTTTATTAGAGACAGGGTCTCACCAAGTTGCTGAGGCTGGGTTTGAACTTGTGATCCTCCTGCCTCAGCCTCCTGAGTTGGCTGGGATTACAGGCATGTACCACCATGCCTGACTTTTATTCTAATACTTTTCAGTATTTTCCAGAATCTTCATTATGTAGTTTTGCCACATTTAAAATTCTTAGCAAGGGATTTCCTTCCTAGGAAGTTTCAGTTTATTTATTCTGAGTGCTGGGGATTGAACCCAGGGTGCTCTAGTACAAGCTACATTCTCAGCTCCTTTTTTATTTATTTATTTTTTTGAAACAGAGTCTTGCTAAGCTGATGAGGCTGGCCTCGAACTTTCGATCCTCCTGTCTCAGACTCCCAAAGTGCTAGGATTACAGGTGTGTGCCACCACACCTTGTGAAGTTTCTAGTTTATAACCTGTAATTACATAATAAAAAATTAAATAAGCATTGGAAGTCTTTCCTATATATGTATTACTTCTGTAATAAAGTCAATTAATTTTTTAAAAATCAAATTTTTTTCTAGATACAGCAACACTTTATTCAAATGGCCGAATGGTGCCACCTTGTGGCCTACCTACTTTTTGAGTTCAGTTTTGGCATCTGGTAAGGTGAAAAACTAAAGGAGTACTTTGGGCAACCCTTCACCCCTATCAGGTCCCCTCTCATCTTGCATAAACTTTGTCTCTTTTTCTTCTCACTTGAATAAATCCTATTCTTTTCCACTCCAAAAAAAGGGGGGGGCACCTTTGAAGGTTTTTTTTGTTTCATTTCAGTTACTTATCATAATCATCACTGATTATAAACTTGTGAAAATTCACAATTGGGATGAAGTTAAATTTTTCTTTTAGAAAACATTTACCAAGCCAGGTGCGGTGGCGCACGCCTGTAATCCCAGCACTTAGGGAGGCTGAGACAGGAGAATTGCGAGTTCAAAGCCAGCCTTAGCAACGGTGAGGCGCTAAGCAACTCAGTGAGACCCTGTCTCTACATAATACACAAAATAGGCCTGGGGATGTAGCTCAGTGGCAAAATAGACCTGGGGATGTGGCTCAGTGGCTGGTACCCCTGAGTTCAATCAAAGAAAGAAAGAAAAGAAAGAAAGAAAAGAAGAGAAGAGAAGGGAAGGGAAGGGAAAAGGAAAGGGGAAAGGAAAGGAAGAGAAAAAGAAAACAAAACATTTACCAAGAAAATTTATAGCATAAATGATTCCAGCTATTCTGAAATCTAAACCTCATTAAAGTCACTTTAGCAGACTAATATATATAAAGTGCTAGTTTATGACATTTTGCTTCATTTATTCAGTGTTTCAAAATATGGGAACTACAAATTTTTACAAAATATTCCTTGTTTTCTAAATAGCTCACAAAATTTAAACCAGTTGGAAGGCATAAGACTGTGTTCCTAGAAGAAATTTAATTATTTCCATGAGATATTTTAGAACTGGAAGGGTAATCCAGGGTCATCCAACCTAATCTCTTTATTTTACAAATAAGGATACTGAGAACCAAAGAGCTGTAACTTCACAGGCTATTGTACCCATTATGCACCACTCTCAAGGTTCTAATCCTATACATGATTCATGGTAGAAATATAAAGTATACTGCCTTCAAAGTAAGTTTATTTTTCACAATTCTATCATCATTTGACCCCTTCTACACTCTAAATTTGTGCTAGGTGGGTGCTAGCATGGACTGCATCCTTCATGCAAAGTACCCATTCTAGTGCCAAGAGGGTAGCAAGGGCCTTCCTCGCTGGATTATACCACCCCACAGAGGATTTCTGAGGTGTGGGCTCATGTGTAGAGCTTCGCACATCACAATCTATTACATTTATGGCCAAGGTAAACCCTTAAAATTCAGGAACTCCTTATATGCCCTTATTGAACCTATATTCTACCCCAACTTCTAGTGGCCCTTGTAAATAAGTAGGATATCCAATAAAAACAACAACAGAGAGTAGACTAAGAAACCAACTTAGCCATATGACCTTTTAAAATGCTATGTAGAGAAGCAAAAGCTATTTGATGGAGATAATGTTACAAAGCCTTTTCAACAAATGGTGCTAGAACTAATGGACATTTGTGGTGTAAGAAAACATTGGTCTTTGTTTCTGATCGCTGTCACAGAGCTAAAAACATTGGAATTTCTTCAGAAAAGTGTCTTCTGCTGTTTGTAAGGAGCCCCTTTCAACTACACTAGAGTCTGTGCTAATGAGATGTCTCAGGGTGGGGTGGCTAGACAATCTCAGGATGGATGCTGGTCATGAGACAGTAGGTGAGAGCTTGAAGCCCCACGAGATTTGGAGAGCTTCTGGATTGGTGGACACACTGTATGCTCAGAAGATCTTAAGCCCAGAGGGGGCATGCCAACCAAACCTTACCCTATGTATCTCCTGCTTTGTACCTTTTATAACATTTAAAAAAAAATACACCAAATAACCAAACATTGACAGGATGATTCACTACATAGGGAGAAATTTCCAATTTCTGCCCACGGGATATAAGATTTAAAGGTGAGACCCTTGGCAGGAGTGAATAAATGGTTGATAAATAAGAGTTGAGGAGTACCTGGCACCTTAAAGGGAGCCTTTTTTTCTTTTTTTTGCTTTTGGCTGGGAGTAACCTATTGGGGAGGCATCTTTTCATGCTCAGAGAAAAGAAAGCAGGAAGTCTATGCTTATAGATGGCGCTAGGTTCAAGAAAGAAAAATAGATTATCCTCACCTTGGTTTCCTAGCCCAGATTATGAGGATTACAGGCAGATGTTGCATTTTTTGGCTAAAATTTTCCTCAAGCTGCCATTTAGGAATCTAAGTGGTGGGTCAAGAAGTGAGAAACACCAATATTCTAATGCAGAACTGACTCAGCAGTCCCAATAGCTTCAGTAGAATAATAATTTTGAGTGGAAGAGCAATGAATGGCAGTAGTTTTCTTTCTGATTGGGACTTGGTATCTCCACTAAAATGGCAGCTCTATGAGTTGGCTTAGTTTACATCTAGTACTCAGAGAGTTTTGAGAAATCTTTTAGAAATGGAAACAGATGATAATAAATCCCCACACCAGTTTCCCATGGAACTATTTTTATAGACCACTCGGAGAACCATCGAGCCATTGTGCCAACGTGAGGAAGGAAAGAGTGGTCAGTGACTAAGGATCTCAAGTTTTAACAGCTACATGGCTCTTCTAGACTTGCTGTATTCCAAGCATGTCTATTAAATAAATAGTTTTGGGGGGGTTTTGTACACTGTCAATTAAAATTGCTTGCTAATTTTAGCAAATACAAGCCTCACTTTCCTTCTAGCTCTCCTTCTCAATTTCTCAAAACTACTTAATATTTTGTCATTTGTTCTTTGATAAACACCAAGAAGACTGGAAATAATACATTAAATATAAAAGTTCTATATGACCTGAGTTTAGGGGCATGATAAACTATAAAACTTGAGAATTCTTTTTAAGAAACTTTAAATGATCACTACTCTGAGGTTTTGTTCTGGTACTAAAGACAAATGCATTAAGAAAAGAACTATGATAGGCAAATTGTTCTTTAAAATGTTATCAAAAGATCATGACTTCATAGTCTTCAAACAATAAACAGAAAAATGAGTTTCCTATTTTTAAATGAATAGAACAAATTCTACTTCTAAAATTCACAAGTGTTGGATTTGGGAAAATGATCTGGAGTATGAAGTTTAGTGTCTTAAATTGCAGAAAGTATAAGAACAGACACAGCCGGGCATGGTGGAACATGCCTGTAATCCCAGTGACTCAGGAGGCTGAGGCAGGATTGCAAGTTTGAGATCAGCCTCAGCAACTTAGCAAGAACCTGCCTCAAAATTAAAAAGGGCTGGGGATGTGGCTTAGAGGTTAAGCATCCCTGGGTTTGTGACAAAAACAAAAACCAGAACAAAGCAAAAAAGCAGACACAGACATAAGAACAAATTAAATACAAACTTTAAGGTTCAAGTTAAAAATTTACCACTGATATTTTAGCATATCTCCTTTACTAATAATAACCCAGATGCATCTAAAATATTATCTATTATCCAATACCATGTCCTTCCATACCACTTCTATCTTCTCTAGCCCAAATTTAGTTTTTAATTAGTTTATGTAATGATTTTAGGCATGTAATTTATCCACTTAAAAAAAATAAACCCAAGAGTTCCTCAAACTTCTCAAATACGTTTATTTCTACTTCACCTCAATTGCCCTTACTTGGACTTTGCACACTTGGAATTTAGTTCCACCACCCAGAACTTGACCCACAACTACATCAGGATCTTCCAGCTTTTCCACTCTCTTACACTATGAATTTCTCATTTGTTTCTCAATCTCTCCTTTAGCCCACTTCTGGCCACTCCAAGTAGGAAGAAATCTGCCTGTACAACTGTCCCTAACTCTCTTCAGCCAGCTTCTAAGGCAGATCACTGAAATTATTCAGTATGAAATATTCCAGATTGGTTTCTTTCACTTAGGAACATGCATTTAAGATCCAGTGCATGACTATAATCCCAGCTACTTAGGAGGCTGAAGCAGGCTGACTGAATCTGAGGCCTGCCTGAACAACACAGCAAGATACCACCCCGTACCACCTACCAAAAAAGAGAAAAAAGGAGGGAGAGGGGGAATATGTGTTTAAGTTTATTCTACTTCTTTCGTAGCTTTATAGTTCATTCCTCTGTAGTGCTTAATATTACACTATCTGGATGTACCAGTTTATTCGTTCAACTATTGAAAAGCACCTTGTTTGCTTCCATCTGTTGGCAATTTTGATAAAAGCTACCATAATCATGGGCAGGTTTTTGTGCAGACCTATGTTTTTAACTCCTTTGCAAACAAATATGGTTTTATTTCTTCCTTTCCAATCTGCACACTTTTATTTCCCTATCTCATCTTGCTGTTTCATCTATGATTTCCAATATGGTGTTGAAAAGCAATGGTGAGAGGGAATGTCTTTGCTTTGTTCTTAATCTTAATGGAAATGCTTCAAGTTTCTCACTATTAAGTATGATGTTACCTGTAGGTTTTTGTAGATACTCTTTGTCAAAATGAAGACGTTTCCCTTCGTTCCAAGTTTACTGAGCAGGTTTTGTTTGTTTCTATCATGACATGTTGGATTTTGTTAAATGCTTTTTTTTGGCATTTACTTAATCATGTGATCTTTTCTTCTCAGTCTTTTCAACTGCATCCTTCTAATTGCTAAGGACAGAGGCCATGTCATGCTTCAGTCTTTCGTTCTCTCTTTCCAGTCAATCCATCAGCAATCCTGTCAGCTACACCTGGAACATGACTGCTTCTTACTATATAGTCTCCCCTTATTCATAGTTGCTTTCCATGGCTTCAGTTACCCAGGGTCAACCATGGTCTGAAATAGCAAATTAAAAATTCCAGAAGTAATTTCTACGTTTTAAATTGTGCATCATTCTGTGTAGTAATGAAATCTAAAGCTATCCAATTCTGTTCCCAGTGGAACATAAAGCATCCTTTTGTTCAGTGTATCATCTCTGTATATGCTACCAGCCCTTTAGTCACTTGGTAGCCTTCTCAGTTATCAGACCAACTGTTGCAATGCTTGTATTCAAGTAACCCTTATGTAGCAGTCTATATCCCCATGTCATTCACCTCACTGCTTCTCACCACACAGGCATTGTGTCATCTCATACTGTTACAAGAAGGGTGAGTACAGTATAAGAAATTTTGAGAGAGACTACATTCATAAAATTTTTATTGTAGTGTAATATTATAATTCTTATTTTATTATTGTTTTTAACCTCTTACTATGCCTAATTTATAAAGTAAATTTTATCATAGGTATGTATGTATAGGAAAACACAGCAAACTGTATATGGGGTTTGGTACCAGCCAAGGTTTCAGGCATCCACTAGAGGTCTTGGAATGTATTCTTCACAAATGAAGAGTAACTATGGTATCTCTTTTACTACCACCTCAGCTAGGCCACTATCATCACTTACTTGGATTACAGCACCACCTCCTGGCTGGTCTCTCTGCTTCCATCCTAGTTCTTACAGTTGATTCTGAACACAGCAGCCAGATTGATCCTTCAAACACATTGTCAGATCCCCTCATTCCTCTTACCACCTTCCCCCTCATTGGAAGTCAAAGTCAAAGTCTTTACCAGGATCCATTAGATCTCTGACCTCATCCTCCCCACCCCATTCGCACAATCCATCTGTTCAAAACCAATGGGTTCCCTGCTGGTCCTCCAACAAAACTAGCAGAATTGGGGCTTTTGTACTTGCTTGGTATGCTCTTCCCCTGATGGATCATGGCTGTCTCACACTCCTTCAGTTCTGCTCAAGAGTGTTCTCCATGGCACTGAGCCTTACTTTAAAACACATCTGCTCCTTCCATGGCACTTCCTATCCCCCTTAACTACTTTTTCTTCTTAGCAACTGTTACCACCTAACTGGATATGTTTTAATTCTTAATTTGTTATTATCCCTGCCTTATTCCAGTAGAATGTTAGCTCTGTGAGCAAAAGGACTTTGTTTTTGTCACTCTTAAAACCTTTAGAACAGCCTCTAGCCAAGAGAAGTAATCTGTATATATTTACTGTATGAATATTGAATATAAAAACTCAAATCCTGATAAGGCTAACAGACATGGGATACTATAATATCCAACCTTTTTCTACAATGGGAAATACAATTTCCATTCTAACAATGATAGGAACTGTGAAAATCCTTTATCTTCCATATTAAGTAATTCAATTTGCTCTAAATAACACATTGAAAGTCTCTCTTTTTTTCACAGCCTCTCTCTAATGTTTCCTACAGTCTGTAAAATATTAACTTACTGTTATATCAAAAAATCTTTAATTTCTTTCTGATACTGCTAACGTAATACTGCAAAAACAAAGTGAAATCACCAAAACTGATATGGAAACACAAGTAATGAAGCATGTTAACAACCAAACAGGCCTGTCGCTATTTCAAATCAAATTGTATTGAAGTGGTGAGGACCATAGTCCAAGATTAACTTCATCATCTCTATAAGCCTTAGTGAGCAAACATTTTTCTCACTAAACTCCTAACTAAAAGGAGTTGGTACAGGACTCTTGCGTACAGCCACACATCTTATGTCTGAGAGAAATCAGTTGGGGCTACAAATCAAATTAATAAAAAAAATTACAGGAAACTACTATGTTTGGACAGGTAACAGAAGCAGGTATAATAGAATAAGGGATATGAGGCTCAAATTCTGCTCCTCTTTTGCCAGCTGTCTGACCTTCCACAAGTTAATTCTGACTGTGCTTCAGCTTCCTTATCTGCAAGTTGGAAATGGTATCTGATAACATGGCTGCAAGGATTAAATAAAAGTAGCAGTATTCAAAGCACCTGGCACAACAGTAACACAAAATAAGCACTGAAGATAGCTACTATTGTACTATAACGAAAATCCTCCCCACACCACTGATAGTGCAGCTCTTTAAACCCAGAAGCTCCTAGGCAACCACTGTTTCCTGAAGAGTGAAAAGTGTTAAAATTCAGTGGTAGACGTTTACCTCATGTTTGGCAGCCAATTCTGAACACAGTGGAACGTTCTAAACAATAAATGCCTTTTTCTCAAGGCAGCTGGACAATCTGGAGAGAACACTGCACGTTAATTAGGAGGGGAGGTTTTTGATCACCTGAGGCCTAAGTGGAAGGTATGCAAATCCCGTCTTATCTCGGGCACCCGGGGGCCACATGCCATTCTGGATAGTCCACTCTCATCTCCACAGCTTCCATTTACGCCTAGACTGCGGACTCCACATGACTTTCTGTGCTGATGCTGCGAAAGCAGTGTGTGCCCCGGGGCCCGGCAGGCTTCGGCGCCGACTCCCGCAGGACCCGCGGGAACGCGCCCCGCCGCCCCAGGTCTCCCCGTCGCGGCCGCGGGTGCACAGGGCACCCTCTCCGGACAAGCACATGGTACGCAAAACAAAGCATGGGCCCTCGTGGACCTTTCCCCGGCCCTAACCAACAGCGCAGCCCACGAGAAAGCCACCTCGGACCCGCGACGGCCCCCTCGGCCTGGCTCCCCGAGGCTGCCGGGCAAGGTGCGGGGAGCCGGGCGCCCTCGCTCCTCAGGGCCCATAGCCAGGCCCCGGCCTGGCTCTGCGAGCCGGATTCAGGGCTGGCACAGGGGTATCAAGGACTCCCGCCCAGGTGCTGCCTCGGGCCCCTGACCCAGGTACCTGCGAGACAGGCAGCGGCGACAGCAGCAGCACCTCCCGGCTTGTGGCAGAGGGAGGAGGGGTCCGGCCACTGAGGCAGATGGAGTCCTCGCTGGGCCAGAGCGGCCTAGCGCCATCGCGACCGGAGCGCCCCCTGCAGGATGGGGGTCCGCACAGCGGCTCGTCCTGCTCGGAATTAAGGGAAGATCATCTAACAGAGGTTTATGCAGTCGGAGCCTGGGAGCATTATTCACTTTTTACCTCCTTTTCTAAGTGTACGTCCCACCCCCTTCACTAAATGGAGGTTTCAAAGGCAAAGACGACTTTATTAGGTGTTATAAGCATCAATAAATAGTTGCAGGCTACTAGGCAAATCTTGCAGAGAACTCAAATAGCCAAGGCCAACTAATGGCTAATAGTTCTTATTCTAAAATAGGATCCAGACTTATTTTTCAAAAATAGATTGAATGTTCACAGTCCACTTTGCAGTAGTTCTTAATTAATTGCAACATATGTACAGCCAAAACTAAAAATGTGGTGGGAAGTTCATGCACCGAAACATTCTTTCATGCAAAACTTTTCTTGTTTTTTAGTTGACTAACTTGGATCCTACAGCCAAGTCTTCCCCTCCACAGTAACTGTGCCTCATCTGAATTCTAGCACCACTCACTCAACCAAGCCACCCTCTAAGATGTCTCAGGTCCATCTAGTAGTCTAATAGTTCTTGGCACAGTCGTGTAAATGTTCAGGATTACTATCAAATTTGAGGAGATCATATCAAATTTTTTCATACAAGATCTCCAGTTCAGGAGAGGAGGGAAAATAGGGAGAGGGAGGAAGGAAAGGAAAAGGGGGGTAGGGGGATTGAAATCAAATTCTTTGCATGTAGTATTTTGTCAAAATGAACCCAAATGCTATGTATAATTATAATGCTCTAATAAAATTTTTAAAAAGAGTTATAAGATTTCAGGACCTTTATAAGACTGCACATTTTCTTGTGTGGTGCCTAATCATAAATATCACTCTTGGAATTAATGACACATTAATCAATTTGTCATTGATGTCCTCCTGGTGGTCATGTATTGAGTTTATGTCTTTACTGATGTCCATAAATCATGTCAAATCAACAAATATTTAAGCCTTTCCACAATATAGTCGTACAATTACCTTGCCTTCATTAATTGGTATGTCAAATAATATAAGAGATTATTCATTACTTATATTCAAATTTATCTCTTCTTCTTCATGAATTACTGCTTTGATTCAATTTGGAAAATAAAATTTAGGGACTCTGAAGACAGCTTCTCCCCCTCTGATGAGATTAAAGAAATGAACTGCCAGCAACCCAAAATGTATGACTTCATCATGTCACTGCACCTAAGGACTTTGACACAATGGGTACTAGGAGTGTTCATGGAAGCTATTCTTACACTCCAGTAATAACTTAGTGCCACATGGAAATGACCATGAACCACAAGAATATATCCTGCTAAATACAAAGCAAATATTCCTAACTGCTTCCCAGCTTGGCCAGAGCCCCCAAATACCTGTAACTACCTAATGCTTCTCATCCAGGGGGAAAGAATGCCTGGGAGTGCCTGAGTGGAAAGATAACAGCAGTCTTAGTTGTAGCTAAAATATTTTAATTTTTCAAACTTTACAAAAATGAAGCATACTTCTGAGTCCCTCCCAGGGACTATGTGAACGTAACTCCCAGGATTATAGGAGGGCCTCATACAAAGGAGGACTTTTTTTTTTTAGTTTTCTATTGTCGCAGTAACAAATTATCACCATTTAATAGCTTAAAATATTGTTTATCTTATGCGTCAGGAGGTCAGAAGCCCACAATCTATTTCTCTGGACTAAACTCTGAGTTCAGTACTGTGCTCCTTTCTGGAGGTTCTCAGGAGAACCTGTTTCCTTACCTTCTCTTGCTTCTAGAGGAACCTCCATTCCTGGCTCCTGGACCCTTCCTCCATCTTCAAAGCCAGCAGTGTAGCATCTTATGTTATCTGGATTTTGCTTCCATCCTTGTGCTTTCTCTAACTTCAACTCTCCTGCCTTATCTTATGTTTACATTGAACACATTTGGATAATTCACAATCTCCCCATCTCAAGATCTTTACTTATCATCTCTACAAAGACTCTTTTACCATACAAGGTAGCATATTCATAGGTTCTGGGGATTAGGACATGGACGTCTTTGAGGAACTGTTATCCAGCCTATCATAAGGGCCTAGAAGTTTACATTTCATTCTCTTCAGGTAAATCTGCCTTTCTGTCTTCACTACCATAAGTCTGGTCCAAGTTCTGCTTGTGAGGTTTCCAGTGGGGAGGTGTACCTGTATTTGCAGCTAGGATTGGCATTGCAAAGGGAACTATCTAACTCAGATAGAAGGCAGTGATGTCTTTGAATGGTGACGTTTAATTGACACTCAAAGCATAAGGAGTTAGTTATGTAATGAACAGGAGAAATGTTCTAAACAGAGGGGACGTTATGTGTGGCCTGTGAATGGTGACGTCAGAGGGTCAGGGTGACCGAGTTGTATCTCTAACATTGAATCCTTGGCATTGCCACAATGGCACATAATACATGTTCAGGAATATGAACTTAATAATTCTAAACACTGGTGAGACCAGGGCAAAGGACAGATAGCTGATTATCAAAGAAAAACAAATGACTAGCTAGAACTCCCCATCACCTGTTTGCTCACAACCTCCAGGGGAAGGGAAGGATCACATTTTCCAACACAAGCAATCACCCCCTGGATGGCCCTCTTATGCCCTTTTGGTCACTTTTGGTCACGTAGGCAGTATAAAAGGAAGAAGGCGCATGAGAAGAAAGGAAACCTAAAATCTATAAAAGAGGCAGGACACCCCACTGCCTTGGGCACCAGCTCTGGACCGCCTCCTAGCCAGTGGAGTGTGTCTGTCTCTCTCTCTCCCTCTCTATTCTAGCCTTTAAATAAAACTTTTTGCTCTTGCCTCAATGTTTCTAGGGTGTTTAATTTTCAACACCAGGAGAACAAGGATCTGGTCCTGATTTTCAAGACTGGTTTCACTGGCAGCACTTTATAGTCACCAAGCTTAAAAATACCAGCCCCTGGCAAAGACCAGAATTGTTTAAAAGCAGGGCCCCAGTATCTAGATTCTTACTGATTTTATTATTTTATTTTTTGCAAGGCTGAGGATTAGACCCAGGACCTCATGCCTACTAGGGAAGTACTCTACCCATAAGCTATTATCTCCAGCCCAACATCTATATTTTTTTCAAAAGCTGCTCAGGAAATTCTTATGTGCAGCCAGGGCTGGATTGAGAAACCACTGTATTAGATACAACTGAATGAATGAATAGAAGAAAGAAAAAATTTGCCCAGGGTAGGATTTTCACTTGGGAAGTTTTCTTCTTATTAGCAAAAAGGGGCTGGGTTGTAGCTCAGTGGTAGAGCACTTGTCTGTCATGTGTTAGGCACTGGGTTTGATTCTCAGCACCACATATAAATAAATTAAATAAATGTCCATTGACAACTAAAATTATATATTTTTTTTAAAAAAGAAAGCTTTTGGCTTTACTGTATGCATGCTTCTGTGCAGTCTTAGAAAATGCAGAAGACTCTCAGAAACATAATTGAGCACTTATCAGGAGAGCCTCAAAGCGATCTAGGAACCCTCCCAGTGCAACCAGTTGTCTTTTCAGAAAAGAGAGGTAGTCAGAATAGGGAGGTGTTTTAAAAACACACTGTACCTAAAAAGGAAGGTGCATTTCTTCCTGGTTTTGAATTTTGCTCCCATGTTCTAGAAGTGCATTTTGTTTGTTTGTAGTACTGAGGAATAACCAGGAGGGGGAGACATGTTCCTGAAAAGCACAGTTTCTGCAGGTCTCCAGCCTCCAGGCTGGCTCTATCAAGCGTTCTAGGCCACAGCCTGGGTCCTCAGGCACAGCCACAGAATAAGTAAGCCTCTGGCTATGAGACAAGTGGTACATATTTGTCTATGCTGGAGTTAGGTTCACTTCAGCTCCCCAGTAGTTTTAAACATTTAAATCACGAGGGGGGCTGGGGGCGTGATTCCAAGAAAAGCTGCTTGGGTGCCAGTCATCAACTTCGTCTTTGCAAAATAGTTTGAGCAAAAATTTCAAGCCTGGAAAAATGATATTCCCCTCCAGCAACCAGCATAGCTAGAAAGTGTTCAAGCAAAACTTTCAGATGGGAATTCTCTCCTTTTGTTAATTGCAAAGTAAATATCTTAGATCTTGAATTTTTGGAGTTACTGAGATAACAGCTGAAACCCTGGAAAGCGGGAAAAAGCCTGGATTCTTGCTGCAACCCTGTTTGGTATTTTTCTGCACGTACCCACATATGTCAGAACCATGCAGAGTTTCACACATACATGAAACAATGCATTCAATAGGAACATTGAATAGGAACAAATGTTGCCCCAATAAACCTTCCCTTCCCAAAGTTAAGTAACCAATCCCTATTTGCAAAGGTTTAAGCAAATACTTAAACTTAAGCTTAGCATTCAGGTCAGGATGATGCGGCTCCTCCCATCTCACTAATTAAGTTTAAATATTGCAAGCAGAAACTGTAGAAAAATTTCATGCATCACTTTAAGAGTCTAATCACTCTGCATCCCTTTACTTCTCAAAAACTAGACTGCCTTGATTCTGTAATCTCTGGGCCCCTGAAGTTTGATAAGAAGTTATGGTAAGAAGTTATGTCGGTGGCCAGCAGGTCTCAAAATAACTGAACAATGAGATATGAACTATTAGGCATTTAAAAGTAGAATTTTATCTGGATTGCAGCATATGCGAGAACTGGGATTCTAAAGCTTCTAAGAAATCATCTCCCAAAGAGTATATCATCAAAAATGTCAATACAAACTCTCCTGAGTGCATAAAAAACGATGATGTCAGATGCTTGGTCATTTATTTTATCCTGCAAAACATGCCCCAGAAACTCTCAAAGTCAGTAGCCTTATAAATTTTCTCAGAAGCAGGCAGGCAAGGGCAACAGAAGGTAAGATTGAAAAAAACTCCTAGTTCAAGCTACTCTTGCCTTTTCTCCAATTTTTTTTTCTGGCCCCATTTCCTTTCTAACCCTTTAATAATCCCCCTCCTTAGAGACAGAACTAGTTAGGGCTTGTTACATCTGGGCACTGGAAAAGCTGAGGGTTCATGCTGGTCCTCAAAAGCCTGGAGATGTCTGCTCAAACCAGATAATGAGCAGCTTAGAACATCCAGTCATCGTGTGTTGTTAAAGTGTTCACTTCAACCCTCATGGGAAGCTTAGCTCACCCCAGGGACTCAAACTGAACTGAAAATTTAGGTTTAGAGGGATCTGAACTCTCCCCTTAATCTCAAAACAAACTCCTGGGGATCGCTCCAACAGAGGCAAAGCGCACTTCTTTCTGATGTTAGACCTTGCCTCTTCTGCTCCACTTCTCTCAGAATCCCAATCCAACCCTCTCATTTCCACCTGACAAAATTATGGCACCAATGTCAAGGTAAAAGCCTGAGGATATTCCACTCTGACTTTTGAGAATCTACTCATACTCTGAAAACTATTTTGCAATCATTTATGAACCAATATGTGATGTTTTGTTTTTTGTTTTGGTACGGGAGATTGAACTCAGGGGCACTCGACCACTGAGCCACATCCCCAGCCCTATTTTGTGTTTTACGTAGAGACAGGGTCTCACTGAGTTGCTTTGTGCCTCGCCATTGCTGAGGCTGGCTTTTGAACTCGCAATTCTCCTGTCTCAGCCTCCCTAAGTGCTGGGATTATTAGGCTTGCACCACTGTGCCCAGTTCCAATATGTATTTTGAACTTCTGCTCTAGACCAGCAAGATAGGGAACTTCTGGCATTTATGGGGGGAAAAAGGTAGGTAAGTAATAAAAACTGCTCCTAATTTATGCATTTGCTTTAAGGCAAACAGAATGAGAAAAGATTTAACAATGACTACAAATTATTATTTTTTAAATGGAAAACCATATTTTATATGTCTATCTTCTAGCTCACAAGGCACATTAAAAATAAAGGGAATTAATTGCTACCATGATTTGAATGTGTCTAACAAACCTCATATGTTGAAAAATAATTGCCAATGTGAGAGTATTAAGAGATGGGACCTTTAAGGAATGATTGAGTCATTAAGGTAGAGTCCCCTGGATGGAACTGGCACCTTACAGAAGGACTTGAGGGAAGGAGCCTATTCCTCCCATCTCCTCTGCAGTGTGAGGATGCAGCACTCATGTTCCCTGGAGGAAGCAGCGGTAAGGCGCCATCTTGGAAGCAGATAGCAATTCCTCATGGAACCTGCCAGCAACTTGAATTTGGACTTTCTAACCTCCAGAACTATGAGAAATAAATGCCTGTTATTTATAAATTATCCACTTTCAGGGCTTTGTTTGGGTACCAAGCACTGAACCCAGGGCCTTGCGTATGCTAGGCAGTGCTCTGCCACTGAGCTACATCCCTAACCCCCGGTCTTAGGTAGCTTGTTGTAACAGCACAAATTAGCTGAACAGTTGCCTTTTCTGTTGTTCTTGTTCTGCTAATTATCCAGCAGGAGTGTTTTAAAAAGTCTCAGGTAAGGGATTTTGCAAAAAGGAAGTAATGTTCTCTGATTTTTCTATAGTGAATTCACAGCTCAGTTTATCTGCATTGTGAATCCCCAGACTGCCTGTCTTCTCTGTTGTAATTTTTATTAATAAAAAGAGAAAAGAGATTAAGAAGAAAAGAGGACAAAACGTGTCTATGACACAAGAGTAACAAATACAGAACATAATTGATATAAATTCAGTTACCTGTAAAACTCTTGGGTTTAACCACTCTGATGTGTACTCAGTTCATATATAAAAATAAACCTTGATCTACCATCTTACTCTTTTCTTCCTTAATATGTTGATATATAAGTCATAGGAAGTAGAACCACTTTCCCTTCTGGCATAGTAGGGTAGTTGTTGGCCTCTGGAAAGTGGGATGCTCCATCAGCTATTGTGAGGCAGTATTTAGGAATCAACTCAAATTTGATTTTTGAAAAGAACTTGTCTCTAGATGCTTGACTTTCACAATATATATAAGAAGCTTAATACTCACCATTTCACTTTTTTACTCATCCTTTTTATTTTGTGGAAAATCAAGTCCTGGACTTCCCTTGATTGGGACCAAGGGGCTTCCCATTATCTCTTCCTCTGCACAGAAGACCCCATTACAAGGGGGAGTTCCCCCAAAATTCTGCTGCGATCAGTTTCCAGCAAGAATAAGAGTGTGCATGCACATCCACAGCAAAGCCAGCTCCCACATTCCAGTCTCCACTTGCCACTCTGAGTGCCTCCACCCAGACAGCTGCCACAATCAGGAATCCATCAAATATGTGCTCATGTGGACAGATGGAAAATTCATCAGGAGGTACAGGCATGTCTATGTTCCCATATTTCTGGGAGAGAAACTATATTTGGTTGGTGCAAGAGTAGTGCAAAAATCACTAGGGTCAGTACCTTTAAATCAACTGAATGACTAATCTCTTTCGAGATACCACACAAGAAAAGCCCATCTGGCCACTTAAGACTTGACCCTACAGAAAAGCACCAAAGAACCAAACCCACCAACAACATCATGTAATTTTCTATAGTTCTGATTTTTCTTATCTGGAAAATTGTTATACAAATGACTTACTTCTTATTTATTTGTTTGTTTGTTTTTTGGTACTGGGGATTGAACTCAGGAGCACTCAACCACTGAGCCACATCCTGCCCTATTTTGTATTTTATTTAGAGACAGGGTCTCACTGAGTTACTCAGTGCTTCACCATTGCTGAGGCTGGCTTTGAACTCATGATCCTCCTGTCTCAGCCTCCCAAGCCACTGGGATTATAGGCATGTGCCACCATGCCTGGCATGCCTTACTTCTTAAGAGTATGGCTATTAACTACTAAAAAGCAACTTATGAGCAAAGTACAATTATAGAGCAAAAAAGTGAGAAAAAGAACAACTATAAAGTTGAAAAGCCATCCTGTAAGGAATGACTGGTTAGCTGTGCTTTTTCCAAGTTAACTCAGCGCCTCTTATTTTTTTTGTGTGACAGCACAACATACCTATCTTTTTCTTGGCATTTTTCTTGGATCACTGACAAGAGGAATGAGACTACCTCATGAAGGAGAAAGATATTTTCCACTCCATCTCCTGAAATCTTGGGTCCTCACAGGCCCTCACCTCCACCTACCTGGTGGGCCACTGTACCACATCACACCTGGGAGAAGGAATAACAGAACAGAATTCAGGAAAGTAGAGTTACCTTTGTCGCTGAGTTCTCGTCTGTGATTCTTTTGTATTTTAGGATCATTTTCGCCACAGTTTTCCCACTGAAGCTTGGAACCTGTGTGGTTTTCACCAATTAAGATTGCTTAGCTCTTTTTGAATTTGCCTTGGGAGGGAACTTAAAGTCATTTATAACTGAAATGTTTAACATAAAATTTTTGTGGCTGTTGTCATAGTTTGAATCTAGAGTGTCCCCAGGTCGTGTGTTGAAGACTTGATTCTGGATGCAGCAATATTCAGAGGTGAAGCTTTTGGGAAGCAGTTGGAACATGAGGGTTCTGACCTCATCAGTGAGCTAATCCATTGATAGATCCGTAATCTGAAGGCAGTGTTGGGAAGTGGTAGGAGGTATGTCCTTAGTTGAAGACAGTGGAACATCAAGGGCATGCCCTTGGGAACTATATCCCTTCCCTGGCCCCTTTCTGTTTCCTAGGTGCTATGAGGTGAGCAGCTTTCCTTTGCCATGCCCTTCTGCCATGATGTTCTGCTTCACCTCTGAAACTGTGAGCCAAAATAAATCTTGCCTCCTTTGTTTTTCTCGGGTATTTAGGTACAGTGATGAAAAGTACAGTGACTAACACAGTTGTCCACATAGGGATGTGTGCAAGTTCTAAGCACACCACACACTGAGAGGCTCACCTGGCTGGCCCTGGGGGAAGAAGCCAACTCTGCAGACAAAAGCTGTGCCTGCTTCCCTCCGTAGGAGCCAATTAGCTCTGACAAAATGACTGTCCACGATTTAATCAGCTCTCTCCTTTTCCCTCATTATAGTCTTTGTGAAATTTCCAAACTCAAGTGTGTTTGCCTGTGGACAAACTGCTTATGCTCGTTATTTTAGAATGTAAATAGCAGTAAACACAGGCATGTCTAGTTTCTAGAAGTGAAGTTTGTGCATGCAGGTGTATCAAGAGAAAGTGTGACTATTTTTGCAGGTAGAGTTGCCCTACAGTATCTGCAGGGGATTCATTCCAGGATTCCCTGTGGATACTAAAACCCATGGATGCTTGGGCCCCTTATATAAAATGGCATAGTATGTGCAGTGGCACTTACCTATAATCCCAGTGGCTCAGGAGGCTGAGTCAGGAGGACTGCGAGTTCAAAGCCAGCCTTAGCAACTTAGTGAGGCCCTAAGCAATTCAGTGAGACACTGTCTCTAAGTAAAACCAAAAAAAGGACTGAGCATATGGCTTAGTGGTTAAGTGCTCCTGTGTTCAATGCCTGTACAAAAAAGAAAAAGAAAAAAATTGGCCGAGTATGTGCATATAATCAACATACTCCATATACTTTAAATCATCTTTAGATTATTTGCAATTGCTAATAAAATGTAAATGCTATGTAAATAGTTGTCATATTGCTTAGGGAATAATAACAAGAAAAAAACCCTGTACCTACTTAGCACAGACACAATCATCATAGGCTTAACTACATTTTCGATTTGTAAAACTACATTTTTACAGTTGGTTAAATCCATGGTTGCAGAGCTCATGAATACAGAGGGCTGGCTGTGTATGAGGAACGCGTCTACTGATGGAAGCATCTGGTAAGTTCCAAATCTATGCCACCTACTCTTAAGAGTTACCTGAGGCCGTTGACAGTGGCCTACCTTATAAAGACCAAGTGCAGGCTGATGTCTCCTCCAGCACCTGGTGGCTGTGCTGGTGGGAGGGGCCCTCCTAGGAGGGAGGTCATCATCTCCAGGACTGAAGGGGGTCACACTCATCAACTCTACCAGGGCCTGCAGCAGGAGGACCACTCTGGCAATTAGAATTAACTTTTTGCCCAATGATCAAGTATTTCAATCCAGAAGCCATTCAATCTCCCCAACTCCTTGTAGATTAAACATAGGCTCAAGGAATACCCAAACGGGCTAATTGCCCCTCTTCTCTTACAAAGCTACCAAGGGATGTGTATGTAATTTTACAAACTAAGTTTTGAATCTTATTTTCTACTATTCCTGTTCCTGTATTCTTCCTAGTATGTAATGTGGAGTGAATCTCATCACTTGTATTTTGCTTCTTGTATTCAGATATTGATGATTACCTCACTGTTTTGAGAAAAAAAATTAGACACAGTATTTCTGGTTTTGCCATCCTCAAATCTTCAAAAATGCTCCATGTATATTATTGGGGCACTGCCTTAATATGTGCATGTATACTGGCCCCTTTTACTCTTTTTTTTTTTTAAATATTTTTTTTTTAGTTGTAGATGGACACAATGTCCTTATTTTATTGCTTTGTATGTGGTGCTGAGGATCGAACCCAGGGCCCCACGCATGCGAGGCAAGCGCTCTACCGCTGAGCTACAATCCCAGCCCCCCCTTTTACTCTTAACTTTACCTGCTGACTGCTCCATTAGCCTGAAACTTTGCCAGCACAGAGCAGATTCCCTCGTCGCTTGCTAACACCATTCTTATTCTCCCACCTGTATCTACCTTTCCCTTTCTCTAATGTGCTCCCTCCGGCACCCCCCACATCTCTACTCTTTTTCTTTGCAATCTCTCTTCCCTTTAGTACTTTCCTGATTGCTCCCCCCCAACTTCCTTTGACATACAGTCCACACTGTACTTTTGATACTATGTGTGGTCTGGGATTACTTCTTTCATCTGTCAGGTTGAAACACAAGTAAGGGACAAAATTACATGATACTCCAGCTCCATCTATTTACTGGCAAATGCCATAATTTCATTCTTCTTTAAGGCTGAGTAATATCCTATCATATATATCTCACATTTTCTTTATCCATTCATCTGTTGAAGGGCACCTAGGTTGGTTCCAAAGCTTGGCTATTGTGACTTGAGTTGCTATACACATTGATGTGGCTGCATCACTGTAGTATGCTGATTTTTAAGTCCTTTGGGTATAAACCAAAGAGTGGTATAGCTGGTGGTTTCCATTCCAAGTTTTCTGAGGAATCTCCATACTGCTTTTCATAATGGCTGCACCAATCCATTTATATATGATTTATCAAAGTGCATTCTACTGTCATGTATAACTAATTAGAACAAATAAAAAATAAATTTTAAAAATTAAATGATACTTTTAACCTACAAAGACAGCAGTTGCATCCACTTCAATCTATTACAAACTTCTTTTTGATTGTTTGTGGTGAGTGGGGACTGAACCCAGGGCCTCATACATGCTAGGCAAGTGCTCTACCACTGAGCGACACCCCCAACCCTTATACTTATCTTCTTACCAATTCTCCTTACCTTTGGGGTGTCTATGACAGCTCCTTACACTATATAGATTTTGCTACTAAAAAGAGAAAGACTTTAGCTACTCTTAAGTAGGCAAAATAGTAAATCAGCTTCTGTTATGGCTATTGGCATTGATTTATAAACACTCTAGCGTTTTAGTAGACTCTATATTTCAAAAAGACAATCCACAGAATTTTCATCAGTAAATTCTATATTCAACAGAATATATTTCATATTTATTATGTCATTATACTACCCAGTTAGAAAATAATAATAGAATATCACACTTTTTCCCCTTATTACATTATATAGATTCCTCTGTCCCTCTTTTTTATTGTGGTCTTAATTCTATACATAATTATATTAATTACCAAGAGATAACTGAATAAGGAAATTGTATAAGGAAACATCTTATGAGAAAACACACATATTTTAAAAGCTAAGAGAGACATAGAAGGTATTTGACGTCAAGTGCAGGGTCTTATTTCTTTCTAAAATAAAAACATTCAGAACAGCATGATGCTTATTGAACTGAATTCAATATTCTAAGGACAGAATGCAATTATACCAGTGAAGAAACATAGGAACAGGCAGCCTATTACTTTGAGGTCATCTGTACAGTGAGGAAGAATTCAGCATTTCCCTCCTCACCCCTGTTCTAGCTCTGTGGCTAGATCAGAGAAGTCTGGATTTCTTTTCCAATGATGCCACTTAGAGCCATGTTTTCCTCTGCTGATCAGTCACATCTTCAGAACATGACCCCAAACACATTTTGGAACAAGCTTTTCATGCATGTAATGTCAGAACATCAGAAGATTTCAGGAAAGCAGGTACACATCCATTTTAGAAAACATAGAATGGAGTTCATATTAGTTGATTCAAATCTGCCACTTGTTGTTTATGAGCCATTAAAAACAAACCGTAGCTTTAGTTCCTATATCTCTTTAATCTTGAGATTTACACAGAGTACTGCAATATTCTTGATGAATAATCTATCTGAATGTCAGAAAGAGTTGAAAGAAGTCAAGAAATTTCCTGATGGTAGGAAGCCCATTTTTAACTCTAAGGTCTTTTGCTGTCTTGAGATGGTATTTAAAAAAGAAACAAAGAAACAAAGAAACAAAAGAAAAACATTTTACAAGGTGAGACTTTTCTTTAAAGATCTTCTTCCTTTATGGTCCCAAAAACATAGTCACCTTCTGCACTCTTAATCTTCCTTTTTCTTGGTAGAAAACTAGAATAGTCCTTCTGTTGCAAAGCAAGCAGAGAGGTCAGATTCATAAACAGGAGGAAATAATTTTCAAAATAACAATAACAAAAACTTCAAGGAGGTTAAAACAATATTAAAAGGGCAACAGAAAGTTACATTTGGTTAAGCAGTGGGACTTTCTAAAAGGTTTTAACCTGCAGAAGTTTTATTTTGGGGTTGGTGCCCATCTGTCAGGGTGTGGACAGCGCTCACTGCAGGGCTGCAGAGGAAGCCATGTCCCAAGTGGATTTCTTGGCCCTGTTACTCCATTCAAGCAATACTGTCTTGTCTCTCTCTCCAATTTTAAAGTCATGTGACTTTCCATTTATAACTTTATCCCAAATCTTCAGAGCATTCCACCACAAAAACAAATTCTAAAAAATCATTATGCTTATTTTCAAGCATTTTAAGAGGTCATGGTTGCAACAAGTCTTCAGCAAGTGTGTAGCTTACTTTCAGTACTTAAATCTCAAAGACAAGCCAGGTGCGGTGGCACACGCCTGTAATCCCAGCACTTTGGGAGGCTGAGGCAGGAGAATTGCAAGTTCAAAGCCAGCCTCAGCAATGGCGAGGCGCTAAGCAACTCAGTGAGACCCTGTCTCTACATAAAACACAAAATAGGGCTGAGGATGTGGCTCAGTGGTCGAGTGCCCTTGAGTTCAATCCTTGGTACCGAAAAAAAGAAAAAAGAAAAAGAAATCTCAAAGACAGGGCCATGAGAAGTAGGCTTTGGCCTTCTGGGACACCTCACCAGGCAGATGGGCTAAAACTTTTTTCTATGATAAATTCATCTTGTTAGGCCCTATGACATAGTGATTAAAGGAATTGATTTTATTTGTTTAAAAAAAGAAATAAAAAAGATTGCTTTGATTCAACTACTGGTTCTGGCTCTGTGGTCTTGGGCCAGTTACTTAACTTTCTGTGTCAGTCCCTAAACCAAGGATAATAACAGGACCTGGGATGTTATGAGGATCAAATGAGTTTTACAGTTGGCCCTCGGAGTCCACGGGCTCCATATCCACAGGTTCAACCAACCACTGATGGAAATATTTTTAAAAACTGCATCTGTACTGACCATGTAGACTTTTTCTTGTTATTCCCTAAACAATTCAGTATTATAAGTATTTCAATAATAAAGCTTTATGTAGCACTTACACTGTATCAGATATTATAAGTAATATAGAGATGACTTAAAGTACATGCGAGGATGTATATAGATTATATGCAAATACTATGCCATTTTATTTATGTAAAAGCCTTGAGCATCCAAAGATTTCAGCATCCCCCTTAGTTACTTAAAGACAACTATTCATGGAGATCTAACTATGCCTGGCTCCAAATGAAACCTTGCTCAATAAATTGGGATTCAATATATTTGGACATCAGGCAACCTGCTGACATGCTTGCTGGCCCTGCTCAGAGCTTGAGCACATTGGCCTGTTGTAAACCTGCTGCTCAGCTGGAAGGACAACTGAATTAGCATCACTTCAGTCACAGCTGTGCTGTGTGTTGTGTGGTCTGTAGCTCCCCTCATCCATTATACTCAACTGGAGGCTTGGTAAACAGATTGTTGGGCCCCAATCCTGGAGTTTCTGATCTAGCAAGTTTGGAGCCAAAGAATTGAGTTCAAATGATGCCCACACTGCTGGCCCAGGGACCACACTTTGTGAACCACATCTAGCTGGTTCCATTCCTGGTTGTATATCAGAACCATTTGGAGAACTTTTAAAAATTCCATTGCCCAGGCTCTTCAGACCAATTAAATCTGAATGGCCAAGGTGGGGTCCAGCCACCCTTAGTTTCTAAGAGCCCCCCCCCCATTCCAATGTGTAGCCAAAGTTGACAAACACTGCTCTAAGGTTGTCAGGATGCTGCTGCAAAGGTGGAATCTAAATGATGGGGTAATCACCATCTACAGTTTGCAGGATATGGAACTAAAGCTTGGTGCAGTGTCTCCCACTGGGGTGCTTGTTATCAATGCTGATTTCCAAGGTCCCCACCCCAGATCTATTGCTTCAGTCTTTAGGGGTGAGGTCCAGGAATCTGCCTTTTAAGAAGCACTTCAGAAGTCCCTGATGCACATTTAGGTTTCTGAACTGTCTAAAGACACCTAGCTTATAAGTGGTAGAGTTCCCATCTCTGATCTAATCAGAAACCCTATTGTGAAAGAGAAAGCTTTGTGTTTATGCTGTTTTTTTTTTTCTTTCTGAGCACATTTACTCAAGAAAAGACCTTATGTACTCACATATTTATAAACATATTCTTATACAAGAGGGACCATTTTATATATACCAGACTCTGAGACAGAGGCTAGATGGATGATTCACCCCATTCAAACACCACTTAGAGGTCACCTTTATTTCATTGACCTACACTACAATTTGGACATAGAAAGCAATAATTAGCACGTAGTTAAGGGCACAATTCTGGGATCAGACTGCTGGCTTCCTTCCCCATTGATTACTCTTCAACCTTGCGTCTGTCATTTAACTCCCTGTACCTTAGTTTGCTCAGTGGATTTACAGAGATCTTTGGAGAGTACAAATGTGTTAATTCACATAGAAGAGCTCAGAATAGTGCCTGGCAATAACAATGTCCTTAATGATGTTGTTTATAGTGATTCTATTATTGTTATCTACACAGAACTAAATGAAGAAGTATTTTATATACATCACAGTTGCTTCTAACAGAGTACATTGCTAAAAATCCATGAAACGAAAACATACTAGATGCACTAAAATACACAAACTCAAAAGAGGATCCCCACCCCCCCCCACAAAAAAAATGCATGGGATGCAGAAGAAAATCACTAAGGAATTCTGTGTTCCTCTTGGAAACTTTTCATGTGAAAATTTCCTTAGCTCCGCTGGATGCTACAACGAGAATAACTATTTTTTTGACAGCCCTCCAATCTACAAACAGAGCTTCTGAGCAATTCTGGCTTATTCTTGGAAATAGAATTACTTTGGGTAAAGAGGGAAAAGGAGCTGATTTATCAAAATTATAATGTATCAATTACATCCTTTTACTCACAGACCTGGCCTTGTTGAACATGGTATTTTTGACTTTTGCCTTCTTCCAGGACTTCAATCTGCTAAATAGATTAGTAAAATGTCAGTCAGCACAGCCCAGAGAAGCAAGCACACAAATCATCTATTTAACTAGCACATTTCCCTTCCACAATAATCCTCTTAATGGTCCCCAAGGCTGCCAATCCCTAGGCACACACGCTTGTCATCTACAGATCCCCCTTCATCTGCCAGGGTCTAAATGTTACAGACACACTGAGTCCCCAAAAGTGCAATGAAGCTCCATGTTTAACACTGGCGGCTGCCTATGGATTTTGCAATTTGACATAGTGTTTAAAAGGACTTCACACAAAATGAAATGCACTTCTAAATCCTGTGATAATCCATGGAGCTCCGATCCATATGCTGAATCAAAGCCAAGTGGGGCATCGCTTAATCAAAAGGCGCCATTAATCAGATGAAGAATCACACTGAAGTTCAAAGGCACTTCACTAGACCTCATGTCCATGAGGTAAACTTAATATACCAGTCAGGACCCAGGAGGAAACAGATGGTACACCCCCGGGGTAATGGTGAGAGTTTTAAAAGGAACTATTTAGCATTTAATGGAGGTGTGGGCAGGGATTAAAACAAGAACCGGAAGGGATGCTTGGCCCCCCTGGGGGTTGCCAGGAGGGTGGGAGGGTGGTGTGGGGGAGATTCTTACCACCTCCCCCCTTCAGTGGCAATGGGGGTTGGAGGCAGCTACTACTAGAACCAAAGTAGCCTAGCTGCAGAGAGGAAGGTTGTGTGCAGGAGCTGCAGACTTCAGCAGAGGGATGTGAAGCCAGAGGGACTCACCAGGGACAAGACTGGAGAAATAAATAGTCCAATCCCACTTTTCTACCACTCTCCAGCCTCCTGTTGGGATTCCCACTGGGTGGTTCAACGGAAAGCAAGGTCACAGTTCTCACTGGTCAATCTTAGGGCACAGCGCAGGGCACAGCGCAGGGAGCGGGAGAGTGATTCTGGAGGGGGGTAGACAGTGTCTGGCACATCTAGAGAATGTGACCTAACCAGGGCCTATGGACAGAGCTCTTAGACTTTTCTTCATGGAAAAAAAAGGGACTATTAAACCAGTCTGTATCACGTGTGCGGCCCCCACCAGGCACAGGGCAAGCTGCACTTACAATGGCGGACAACTCTGTACTATGCTTTTCTGTTGCAACACACACGCTCGGGGCCTTGGTTTCCAGCCAGCACACATGGTAAATGTGACCATTCATGGGTGATAGGATGAAGGGGTGAAGGGAGTAAGTTCTTCACTGCTGCTTATCACTCACAAGGCTATGGAATGGAACATTCCAGAATAATGGGGGTAAACATCATTAAAAGCATCATCTTTTAACTATGGTTAATTTTGCTGTGAAGTAAATTGCTTTCTGGGGACACACACAGGATTTCCTTTAGGTTAGCATTCTGAATAGAAATGTTCATGTATTTGAAACCCATACCTCAATAATTTAAAAAACCAGTTATTGAGTTTGGTAAGTGAGAAATTAATATTCTGATCTCATATGTGTTTTGCTATTGTTACTTTTATTATTTTATAATATTGCATTAGAGTTTAGTCTTGTGCTATGAATACAGAACCTGGGGGAAAATTCTCGTAATTTTTTTTCTCCCTTATTCTCCTTCCTTTCTCTCTTCTCAAATCAAAATAAATAAAATATAACCCATGACAAATGTTAAGTAATTTCAGATAACAATTTATTTCCTTGGCATATTATATTAAGTGTTTAAATGCTTTATATACTAGGAGGAATATAATTGGGTCAAAAGTGAATCCTTGTTTTGTAACAAAGTACTTCTGCACTTTTAATTCAGGAAATTCTGTTAATAACGTGATCACTTACTTTTGAGCAGTCACAACCCCCTGGCTCTTTGAAACTCTGTCCCCTGCTATGCTCAGATCTTTCCGTATCTGCTCTAATTTGTGTACGCTTTTCCATGTCCTGGACTGGACCTGTCCCCCAAGATTGGCCTTCCAGGATATCAGATATGCTACCCCCTCCCATCCTAGAGACACACTAGAAATACCACCTGTGCTGGGCACCGTGGTGCACACCTATGAACTCCCACTTGAGAGGTTGAGGTGGAAAGGTCACCTGAGCCCAGGAGTCTAAAGCCAGCCTGGACAACATAGCAAGACCCTCAAAAAGTACCAGTTTCTGTTTGAATAATCTTGCTTTACATCTTGCTATCACAACTGGGGGTGGATGAGTGGTACAGATGAGGCAGCAGGAACTTGAAAGCCATCTTGTTCTTGGCCATTATTGAGAAAATGAATTTAGAAGTGAGGCCTACTATCAAGAAAACTGAAGGAAGAAAACACAAAAACTAGGTATACAGTAATAAAAATATAATTTTATATATTTTCAATTCAGAAAGTTATTCACCAGCCTATGCCTGGCAGAAGTTCAATGTATTCAGATAGATTATGGTTCAATGCACAAAATATTAACAATATGCTTTTGGGAATCTTTAGTGACACATCTATTGTATAAAATACATCTACTTTCCTTTCTCAGTGTCTTTTAGAATCCTTTAGATGGTAGAGGTTGTTGGTAGTCTACTCCATTATCCATTCTGCCCTCTACCAAAGTTTTGTTTGGAGAGACAACACATACTGCTAAAAGACTACATTTGCCTGAATCCCTTGGGGGCAGGTGCCATGATATGACTAGCTCTTGGCCATTGAGCTACAAGTACAAATTCTGTGTGAGACTCTCAAGACTCCTTAAAGAAAAGAAGGAAGTCATTCTTCATTTCTTCCTCATACTTGCTGCCTAGAATGTGGGTGGAATGACTGGTGCTCCAGCAGCCACTTGTGCATGAGGTCTCTGGTGGCACTGTAGAACCACCATCTCGGCCTTAGACTGCCTACCTCTGGGCTTCTTTTAGATGAGACAGAAACACACCTCTGTTTTGCCTAAGGCATTTGCTTCCTCTTGTTTAGTTTTCTGCTATATGCAGCTAAGCCTAATCCTAACAAATATACTTTATTTTCAAATCAAACAATCCTTTATAATTCTGCTCTAGTTAAAAGCAGTAGATATTAACAAAATTAATTACAGCTTTTCTGTAGGCATATCACTCTAAGAAGAATGCTACACTTTTTTTCTTTTCTCATGATTAAATTTGCCTTTAAGAATTTAAGGTGATGTTTGTTGTGGTTGTGTGTTTACTTTATTCTTTACTGCATTTATTTGATTTGAATTTTTTAAATCTCTTCATAAATAGGTCAAGTCTTACCTTTGAAAGCATTGCTTAACACTAACCTGGCTAATTAAATTAGCACTAAATTTTTTCTTCTTCTCATTCCAAGTTAATGGGAAAAAAACAATGCTATTTAATCAGTTTCTAGGGACCATCTGCTTTATTTATGAGGTTTATTAAGTCACAGTTTCCTCAATTTTTTCCTCTTCCCCCAGATTCTTCAAGATTATCAAAACCTTGAACTCAGCACCGACGGTGCCAAGTAGGGACGTGTGTCCTAGTGCTCACGGACCTCCTATAAATGAGAGGTGCGTGTGTCACTGCAGACTGTGTTTGCCTAGAATGTCACAATCTCACACATATACAATGTCATCATGTAGATATGAGGCGTCCCCCAAAGTTCATGTGTGAGACAATGCAAGAAAGCTTAGAGGTGAAATGATTGGGTTATGTGAGTCTTAACCTAGTCAGTGCATTAGTCCCTTAATAGGGATTAATTGGGTGGTGACTATAAGCAGGTAGGTTGTGGCTGGAGGAAGTGGGAAGTGAGGTCCTGTCTTTGGGGCTTATATTATGTCTGTGGTGAGGAGAGCTCTCTCTCTCTCTCTCTCTCTCTCTCCCTCCTTCCTGGTTTGATGTCCTGAGCTGTTTTCCTCCACCACACTCTTCCGCCATGATGTTCCACCTCACCTTGGGCCCAGCAATGAAGCTGTCTATGAACGGAGATCTCTGAAATGGTGAACCCCCAATAAATTTTTCCTCCTCTACAATTGTTCTTGTCTGGTCTTTTGGTTGCAGCAGGGAAAAAGCTGACTAAAACACACATACTTTAAGTCACAAAATAACTCTAGTCCACTGTTCTTTGTGAGGAAGTCCAGCACTCAGTGAGTTCAATGGGTCCTCGGTCTCTGCTTTACCTTCCCCAAAGTCCTCGTCCACCCAGGAAGCTTCAGATTGAAAGCCATACAACATGCTCTTGAAAACTTAGTTCAAGAGGAAGGAGGTCTTAACTTTTCCTTCCAAGGACCAAAATAAGAAAAGAAATGAAGAATATGTGGAAATAAAGCTTCTTGAACATTCCGTTAAAGCAATACAGGAGTACTGACTCAGATGGGATTTTGCTATTAGCCACAGGGATAAATGATAGATTCCAATTCATGTGCAAATGTAAGGAATGCCAACGTGGTTGTTTTCTTGAGAACTTTAAATAGGTCATTACCTTCTCCATTTTATTGTGCTAACTCTTTAGCTATTCATTGTACAAGTATTTCCTGCATCAAGTAGCTTACATTTTATTCATCCACATTTGAGGGCACTTCTCCCTTTTAACGAGGCTACTTCAGTTAATTACTTTTCTTTCTTCTGTTTTATATATATAATAATCAAAGCCTAGGAGGGTCCATTCTGCCTAAGAGGTTGGATTTTATTACTCTTTTAAAAAGAGCCTCCTTTATTTAACTACTCTCTAGTACATTTTGAATTGTTCAATCACCAAGAGGCAGTGAATTATTTCCCATGGAAAGATATTTTTGGCTCTTGAAGAGAAATGAGTACAAAACACAATTATTTTCTCAGAAAAAAGCTGTAAAGATTGATGTTAAACTTAAGATGTCATCTACTCTCCTATAATGGCCTAAATTTTATTAAAAGCATTTCTGAATGTTTTCTGTTGTATTTTTAAAGATCAGTGTAATATTCTGCAAAGAATTAAGTTTATAAATGTCAGTGAGGCATTAGTATTTGTAACCACTTAACAAAATCAAACTATACTGTCTTATTGGGAACATACTTATAAACCATGATAATAAAGCAATTTGAAAAATTTTAAATCTCAGTAAATTTTTTTGCTTTATAGCTTGCTCACTAACCTTTTCAGAGAGTTAGTAGGCCTTTAATGGATAAATGTAGACTCAAAAGTAAATTTTATTTATTTATTTTTTATTTGTTTATTTATTTATTTATTTATTATTGCATTATTGGGGATTGAACCCAGTGTATCATGCATACTGGGCAAGCACTGTATCACTAAGCTACACTGTCAGCCCTTTAAATTTTTTTTTTTTTTTTTTAAATTTTGAGACAGTCTCATTAAGTTGCCCAGGCCAGTCTTGAATTTGTAAGCCTCCTGCCTCAGCCTCCCAAGTAGCTGGAATTACCATGTGTACCACCATGCCCAGCTAAAATTACTTTTACTTTGAGAAAAAGAAAAAAAAACACCACCACCACCACCACACGGGGTTGAGAGTTTCACGCTATGGCATCTGCCTAAGGCTAACAGAATTTCCATTTGGCACAGTGGAAGTACCGAGAGACTCTGGATTTTTTCTAGAGAAAACTCTAAAGCCTGCTTCAGATCATCAGCACTGTGTCAAAGATCCCCTCAAGATCCTGACTTCATGATGTAGCTTTTATGATAAACCCAAAAGCTTTCATTTAGGGGAAGGAAGAAATAAAACAATACAGAGAGTTACACAGTGCTCAGTTTCCAAAGATGCCTTCTCATTGGAAAAACGGCTTGCATTCTACAGACAAGACAGACACCTGCCTCACCATCCTGACCATGGAGCACCAGAGGACAGAGGGGCTCACTTTAGCATTGCAGACTTCCCCATTGGGGACCAGATCTGTGCCTGGGAATTAAGGGGTATAGTCTGGTCTCCAAGTGTTGACTGACAGCAGGAACTTAAAGAGAATAAGGTTCACAGAAAAGAGCACTTACCATTTCTGGGCTCTCAGCAGCCAGTTTTACCATCTTCTCTGAGATCATCTTTTTCAAGCAGCTACTCAGCAAAAAAGCCTATAAAATCCAGAAATAAAGAACACTCTACTGAAGAGATCTTCATTCTCTTCTTTCCCTCCTCATGCCATGGAGTAGATTTTGAACTCTGCTTAAAATCCAATAGCATGCTTTCAAGAATTTAGATTTCTTCTTTAACTTGCAGAAATTTGCATAAAAAGCAATTGGAAAAAACCCCAAAAAACATAAAATGAAAAACATAAATTCCCTCAACTGTATGGATATATTTATGGTAAATTTTAAGGACGGTTAAAAATGGGCCCAATCTCTTTACTAATATTTTAAAAATTCCTTTCTTACATATTTTCTATTATTTTGTAAGCAGATCATGTTTTATGAGTGATACATTATATAAACTACTTATTATTGTAATCAGATAAACTGATGATAGTGAATTGTATTTAATGGTATACATTATTATTGAGAGACCTTTTATGAGGATAAAGAGTAACCTGTTTGAAGCCAGGGGTGGTGACGCAAGCCTGTAATCCCTAATCACTTAGGGAGGCTGAGACAGGAGAATTGCGAATTCAAAGCCAGCCTCAGCAATGGCGAGGCCTAAGCAACTCAGTGAGACCCTGTCTCTACATAAAACACAAAATAGGGCTGGGGATGTGGCTCAATGGTCAAGTACCCCTGAGTTCAATCTCCAGTACCAAAAAAAAAAAGAGTAACCTGTTTGAAATGATATACTGGAACCTTATTACTTTTACTGAAATTTGAAATTTGAACAATGAGTTTTTTTTCTTCACTCTCATTTTTAAATTTTTATCACTTACTTGCAAAGCAGGTAGCTGCCCCCAGATCACCTGTGGTTTAATCATCCTTGGTGCCAAGACACTCACCATGTTCTTCTCGCTACACAAAGGTGGGCACTTCCTTCTTCTAGTATCTTCACCTTTACACACCAAATTTAAGATATCCTATGATTTTCCCACTTGCTCCTTTCCCACTAATCTCTTTTTCTTTCTTGTCCTGTTCTTATTTCTTGGTTTGATATTTCTCTTTTGTCCCTACTAAGGTTTGAGACAACTGAAGCTCATAGCTTGAGACTCTAGGACTTTAGTACAGGGTTGTACTCAGGGACAATCATTGTACTGGAAGGGAGGATGGAGAGGAAGGAGAAGACAAAGGGAAACCAGGTTGGCAGCCAAAGAGGAAAGCACTTAAAAGGCAGCACATACATGGCGAATTAGGTAGAGAATAGGTGACATACAGGTAACACTGTACCATCTTACAGGGCTACAGAGCACAAGATTGAAATTTACTTAAGGGGAAAAGAGGAGAAATGCAACGTACAGACCTAAAGTTTGACTTGTTAGCTTTTCTAAGAACTAGCCCTGTTTAAAGTGGAATGAGATGGACATCCTTACCCTAGGTACATGTATGAAGACACGAATGGTGTAACTCTACTTTGTATACAACCAGAGAAATGAAAGATTGTGCTCCATATGTATACTATGAATTGAAATACATTCTGCTGTGTTAAAAAAACTAAAAAAAAAAAATTTAAAAAAGAACTAACCCTGTTTATATATGTGACCCACACAAAGCCAGAGTATGAAATAGTTCAACAATAAACTCCTGAGCTGGTGCAGCAAGGGGGATATTTTAGGATACCTCAAGATGCAGACTGATTCCAGTTTTCACCCCATGTGCACAAATATGTTGGCTAGGACTCTACTATAAACCAGGTCAAGTTTATTTAACATGAAGAACTGAGCTTTTGCTAGGCGTGGTGGTGTACGCCTGTAAACCCAGCTACTCAGAGGTAAGGCAGGAGGATCGCAAGTTCAAGGCCAACCTTGGCAACTAAGTGATACCCTGTCTTGAAATAAAAAATGAAAAGGCTTGAGGATGCCATTCAGTGATATAGTGGCTAGGTTTGATCCCCAAATAAATACAACTGCAAATAAATAAATGAAACTAAGCTTTTGTTTAAAGAGAAAAGATTTGGGCCCAAGCCTTCATTTGTATTTACAAGGCACACAAGTCCCATTTCTGCCTTTTGCAGAAGTAGCCCTTGGGTGTACGTCAATAAAACTCACACTCCAGGGAAATAAGATCATACTAGGAATCCTTTAAAAGAATGTTTATTGTATCACTCTGTAGTGGCACAAACTCATTTGCTACTGTTTAGATTAAAAGGCCATCATAAAATTTAACTGCACTTCGCATTCTGAAGGGGTGGGTAGGGGGGTGCTTTCACTGACAAAAATCTCCCTGTGGTTTGCAAGTGACTTCAAATCTTATCTCAGCAAACCATCCTACCATTTCCCTAGGATGTTTCATATTTAAGATGAACCTAAAGGACCCATGTCTTCAACCTAGGACTGTGGTTCAGTACACTGTATTTTTCAGAGTACCTTGATGTCTAACAACTGAACTGGAAGTGGAGAGTAGTTGGAAGAGGGTTTTGTTTACCTGAAATCAGAATGTTCCACATTTACCTGAAATCAGAATGTTCCACTGAACTTAGTGGGACTCAAGTTGAACATAATGTCAATGCAAATGTTATTTTGATATTTTGATTCCATTTTAGAATGCCTGTAGTTTTGAATCTAATTTGAAATAGCATAAGTTAATTTAGTAGTTCAGTAAAAACTTTTCCATTGGACTAGTGTTTAAAAAATTAACTTTTTTGCAGGGTGTGGTGGTGCCTGCCTGCAATCTCAGCGGCTTGGGAGGTTAAGACAGGAGGATTATGAGTTCAAAGCCAGTCTCAGTAACTTAGCAAGGCACTAAGGAACTCAGTGAGATACTATCTCTAAATAAAATATTAAAAAGGGCTGGGGATGTGGCTCGGTGGTTAAGCACCCCTGGACTCCTGGGTTCCACCTCCTATACCAAAAAAAAAGCTCTTTATCTGCTTGGATAAAGTGAAAGGAATGGTAAAGATTCCAAATCATTTACTTTCAGTATTCCTATTAAGTAAGATAATAAAAATCTGTATTGCTAAGCCAGGGCAAAATCTAGCCCATCATCTGTTTTTGTAAATAAAGTCTTAATAGAACCCAACCAGGCTCATTTGTTTATGTATTGCCTATGGCTGCTATTGACAGAGTTCAGTAGTTGCAACAGAGACCATGCGGACATCAGATCCTAAAATATTCACCATCTAGACCTTTAAAAGACAGTTTGCTCGCCCCACGTCTCAGCCAGTTAGTTGAGTCTCCATTACTTGGCAATTGTTAAGATTTGAATCTTAAATATTCCCTCAAAACTCACATGTTAAAGGCTTGGTCCCCAGCTAATGGCGCTAATAGCGAGGTGGTGGTAACTTTAGGAGGTGGATCCTAATTAGAGGAAGTTAGATCATTAGAGTCATGTCCTTAAAGAGTGTACTGGGACCCTGGTCACTTTTCCTCTCTTTTTGCTTCCTGGCCACCATTAGGTGAACAGCTTTGTTCCACTATGTGCTCCCTCCCCACCATGATGTTCTGTTTCACTCCAGGCTCGAAGCAATAGGGCCAATAAATGATGGACTGTAACCTCTGAAATCATGAGCCAAAATAAACCTTTCTTCCTTTAAGTTTATTTATCTCAGGTATTTTGTCACAGTGATGGAAAGTTAACACAGTAACTAAATTTATTTCTAATTGATACGAAAGCCATAGTGACTAATAAAATAAAGCAAAACAGAAACCAAAACAAATAAGAGATATTATAGTCCAAAAAGAATATGCATAGCACACTCTAGTGTCTTGCTCTCGCCAGGTTAAGGTAATATGCTTTGTCCACCTCAAACAGCAAGATATCATTCCAGCACAAAGGGTCATCATGCTCTGCCCTGAGAACTCACCTGTTTGGTATAAATAACAAACCACTGCCAGCGACTCTCCTCGCTGTACTGAAATCTGAGCTCTAAGTTCTGATTAAGAGTTCGCTGGGGTCCATCCATATCCAGCAGAGTTCCCTACAGACAGAGGAAAAAGACAGTATTTGATTTTCAACAGAAATCTAAGTGTCTGCTTATGTGCTAGGCAAAATGTCAAAATAAGATTATCCCTATATCCAAGAAATTATTAGTCATTGGGAAGCCAGAGGTAAACCACTACTGCATGATACAGTAAAAGTGATCGGGGAAGTACACAAAGGTCTGCGGAAGGAAACAGAATGGGCACCTAGCCCAGGCTAGGAGAGCACGGGAAGGCCTCCGGGAGGGAGGGGCATCTGAGCAGAAGTACAAGCTGTCCTAGTTGGTTGTGGTGGTTTTTTATTTTTAAAGAGAGGAAAGTGAGGGGTGAATCCTGGTAGAAGAAATACAAATGTAAATCCATTGAGGCCTGAGGAAGCCTGGCATGTTGGAGATGCTGTGAGAGATGGTGTGTGGCTGTAGCACAGGCTCCAAGCATGCAGTGGGCTGGGAAAGATGGGCTAGGGCCAGATTCTAAAATCCTGGTAGGGCACATCTACAAATTTTGACTACATAGCACCTCTGACTCTTTCTCCAAGTAATAGTGTCTCATATTTCTTTGTGAAAAGCATCCCAAGAATGTGAGGAAATTGGAACCCTCAGCCACTAATGGTGGAAACTAAAATGCTGCAACCAATATGGACAACAGGCTGGTGGTTCCCAAAGACAAATGCAGAATTACCATTTGATCTGGTAATCCTACACCTAAGTTTATATTCAAGAGAAATGAAAACACATGGCCACCCAAAGCTTTTACACAAACATGCACAGCCATTTAATTCATTACAGTGAAAGGATAAACCACCCAAATGCCCACCCATGGATGATGAATAGATAAATTAAATGTGAGCTGGCACAGTGGTGCACACCTGTAATCCTAGCACTTTGGGAGGCTGAGACAGGAGAATCGCGAGTTCAAAGCCAGCCTCAGCAAAGGCAAGTCACTAAGCAACTCAGTGAGACCCTGTCTCTACATAAAAATAGGGCTGGAGATGTGGCTCAGTGGTCTAGTACCCCTGAGTTCAATCTCCAGTACCAAATAAAATAAATAAATAAAATGTGTTGTGTCTATACCACATATTAGCTTTGCTGGTGGGACTGCAAATTGGTACAACCAATCTGGAAAGCAGTATGGAGATTCCTTAGAAAACTTGGAATGAAACCACCATTTGACCCAGCTATCCCACTCCTCAGTCTGTACCCAAAGGACTTAAAAACAGCATACTACAGTGACACAGCCACTTCAATGTTTATAGCAGCTCAATTCACGATAGCTAAACTGTGGAACCAACCTAGATGCCCTTCAATAGATGAATGGATAAAGAAACTGTGGTACATATACACAATGGAATGTTATTCAGTATTATAAGAGAATAAAATTATTGCATTTGAAGGTAAATGGATGGAGTTGGAAATTATCATGGTAAGTGAAGTAAGTCAATCCAAAAAACCAAAGGCCAAAAGACTCACACAAACAGGCCCTACTAATTTTTGTTCTCTCTGATAAGTGGATGCTGATCTATTATGAGAGAAGGGGCATGGGAAGAATGGAGGAACTGGTCAAAGGGGAGGGAGAAGAGGGGAGGGGATATGGGGACAGGAAAGATGGTGGAATAAGATGGACATCATTGCCCTAGGTACATGTATGACTGCACATATGGTGTGACTCTATATCATGTACAACCAGAGAAATAAAAAGTTGTGCTCCATTTGTGTACAATGAATCAAAATGTATTCCACTGTCATGTATACCTAAGAAGAATAATTAAATAAAAAAAGACCATGCATTATGCTTCCATTAATATGAAATGTCCGGAGAAGGCAAATGTAATCTATAGAGAAAGAATGTAGATTGGTGGTTTCTTAGGGCTGGTTGGGATGAGGGACAGGGTGGTGATAGCTAAAGGGTATGTGGCTGCTTTTTGAAGTGATAAAAGTGTTCTAATATGGCCATGGTGATAGCTGCACAACTCTGAATATACTGAATACCATTGAATTATATATTTCATGTGGATAAATTGTATGATACATAAATTACATCTTAATAAAACTACTACAAACTACTGTGCTGATGGAGGAACAGACACATAGCTCAGCAGAACAGAGCAGAGAATTCAGAAGGGGACTCACACAAACAGGCCCTACTGATTTTTGACAAGGATGCAAAAGCCATTCAATTGAGGACAGATAGGCTTGTCAACAAGCAGCACTTGTCAACAAGCAGCACTGAACTTCCAGAGGCAAGCAAGGGAGATATCTGTCTCATACCCTATGCCCAAACCAACTCAAAATTGCTCATGTAAAACCTATAACTAGAAAACTTCCATGTAAAACCTATAACTAGAAAACTTTTAGGGAAAAAAAAGCAATAGAAAAAAATCTTCATGATCTAGGGTTTGTCAAAAAGGTCTTAGACTTAACACCAAAAGTACAATCCATAAAAGAAAAAAAATGGATGAATTGGATTTCACCAATATGAAAAAGTTTTGCTGTGCAAAAGACCTTGTTAAGATGATGAAAAACTACAGAGAGAGAAAAAAACATTTGCAAATCAGATGGCCAGCAAAGGACCAGCATCTAGAATACATAAGATATTCTCAAACTTCACCAGTTAAAAAAAGCAGATAATCTTAGACTAGGGTGTAGCCCAGTGGTAGAGCATTTACCTAGCATGGGTGAGGCCCCTGGTTTCATCTCCAAAACCACAAAATAAGAAAAGAAAGAAAGAGAAAAGATAATTAAACAACCCAATTAGAAAACAAACAAAAGAAATCTTAAGAAGCATTTCACTGAAGAAGATAAACAGATGGCCAATAAGCCCATGAAAAGATGCTCAATATCATTAGTTATGAGCAAAACGCAAATTAAAACCATAATTAAACACCACTACTGTTTTAGTCAGCTTTTTCACTGCTGTGACTAACTGACCCAACCAGAACAATTATAGAGGAAGAAGTTTATTTAAGGGCTCATGGTTTCAGAGGTCTCAGTCCATATATAGCCAGCTCCATCATGGTGGAAGAGTATAGCAGAAGGAGGCAGCTCACATGATGATCAGAAAGCAGAAAGACTCCACTCTCCAGATACAAAATATATACCCCAAAGCCATGTCCCCAGTGAACCACTTCATCCAGCCACACCCCACCACTTCAGCTAGCACTCAGTTAATCCTGATCAGGGAATTAATTCACTGATTGGGTTAAGACTCACAACCCAATCATTTCTCCTCTGAACCTTCTTTCATTGTCTCACACCTGAGCTTCTGGGGGACACCACATCTAAACCATAACAATTACATACCTACCAGAATGACTAAAATAAAAAATAGTGACACCACCAAATGCTGGTGAAGATGCAAAGAAACTGGATCACTCCTATTGCTGATGGGAATGTAAAATGATACAGCCACCCTCGAAAACAGTCTGGCAGTTTCTTAAAAATTGAACATGTAATTACCAATCAACCCGGCAATTGCACTCCTGGGCATTTATTCCAGAGAAATAAAGACTTGAGTTCAGACAAAACCTGATACATGAATATTACAACAGCTATATTCATAATAGCTAAAAACTGAAAACAACTCGATGTCCTTCAAAGGGATAGTTAACTGCACTTTAGTACATCTATAGCATGGTTCAGCAATCCAAAGAATATATTGTATTACTGATATATACAACAACTTGGGTGAATTTCCAAAGAATTGTGCCGTGGGTGAAAAAAAAGCCAATCCCTAAAGCAACTGAAAGGTATAGAACCTTTTACCCAACAGCCAAGGACACACTTTAAGTACACAAGGAACATTTACCAAGATAAATCCAATTTTGGGCTGCAAAACAAGTTCCCATAAATATAAAAAGACTGAAATCATAAAACGTTTTTTCTTTGACTCCAAAGGAGAAAGAGTGGAGAAAGGAGAAGGGTTAGGATGCTGTTCTATCCATCCATGTGGGGAATGTTGAGGCCTAGCTGTGAGGGTGGAGAGACAGGAAAATCTTTGAGGGATAGCAAGGTAGCAGACTGGATAGGTCTCCATCAGCAATATTCCCAGTTTGGCAATCAATGAGTGGGTGATGGTGGAAGCCCCATTTGTCAACACAGAGAAGACAGGAGGAAGAAGAGCAGTACAGGCTTGAGAGCCAAGGACAAGTCTGCTTCTGGGGAAGGCTGGGTTTGTGATGTCATCGAGACATCTGAAGAAGGTGGCCAGGGGTCGTAGGAAATGCCAGCCTTTTGAGAGAGATCTGTACAGAATAATTGATTTCTGTACAGAATAATGCCAGACATGGAATCCCAGGAAACATGAACCTTTCAGCAAGGCTCTGAAGAAGAAGTTGCTCACAACCATAGCAGCAGAAGAAGAGATTGTGAAAAGGAAGAAATGGTTGACAACATCAAATGCCAAAGAGAGGTTAAGTACGAAGTAGCTGAAAAATTCCCACAGGTCCCATGGGTTTACAATGGGGTATCGCAATTGCTCCAGAAACTCTTATCTTCTGCTAATTTGTTTTCTGCGTGAAGAGGATAATCCCAGTTAGCTCACTGAGTACTTGTCAGAATTTAATTAAATAACAGATGTAGCAGAGGCCAGCACAGGACCTGGTACCAAGGAGGCCATCAATACTTCTGATCAGAAAGATTTGCTGGCAAGGAGATAGCCAGCTGCTTGCTGCCATGGCTCCTTCACAAGGGCTCTGCTGGTCAGCATGCAGTTTCTTGCCAGCACTGAGGACATAGTAAGTGCTCAGTAAGCAGTGGCTGTTAGTACCAGCTTCTGTTATCACTCTTGCCACCCTTCAAGCAGTAAGGGAGGCTGCTGTTGGAAGGCAAGAAGGTGGGTGTCTCTATTGCCCCAGATGGGGAACCTACACCCACTTCAGACAGGCTTTACTACTAAGTGATGTTCAATGTGGTCTAGATACCTCTCCATTCAAGATATGGAATCAAGTGGCCAATTGATCCCCCCTAGCACCAACCCTGTCATCCAAGAACAAAAGGATCTTAAAATCATGGACAAGGCCAGATGCCAAGATACTCACAAGGAAAGTGACCTGCCAGCACTTCACCCTGCTCATCTGGAAAGTGACATCCTGGGTCTGGTTGTCAGGCAGTGTTATGCAGCAGTTGATCTCATGATTGCCGACAGAAATAAGGGCCCTACAGCCTGGTTCCGGGTAATCGCAGGTGCACAGGTCCAGCTGCGTGCATCCGTAGTGCCGCACCTCCCGGGACAGTTCCAAAAACTGCTGAGGCCGATGGTGAGGAGGAGGAGGAAGCAAAAGACCACTTGAAGCAGGTGAAAATCTCATGTGAGAAGCTGGAATTTGCTTCCAGAGAAACCACCTTTTCTTCTGGACCACACAATCCCTCTGTGCTGATAGTAAGCCCTCAGGAAATTCAAGATGTGTCCAGCAAGGCAGGGACCATTCTTGCCTCCTTCACCACTGTGTCCCAAATGTATATTTTAAAAACTAACCTGAGCCAGGTGTGGTGTTGCACTGCTATAATTCCAGAAGCTTGGGAGGCTGAGGCAGGAAGATTGCAAGTTCAAAGCCAGCCTCAGAGATTTAACAAAGCCCTAAGTAACTCAGTGAGACCCTGTCTCTAAATAAAACACAAAAAGGGCTGGGGATGTGGCTCAGTGGTTGAGCATCCCTGGATTCATGCCTCAATACCAAAAAAAAAAAAAAAAAAAAAATTAAAAACTAACCTAAGATCTAAATAGGAGGAAAAGTCATTGAGGCTACTTTATACGATGGTGAAGAAAGAGATTTTGGAAATGGCAATTAAGTGAGAGCACCAGTAGATATCTTTCTTAAGCAAATTGTGGACAGCTTGCAAATGCCAAGGGATCGCTTTTGTGTTACTTGTATAGTTTAGCTTTTCCCTCTGCTTCTGAATGGACCTAGGAACCGAGGTTCACACCTGTGGTCCCCGCATCCTGTCCCATTAACATCTATCAGGATTATTCGGTTTTTAACCAAGTATTATTACTAATGATTGTGTTAAAATGAGCTGGTATGGTTTGGTGACCTCCACTTTGTTCTTGCAGCTGTCACCCGGGTCGTGGCCTAATGGCGTGTGGGATGTGTATGCAGAGAACAGAGTTCTCACTTCAGCACATGGAAAATTAGAAAGATGGCCACCCTGTGACAACCTTGCTCTTTCCCCATCCTTTCCTGAAGCAAGGGAACTTACAGCTCCCTTTCAAGGACCAGGCGAGGTGCTCTGTGATAAAGTGAAACATGCCAAGATGTAAGCAGAGAGAGACAACAGACTCTTGATCTCACCCTAGCAGGACGAGTATTCGAAGCTACTGGTCTCTGCCAGCCACATGGACCAGCTATGGACCATGCTTCACCTTAAGAGATGCATTCAGCTGCCCAGCCTCTGGTTGGGTCAGTGGAAAACATCAGAAATTACTGGGTGGGAGTACATGGTACCAAGTCTTTTTGTCATAGACAAAAGGGAGTTTAATGTGGTTTAGAGAGACATCCAAACCACATTAAATATTACTTAGTAGTAAAATCTATCTAAAGGTTTCAGGCATTTGCTATGATACTTTCTTACTTAAAATATGGCATAAATTTATAATTGTTTCTTATTTGATAACACTTTAAAAATTGCAAGAAACTCTTGGCTGCAATGAGTTTGAAGAAATGAAAGTGTTTAATTAAAACTAAGTTCCATTTTGCAAGGAAGTTGGTGATAAATAACTTACTCAACATATTTATTGGCATTTGTCATTCATAAAGGGATGCTGTGATATCACTAACTACATGAAAACCAGAAGACAGAAACCTGGAAGGATTGTCTACTTGAAAAACTTTTTCTTTTAAGAATATACCTGAGGGCTGGGGTTGTGGCTTAGCAGTAGAGCGCTCGCCTAGCACGGGTGAGGCACTGGGTTCGAACCTCAGCACCACATAGAAAACTAAATAAATAAAAATAAAAACATTGTGTCTGCCTATAACTAAAAAAAAATTTAAAAAAAGAATATACCTGAAAAAGTCAATTTCCTTTATATAACCGCAGAAAGGTATGTTCATATACTTCCCTTTAGAGCAGGGGCTGGCAAAGTCTTCTGTAAAGAGCTGTACAGTAACTACTTCTGGCTTTAGGGACATATGGTCTGTATTGCAACTTATCACTTCTGCCATTGCAGCCTTAGATAATACATAAATGAATAAGCATGACTGGTGCCAATAAAACTTTATTTACAAAAGTGGCCCATGAGCCATAGTTAGCTTATCCCTGATTCAGATCAAATGACTCTTTGAGGTAATTTCACTCATTGCCAATTCCAAGTTTTCCTGTACATGTACACAAAGCAAAGCAAAAGTTGTTAATATATTTGCTCCATTAGCAAAATAACTCCACAAACACTTAAATAATGCTGGTGATGGATTAGTACGCTTAGATGCTATGAGAAAAAAACAAGTTCAATTCAATAATGACTCCATTTTTAAAACCTCATTTGTGTATTCAAAGTTTGTAAAAGACAATAATCACAAATTATAGGGCAAATTTAGGTAAAATGTTTATCATAGAAGATAAGAGTTGTTTTGTAGAAAAAAAATACACATTCCAGTAAATACATAGTAAAAACAGCATTTTTGCCAAAATAAGAAGTTAGAGCCAATATGTACTGTTTTGGTGTACATAATTTGTAACTATGACCAAAGGAGCAGTATTACTCATCAAAATAGATGTTGTGCTTGCCAAAATTTACAGACATACATGAAACTGAACTCCAAGGTTTTTTTGTTTGTTTGTTTTTGTTTTTAAAGCAAAGTGGAAGTGTAATACCAAGGGGAAAATGCTAAACTGGTAGTATTTCCTTTTGCCGTTTTTTGCAGTGCATCCATAAAAAAAATCTCCAGGTGTCTTAGCCTTTGTGGAATTACTTTCTATGTGAACCTAAATACAAATGAATCCTCTGGTGGCATTTTGTTCAGATCAGTGCTGCAGTTGCAAACACAGGCAAAGTCTGAAAAATGAGGACAAACAGAACAGAGAGGTAAAGGCCGGGGCAGGAGGTACGTGAGTTGGTACCACTGTCATGCAAACTTTAAAAATGAATGTTTGAAAATCTATCCTATGCAATAACAGAACATACAGCTAAAGGTGTAGACATTGGCTACATTGTTCTCCGAGCTTCACCAGGACCTGTCCCAGGTGCTGGAAACACAGAGCGTATGTATAAATTAGATACAGTCCTGGACCTCATGGTGCTCACTGACAAAGTGATTTATAGCAGCAAAAGCTAGAAACACCCTGACTCTAATAACAGAAATAGAATAGCTAAATGATAACCTAACCACAAAATGGAATACCCTGGAGTCATTAAAAACTATGTGGAGGATCTGCATTAATTAACTTGGCAAGGAACTCATAACATACTGTCTGGTTTTTTTTAGAGTCTTTAAGTAATAAGCTTTTATTAATTCTATAGTCAGAAAAATCAATGAAGGTGCTCTCTTTCTTTAAAGAGAGTCTCACTTTTAGTGTCTGATGGGTTTATAAATTATAGAAACAGCTCAATTCTAATGTCTCTTGAACTCCTTTCCAAGGATGTCTCTTGGTACAGTTTTTGACTCACCTTTGTTTGATTGTTTTCTTTCTGGAGATCCTCTAATTCCTGCCTCTGGGCCTGTGTGGGTTTGGCCCATTCTTCTTCCATGTCCTGTACTGCCTTAAAACAACATAAATTGACAATTTACCCACCCCAGCAGAAATGAATTAATCTGACAAAAACACACTCATGTATGAAGGACTATAAAAACAGACCCAAGTAGATCTATGTAAGTATTTAGCATATTAAGAAGGTTATTTTTTAAATTAGTGAGTAGGAAAAGATTGTTCTACAGTTTGGGGACAATTGGCAACACTGGTAAAGAAAATAAAAGTGGCCCTTTCTCTACACCTTCCAATCAAATACCTCTCAGAGAGACTAAAGATTTAAGTGTGATAAAACACACACACACACACATGAACCAGAAAAAAATAAAGGCGAGTATGTTTATCTGATCTTGAGGTAAGGACCATTTTTTTAAAGATATACAGACAACATGTCATAATGAAGGAGTAATTTTATACAATTATATGAAAACATAAATTGCAGCCCATAAACCCACCAAGAACAAAACAGAGAACCAAGTGGTAAACCAGGGGGAATTGTATACAGCATGGAGTTAACACAGACAGAAAACAACAGGAAAAATGTAAACATCTCCAACAAGAAGATGGACAAAAGATGTATTGGTAATTGACCAAAAGGAAGTCCAAATGACAAATATATGTTCAGCCTTTCTAGCAATCAAAGAATATTCTGCCTCTTAATTTGGCAAAGAATAAAGCATACAATCAGAATTGACAAGGGTTTGGGGAAATTGTATATTCCATATAGGAGTGATGGACTTTCTAGAGCAAATTTGGTGATCCAAATTGAAAGCTACCTGTAAGAACCATAAACATGGATGTGGGGAAAATGTTTGTAAAGTGATTTCTGCTACTGTTTGTAATAATTTTTTAAAAACTTTAACTTATTAATAGTGGCAAACCCACCCAGTCTCCCCTCCGTACCCAGGGGTTCTGCATCCATTGATTAAAGCAGTGTGGATGGGATACATTTGGAGGGAAACTGCATCTATGCTGAATGTGTTCAGACTTTTCCCCTCATTATTATTCCCTAAACAATACATTCTAACTACAATTTACATAGCATTTCATCTGTATTAGGTATTGTAATAATGTAATCTGGAAATTTAAGTATTTGGGAGGATACGTGCAGATTATATAGAAATACTACAATGTTTTATTTAAGGGACTTAAGCATTCTTTGATTTGGTATCTGTAGTGAGTCTTGGAATCAATTCCCTATGGATACTGAGGGACGTCTGTATAGTGTTCACTGTGTATCAGGCAAGGTTCTAATTGCTCTAAAACAAAAGTAATCCTTAGGGCACTGTGTGAGGTAGGTGCTATTATGAAATATCCTCAAATAAGTAACTGATCATACATTCAACCAAATAACAGGATATTCCCTCATTCAAAATTATATAGAATATTTTTTAAAAAGTGGGGAAAATCTGTAAGTATTGACACCTGAAAAGAACATCAAGTTACAAATAAGAGTACAATAGTAGACCCTAATTTTTTGTAAAATAACAAAATAAATATACATCAAAATAAATCTTCTATGAGTATTACAAATCAAGGAAATGGATGTGCATGTAAACTGAACATATATGAAATAAATACACCAAAAAAAGTTAACAGTTGAAGTACATGGCTAATTTAAGGTCTGGGGTAACATTTACTTTTGTTGTACAGACTTCCACATTTATGAAACTTTTAAAAGATGAAAGAAATTTTTACATGTTAAAAAAATTAAAATTGCATGTGTCACTGGACCCTGTATGCTCAGTTTTAGGTCACCGCCATCTGCAAGTGTTTCCAAACTCCAAAGCCCTAGTGGGTTTCTCAGTTGTCTCCTAATCCATGGTAGGTTCCAGAAGAACACCACCAGGCTCAAAGGCAGGAAGTGCCTGGAAGACAACGGCCCCTTGAGGAAGCTCATCAGGACTGCTCTGAAGCAAGGTGAAAAATGGAAGCCATAGAACCCATGGGCTGCAGACTGCCTTCTGAGCTGCAGCGACCTTTCTGGCACACTTTCCAGCTCCCTTCCCCTTGCGCCAGCCTGGCCCCGAGAGCTCTGGTGTGGGGTGCATCTTGCCAGCCGCATACACTTTCCCTGTGCTACTTCTGTGTCTCCTGATTGAAAAGCCTTTGCCATTGTTCCTCAGGCTGTCAACCCTTCAAGGGACATGTCTTTCACCTCAGTGCATCTGCCCAGTATCCTGCATACAGCAAACACTCAATAGTCCCTCGCCAGTTACCAGGACCTCCTTTTTACCTTAGCCTGAACGTAAGTCTGTGTTTTATGTCCTGGCAGGGTATGCCTGATCTCCGAAAGGAAGATGAAAAGCTGAATACATTGTTTGCATTTCTGTTTATGTTGGGGGAAAGATATATAGGACTTAAAGAAAAGAAAAATAATGTTTGTTGAGAGTCTACTTTAGCTAGGTTTTCTCATTGACTTTTCCCCTAACTATTCTATGGGATAGGAATGATTATCACCATTTTATAGATGGATAAAATGAGGTCCAGAGAGGATATGATGTTCAAGATGACCACATCAATAAATGGCAGGAGTTAGGTTAAACCCTAACTCCACTACACCAAAGCCTCCGACTGTTGCCCAAGTTGCTGAATTCTTACAGGGTAGGCAGCTCCCTCCCAAGGCTTTCTCTCTGTCATTAAATGTCCTCTAAAGTGAACACCACCCCCCAAAAGTGAACCTGCATACCGTACCAGATTGGAGTCAGCAAGAGCATGAAGAACTAAACTTCTTTTTCTTTCTGAATTCTATTTGATGTTAGAGCCCCTAAGGACAGTTAGCAGAGAGTCACAATGTCTGAGAGGAGGCATAGCTAAATAATGAAGATAATCAGCAAGCATAGCAGGAAGTATTGGCTGAAGACTTATTCAGCATCAGGAGACCCAGGATTCTCAAGCACTGAGATTTAAGTGTCCTACAACATTAGCACGACAACTCATTTTGTTTGGCTACCTTTGAAAAGAAATGGCCCTGATGGTGGGTTCACAAGTCATCCCTCAAATGCATTATGTACAGGACCTCACTCCCAGATGGTCAGACCATGGGGGAGTCCAGAAAAATGTCTCTACTCAGTCACATGTGGCCCCGAATACTGGCTAATGGGGGCTCACGCAGAACCTAATTTTAAAAATCAAGTAAAATCACATAAGTTGTGGTTTCCAAGAGCTTCAATCACACACACTCTGCAGAAGGCACTGTTGTGAGAGACGGAGAACATGTTCGTGTCCAAGGAAGGCATCAGCCACTCCACTCTGGCTGGTTGAAGATGGTACAGGAAGACCAGGAACATGTGGGCTGCATGTGACCATGCAGTGTTGGGGGACTAGAGATCAGCCCACGCCCCCCTCATCAAGTCACTGCACTGACATGGGGCTGGGCCACTGGAGGGAAGGGCCACCTTTTTCTAACTTCTTTTTCTGTTTCTTTTGTTGTTCTCTTGCCTGCCTATTCTACGTATGGAGATACAATCCTTGACTATTATACTTGTTTTTTAACGATTCAAAACCAAATGGCCTAAATGCATGGGACTCTCACCTGCATGTACAGCAGATCTACAGCTGCTCTGCAGTCCATCAGCATGGAGTCAAGGGCTGGATCCATGTACCTACATAATTTAGAAGCATTACATGAATTCATACGGCAGGCTAAGGTACATCTGGGAGGACGTGCATTTGAAAGCAGTGGCCCTTCCTCTCGCAAAGCCACACCCAGCTGCCCCCTACAATTGCCTTCACTCTGTCCAGTGTTTCTGTTTCCATTTTTGTTTTAACGCTGTCTTACCTGATGAGCTCTGAGCTTAAACATGCAAAAATAAAATAATAAAGCTTTGGGGAAATGGTCTGCATTCCTGGTCCTACCCAGCCTCACTCTTGGCCACCCAGTCCTAGATTCCCTTTCCCCACATTTCCACACCTTGCATGGTCACCTGCCCCACACCTACCACCATTGCCTACCTGGCCACCCTTACTGCTCACTTGAGCTGCTCAGGAAGCTCCTTCCCAGGCTTTCTCTCATGCTCTACAGTCCACAAGAGTGGCCATTCTCTGTCAGAGTGGTAGGAGTTGGGTCATTTATTCTGTTTTCTTCTGAGGTCCTTTATGGGGCCACCCTTGCTCTCATTTCCCTTCCATCTCTTATTCCCATACCCAGCTCTACATTCCAATTGAGCTTCTCTTCCCTCCTCCTACCTGGTCAGAGCATGCCTCACGGCCCTCCCTCCCTGACTTATCTGCCCTGCTCCCCAAGGCTGTGTTAGCAATCCATCTCCTGTGCTTTGTCAGCATGGAGCTTATCCTGACCATTGCTCTGATCAAGTTTTCTTGATAAGAGATGTCAAGACCCCAACCTCTGTTGAGACATGTCCTTCTGGGTCTTGGCAGAATAAGTGGCAAATAGCAGGGACTCCATTTCTGTCTAGCAGATTCAGGATCAACAGAATAGTCTGAAATTCAGGACTGTGTATGTGCAGCAGCTTGCTAAGAATGGGCGGAAACAGGAAGGGTGTGCCTCGGTGATCTACTGCCAGCCGGAAGGCAGAGGCAGGCAGCCACTGTTCTGAGAAGTAGACTGTGATCAGACTGGAAGGTTGGCTTAGACTCAGAAAGGGATGAAAACGGAGATTGAGGGTCAACTTCATTTTGGGGGTGGGAAGAAGCAACTGAAGCATTCTCACTGACATTGCATTTAACTATTTACCACATCCCAGAGGACTGTGCAACACAAAATAGTGTCTGTCACACCTGAGAGATGGGAAACCCCAAACACATCCCAAGATGGGGCTCTGGAGGCGGGGGGTGGTGGTGCAGGGGCACAGAGCAGGCATCCTCTGGTCTGGAAGAAACCATATCATCACTGGAAGATGCACCCAGAGAAGTCATGGAGAGAGAAAAGTCCTTAAAGCTCTAACTAGGCTTTGCCAAGAGCGGTGGCTCACGCCTGAAATCCCAGCACTTTGGGAGGCTGAGACAAGAGAATTGTGAGTTCAAAGCCAGCCTCAGCAACAGCGAGGCACTAAGCAACTCAGTGAGACCCTGTCTCTACATAAAACACAAAATAGGGCTGGGGATGTGGCTCAGTGGTCAAGTGCCCCTGAGTTCAATCCCTGGTTCAAAAAAAAGCTCTAATTAGGCCTTGCTGAGAGGCCTCACCTACTGGAATCACACAGCTCTTAGAGCCTTCCCCCCTACCCCAACCTGGCAAAACCTCCACTGGAAAGTGAGGGAGGCATTGTGGGAGGCTCTGCTAGGCTCTCCCCTTCTGGAAACCTGATCGTTAGCTCCAGAAACAGAAGCAGACTCCCTTCTTCCTAGTCCCATAATCAAAGATGATCTGCCTAGACCCAGATGCTGACTTGTGATGCACAGATGTTTTATCTTGCAGTGATCATCTAGAATTTACTTTTTTAATGAAGACATAGGCCAAGCCTGATACCTAATTCAAGCCTCAAGGTTAGAGACAGAATCCCTCTCTCTCCTGTGATCTCAAGTGAAAAAGCTAAGCCCCAGAGATTTTTATGATTCCTGTGATTATCATCATCATCAATATTACAATAACAAACATGACAAAACTTTTGGAATGTATATGATCACTATACAAGAACCCTAGGAAGAAAACACTATTATGTTATTCCCACATCACAGATAAAGAAACCGAGGATTAAGGAGCTTAAATAACTTGTCTAAGGTTATGAAGCTAAAACTTGAGAGAACTGGGACTTAGGTTCAGGAACTCTGATCCAGGAATACCATGCTCAGCCTCTTGGTAGTGAGCAGCTTCCAAACAATTACTCTCTATCTTCGGATGGACCTGAGTCCTTATCCCCTTCTCAGGGTTCCACCCACAAGATTTTGACAATTTCTCAGAATACTTCTGAGCAGTTAACTTCTAGCCTTGTAAGGGATGTCCAAAAACTCAAAACCACAAGCTGGAGCTCCAGTAAGGCACCACAAGGTCAAGTTAACTACTCAGATTTTTAAATGCCTTTCTTTAAGGCTTCTACATTCAGATGATAGAAGAACTGGGCGAGGAAAAAGCAAACCTAAGTAGCAATAGTAATAAATTCTAGGGGCTACAGTTGATAGAATTGCAGGTGGATAAGTGTCCTGCTTCTTATTGTCCTTTTCAGTGTTCTCCAGAGGACCCCTGTTTCTGGAGAATGATAGAATTTTCTGCAGAGGAACATTTGTTCTATTGATCTAGAAACACAAGTTGCCCTGGTACATACAACCCTGGCATAGCCTTTAGGAATGGAAGCTGAATAGTTAAGAGTTCAAATTCACTGTGAATTGGTGGAGTTCACCTTTTGCTTCCAGGAAGTAGTACAGTGTAATAGATGAATCAGACCTGCTGGTACTTATCAACAAATCGTTCAATTAATACAGTCAGTAATCCATTCCAGAGCAAACCTACGACCAGCGACCTCTTGCTTCCATCCACTCTGCCCCTTCAGCTGTCTCTCAAGCCTTCCCTTTTGCTCGCCTCTCAGCAGAACAGAAGCCATGGTCGTCATTACAATATCCCTGAGGATTCCCTTGAGACCAGTGAAAGTCATCCGCAGCATCTTCTTTAGGACAAATATTGTGGTTCATGTCACTCCTCTCTTCCTCATGACTTTCCTCTTAACTTTCCTCAAGTTCCTGGTTTCTCTCCTGTGATGGGGCTGCAGGTAGGCCATGGGTGAGACTGACACGTTCTGTTCCACAAAGGTTTCCATCACCATAACAACTTACCACTTTCTGAGTCCAATCTTACAGTTTTCCACCTCAGCATTGTGAAGACACACGTAAGGGAGTTCAAAGTCTGCCAACTTCTTCACAACTAGAGACAGGAGAAAGAAAAGCAGGCTGGTTGAAATAGCCCACAGAGGTCACACATAGAAGCTATCAAATGAGAAAGGAAGACATTACTTTTGGGAAAAAAATCACACTAAGAATACTCTCCTGTATGAGGATATAATTTTTAACGTTATGAAGTTCATCAAAAAATAAATACTATTTGATCTACATCAAATCCCAGACCCTGGGGTAGGATATTTACCCTGTAATACAGATAGAGAAATAGATCCAGAGATGCCCAGGGCCATGGCCAGCAGATCACAGCTCCTAGGGCCCAGCCCATACTCAAATCCTTTGACCTCCAACTCAAAACCACCTCCCACTGCTTCTTGAGGACACACATAAACTAAGATAACCAATACCATTTCATAACTTTAAAAGCCTTGTGATATGTAGAATGGACCACAGTGGAGAGCAATAGCCACAGAAATCAGACTGTTATCTTTCATTATCTTATTAGACTTTTCTTTAAAGAATCTAAAAACTAGCCTGGCGCAGTGGCTCAAGCCTGTAATTCCAGCACTTAGGGAGGCTGAAACAGGAGAATCGCGAGTTCAAAGCCAGCCTCAGCAACGGCGAGGCGCTAAGCAACTTAGTGAGACCCTGCCTCTACATAAAACACAAAATAGGGCTGGGGATGTGGCTCAGTGGTCGAGTGCCCCTGAGTTCAATCCCTGGTACCAAAAAACAAACAAACAAACAAACAAAAACAAGAATCTAAAAACTTTTATATTATCCACATTTGATAATAAATATTTCCTAAGAAGGAGATGTCATGCTGTGTGAGATGTCCTGAAATCTGGGGTCTAGCACTCCATCCACAAGGACAGCGAGGCATGGCCCATGGCCAGCAGCCAGGTTAGGCCCAGGGGTGAAGGAGAGAGGACATCAGATTGGGATGGGCAGGCACAGAAAAGAACAGGTACCAGAACAACCCAAGGTCTTGCTCCTGACAATGCTATTTCTCTGGGGCTACTTGTCCCAGCTCACTCTGAACAAGCACACAATTTCTTATTCCCAGAGCTTTTGATCCAGAGCTGAAACAGTAGTCCACACACCACAACCTGGGGCATGACTGGCCCCTTAGCTGTGACTCTTGCACCTTCTGGGTTGAACCTCTGCTCACACCTGCCCTCCCCATCCCGGGGCTGCCCATACTCCTTCTTACCAGAGAGCTTGCCCTCCTTGCAAAACCGAATGAGAAAGAGGCCGAAGTAGCCCACAAGCTCCTGACGCAGTCCAAGCTTGTGCGACACCACCTTTAACCAGAGACAAGCAAAAGGCAGAACATCAGGGAGCCAACCACATGTCCTAACTGTGATGTGAAGGACTGGAGTAACCTATACACCTAGGTTACAAGTGCTTTCGTGAGACAGTAGACAAAGAAATCTTTCTGGAATCTAAATATGATACACACTCATTTGAGAAAACTTAGAATAACTTAGAGTGAAGACAATAAAAGCCAGTCCCACCATAGTGCCCAGAGACTGGCTTCTGTTGACGCTGGTTGTCCTGTATTGAGGGTGGACATATGTCCTGCCTCATTTTGGTACCTATTGTCCCTTGAAGGGCAGCAACCATTCTCTATAAACATCTGTCTTCTGTAATATCTGCCCCTGCAGCCGGCATGCCGTTATACCTCCCTGTGGGCTGGATTACCAGGCACCTGGAAAAGGGTCTTTTGCCACCACTAAGCTGGCATACAAAAGTGCATGTGCTACGTCCACTTGTGGCACACTGGGTCTGCTTTTCTGATGCTTTCTGTGACCGTGAAGTGTCATTTACTATGACATTTGTTCAGTGAAAAACTCCAATCTCAGGCACTGGCAGCCTTCATTTCATAGACCTTTTGGTCTTTACATCAAGCGGCTTTCATTTCAACACCAGCAATTTCATCTTTACCACCAGGTCAACCAAGATGTGGTTGACACTACATTGTCCATCCTTCACTTTCCCTGAGCTGGAACTTCCACATTACCTCCCTCCCCCACCAGCTATCTCCTTCCCGCACCAGCCAGGTCTCCTTTAAGACTGGACGCCCAGATGACTTCCTTGAACTCTTAGACTTTCTTTTTTAATTGATGCACAAACATCACACACATTCATGGGGACCCATACAATGTTATGATACACGTATATATTGTGTAATGTTCAAATCGGGGTAAGTAACTGTTTCTCAAATATTTATCATATTTTTTTCATGGCAAAAGCATTTAAAATCCTTTACTCCAGCTATTTTGAAATACAGAGTACATTATTCTTATTTGTAGTCACCATGCCATGCAATAGAGTACCTAATTTATACCTCCTGTCCAACTCTAAGGTGGTACCCAAGCACCCTCGGTCTTCACTCGCTAGGTCCCCTCTACCGCACTCGAGGATCCGCCTCCACAGCCCCGCACACTCTGAGCCTCGAAGCTCAGCTCCCGGTTCTCCAGGGGACAGTAGGACAAATGCCAGCCTCAGAGGGGTACTTTTCTTGTCAGAGGTTTGTAAATTACCTCTTGAGACAGTCTGAGTAGGTGCCTGGTATGAGTGGGTGTTCTCAGCACAGCTGTGAAAATAAATCGCCTGGGAGCAGGCTCACAAATGCTACTCAGTGCGCATGCGCTCCCTCTCCTTTTTTGTATCAGAGATTGAACCCAGGGTGCTTAACCACTGAGCCACATCCCCACCCTTTTTTAATACTTTATTTACATAGGGTCTCGCTAAGTTGCTTAGGGCCTCTCTAAATTGCTGAGGCTGGCTTTGAACTAGTGATCCTCCTGCCTCTGCCTCCTGAGCCACTGGGATCACAGGCTTGTGCCACCATGCCCAGCTCTCCTCCTTTTTCTCTCACTTTTCTCCCCATGCCCTTACAAAACATCCCAGACTGATGACTGATGCAGGGCTTCCCCATATGCACGAGTGAATGTATGTGGTAGGAAATAGCCTAGTAGACTTATTTTCCTGGAGTAAATATGACCCATGTCCACTTAGATTAGATTTCTCTCTTTTGTGATGCACTTAGCAAAAGCCACAAGAGGTCATGCTGAGGAAGACAGACAACAGGAGTAGAAAACCCTTCTAGAATTGTTAGCATTTTGATCTGGAATGTACCCCAAAGGCTCCTATGTTAAAGCCTTGGTTCCCACCTTGGAACTATTAGGAGGTGGTGGAATCTTTAAGAGGTGGGACCTAGGGGGGACATTCAAGTCATGGAGACATGCCCTTGAAGGGGACTGTGTGACCCTGATGTCTGTCTCTCCCCCCAACCCACCTCTCTCCTTCCTCACAATGAGGTAAGTGGTGTTTTGCTCTGCCACACACTTCTGCCAGGATATGCTGTCTCACCACAGGCCCTATGCAATTTGGTTGACCAATCTTGGACTGGAACCTCCAAAACTGTGAGGCTGGTTGTCCTATATTGGGTGTGGACACATGTTCTGCTTCATGTGGAGGAGGAGGGATCTTCAAGAAACTAGCTGGGAGCAGTGGCACACACCTGTAATCCCAGCACTTTGAAAAACTGAGACAGGAGAATCGTGAGTTCAAAGCCAGCCTCAGCAATGGCGAGGTGCTAAGCAACTCAGTGAGACCCTGTCTCTACATAAAACACAAAATAGGGCTGGGGATGTGTCTCAGTGGTCGAGTGCCCCTGAGTTCAATCCCTGGTACCAAAAAAAAAAAAAAAGAAATCCTCTGTCACCCTCCACCAGACTTGTCACCACCATCCTAAGCATAGCCTATTCCAGACTCAGTTGGGCACCAACCTCCTGCCTGCTCCCAACCCTGGTACAGCCCATAAAAAAGCATTTAGTATATTTCCAGATCATATCCTAGCTAAGTTCCAAAGAGGTGATAGCAGCCTTAGGAGTTCCCTCGGAGATCTTAGGAAGATTGACGCCCACAGAGGGATAAAACCAAAGAGGCCCCGGAGGATTGTCTGATGCTGAGTTTCCTTGGTCAGTCTTCCAGGAAATCCCAGTACCTCTTCTAGAAAAGAACAGGCAGGAAACTTCTGGAAGTTAATCATGTGTCAGTTCCTGCTTTTAAAGTAGAATTATAGCCGGGCACGGTGGTGCAAGCCTGTAATCCCAGCACTTTGGGAGGCTGAGACAGGAGAATCGCGAGTTCAAAGCCAGCCTCAGCAACGGTGAGGCGCTAAGCAACTCAGTGAGACCCTGTCTCTACATAAAACACAAAATAGGGCTGGGGATGTGGCTCAGTGTTCGAGTGCCCCTGAGTTCAATCTCCAGTACCAAAAAACAAAATAGAATTATTCCTAGATTCAGCTATGGAGCTGGAGTTTAAAAAAAATTTACCTCTAGGATTCTTTCAGCAGTGTCTGATGTTAGAATTTCCACTTTGATGCTCCTTCCATTGGGCAGAAATATATCCAGAGCAGCTTTCTCAGTAGCAACATCAAACGTGTTCTGTAAGTGAAGGGAGAACAGAGTCAGCCTCCACGCTCCTAGCAGGAGGGAGCGACCAGGGGCTGCTTTACCTGCTGCTCTTCAGGTGGACAGTTCCCATGAGAGAGAGCCCACTACAGAGATGTTTGGTGGAGATTCTTCTAGGGGACAGAGTAGGAGTGATGAAGGGTGTTGGAAGGGGCCAAGACAGAACAATAACACAAAGCTTAAATAATTTTCAGACAACAGAACATCTATTTCGGAGGGAAAAAATAATTTTATATAAAATCATCCATATCCTTGGTGGTCTCAGAGTTAACTCACCATTTTTAATATTTCCAAGCATCCCTAAAAGTCTGTATCTCATATTTTTTTTCCTGACATGAACTGTGTGTGGCCTTTCCTCATAGCAGCCAATTCTCTAGTTCTTGGACACCAAATGGGTGTCCAGCAATTTAATTCAGTTCTGACATGATTTACCTGGCATGAGCAGGTAAATTAGCATATCCCACAAAGTAAAGGTTCGGTTCTATGAAACTGCCCTGCTTCAGACCAGCTGCAAATGAGGCGTTCAGGCTACCAGCACTTCTTACCAGGTCACTACAAATTCAGGTTCCTCTGACTCCCTCTCAGCTTTCATAATTTTCTAGAATGACTTTTTGAGGAACTCAGGAAAACAGTCTACAACTACCAGCTCATTTAAAAGGATACAGCTCAGGAACAGCCAAACAAGACACGCACAGTGTGAGGGGAGTAGAGCTTCCAGGCTGTCCCTGGGTGAGCCACACTCCCAGCACCTCCAGGTCTTCACCAGTCTGAAGCCCTCCAAACCCTACCGTGCAGAGAGTCTTGTGACTATGTGCAACCCTGAACAGGTAACTCTCCCTCTCCATACCTCATTCCATGAGCCCTAACATAAGGATAATCTAGTGCCCATCTCAGAGGGCTTTGGTGAGGATTCATGGAGGTAATGCAGAAACGATGTGGAACATTCCTCATTGCAAACTTTTATGGCGGCTTTGTTGTTTCAATGTAGCAGAAAGTTGCATAGCTTCGATTTGATTTAGTATCCACGAGTAAGAAATAAAGGAGTCAAGAAAGCTTTAGGAAGTGTTTTCAACACTCCTATGCAATCAGGTACCGAGATCTGCTGATTCATTATCTCAAACCATCTCTTAAGTGCATCTGTGTCTCTTCAGCTCCAGCACTTTAGACCTATCTGACACCTCTCCTGGCCTCGACTCCTGCAGGAGCCTCCTTAGCAGGTCTGCTTCTTCCATTCTTCTTCCCACAAAACATTCCCCACCAGCAACTAGAGAAATATCTTAAAAGGCAAACCCAAAAATGTCCCTGTCTTGCTCAAAATTCCCCAATGTCCTCACATTGCTCATGGGACACCCAACTCTTCACCACTGGTCAGGATGACACAGATCGGTTGGCAACTGCTCCTCACCTTCTTCCCTCCTTCTCTCCAACACATCACCTGGTGGAGTTCTCTGTCCATTAGAAGGAAGGTTGGGGCTCACTCCTTCACTTGGGGCTCTAACCTTACCACAACAGAGAACAGGCTCTGAGGGAAACGCAGTCTACAAAGAGGAAAGCAGCCCTTGGGGTAGTGGGCAGGAAGAGGGAGCCAGCCAAGCTTCCATGATTTTTCCCAGTCAGATGAATGTATTTCCTTTTTTGATTGTATCCCTTACCATTAAAAAGGGCCTCGGGGCTGGGATTGTAGCTCAGTGGTAGAGCGCTTGCCTCGCATGCGTGAGGCCCTGGGTTCGATCCTCAGCACCACATACAAACCAGTAAAATAAAGACATTGTGTCCATCTACAACTAAAAAAATATTAAAAAAAAAAAGGGCCTAATGAAAATGGAAGCTGTTGAGCTTCACCTTACCTATCAAGTGTTTATTGGTTGAATGTTCTTGACTTTTTAATACTTCATTTGCTTAAAGTGAGGGAGATGTAAAAGGACATGATCTAAGCTCTAAACCCCCATAGAGCTTAATAGTGCACCCTTGTCATTTCTCTACAAGGGAAGTGGGGAACATTCTTAAGAGGAAATGGGGAAATTGTCACTTCCCAGAGCCCCAAACACAGCCATAGTGGGCAAAATATCCTAATTAAAAAAGCTTCCCCTAACTTCCAGGTGCACAAAAGCCACTCCAAATGCATCCTCAGTCTTCCTTTTCTCAAACATCTAGTTTCATGTTTGTAGTTCTTGGGGCTGAGAACACTCCAGCTTATGAACCAGGAACATGAAAAGGTCTTTAGTCTAAAGACTTTAGTTTTGCCTTTTCAAAGTCCCTTGTCTCTAAAGTGATCACAAAAATCCAGAGTATAGCAAGTGGGGGAGGAGGGTCTAGACATACAAGACAAAGGGGATCACATGGGGGCAGGGGTGGGTAGGTACCTCCATTCTAGAAATATCTCATAGCATGAATAGAACAGAGGCTGTGGATCCAGGTTCCATGGATGTGGACTCCAGTCTTCCACTCTCTAAAAGTGGGTCCTCTACCTCAAGTAACTGTACCTTTTTCAACCAGTCATGAAAAACAGCATGAAACACTGAGTCGAATCAATGAAATGCCCTTTTAGTAGTAAAACCCCTTTAACTTTTGCATCTAGGCTTTGACTATCCCTGATGCCAGCTTTCCTGGGAAGGATTCCTAGGTCATGTACATACACATTTTTTTTTAAATGTTTATTTTTTAGTTGTAGGTGACAGAATATCTTTATTTTATTTTTATGTGGTGCTGAGGATCGAACCCAGTGCCTTATGCGTGCTAGGCGAGCACGCTACCACTGTGCCATAATCCCAGGCCTACATACACATTTTTAATATAATGTAGCCTTGTCCAGTGGCAGGAAGATGCTCTTGTATTTTCTGAGCCTTGAAGAGCAGGCTTGGAATGTGTAATTATTTGGCAATAATCACTAGGAAACTACTGGCTACTGCACCTAGCAGATGCAGGGAAAATATCCAGGTGGGGAAACTGCCTAATCCCTGCTCCTTGGGCTCCTTCATGGCAGATCCACAAATCGCTGCTCATTCTGGCCTCCCAGCCCCCCAGCCTCCCAGCCTCGCAGAAATAATGCTGCTGCAAGCTCCTCTGGCTATTTCTCTCCTGCATTGACTAGATCTATGTACTGCCATAGATCCTTCCGGTTCTGGAGGGCACTCGGGCAGGTTCTGTGGGCAGCAGGGAAGTGGGAGTAGCCTCACCTGCCACATGATGTGACCACTGCTTCCCTTTCATCCATATCAGTCCTGATTCTCCCCACATCGGCAGATACTATGCTCGTTTCCTTCCTCCAATGGAAAAAAATTAAAAAGCTCAAGTGTATGTAATCTTCCTTCCTGCCCATCCTGGAAATCTTCAAAAAGCAGCTTAAATGTCACTTCCTTTAGAATATCACCCCAACCATGGTCCTGCCTCACCACACCTCCCAAGCACACACTCATCCTGTGGCAATGCCTCCTGGCCCTTTTCTTACCAGGTCACACTTAGAAAATGACAGCATTTGCATGGTGCACTGAGGTAAGTGGGCATGCAGCTGCTGGAGGTGGCAGAGCCCATAAATGCCACACCAGAGCTGATGAGATGAAACTCTTGACACATTGCTGTCTCCTGGAACACAGTCCCACACCAGAGTGCTCAGTGTATATCACGTGCATGGTGTACTCCAGCGCGGGGCCTGGTACTATGATATAGTGCCCACTGCAATTATTGATGTGCCAAGTGACATTTCTGTCTCTCCAAGAAAACAAACTCTGTGAGCCAGACTGGGCCTCATTTACTGATGTCTCACCTGCCTCTGGTATAGTACAGCTCACAGCAATCATTTAATACATATTTGTTGAATCTAGAGCAACAGATGATGGGATAAACCAAGCAGGTACAATGAACTTAACTTCCCTTTCAAAATCGTAATGTAAACCTCCTTTTTAGACATTTTCAGAAGTAAAGCCACCTCTGTCCTGCTCTCCTTTTGGAGGCAAAGAGAAAACAATTAGAAGGTAAACTATCTTGGAAGAAACTTAAAAATAGTTCCAGGCCTTCACCACTGGGTATTGGAGGGGCTACCAAGCACACTGATATCAGAGCTGGAAGTGGGGCCAGAAGAAGAGGACCCAAGCAGTAATACATAAGCTGTCTAAAAGCAGTTCATGAGGAGCTCAGCAGGGCTGGGAGCGCAGCATGGAGCCCCATTTGACACTGCCCAGGTGCAGGGGAGGATGGAGAAATGTACAGAGACTCCATCTTTACTAAAAGCCAACTCTCAGCATGGCTGGGAAGAGAAAAAGGCATTAGCTGCAGTAGTGACTTCCTCCTAAGTGTTAACATTGTGGCAGATGGTATTTAAGTGCTCAAAGGGGCATTAGTTCATTTGATCCTCAAAGCAACCCTAAGAGAAGAGCTCCTCTTCATTTTACAGATGGAGATACTAAAATACAGAGAGGCTAAATTTTCCCCAAACATATGACTGGAAAGTTGGGTGGCCAGAATTTGAACCTGGATCATCTCACTCCTGACCCTGAACTCTTAAGCACTACACCAGTTGTGGAGCTATTGATCTGAGTCAACAGACAGATTTAAAATGCTAAGCCATGATCCAGGGAGCTGTGGTTTATGCTTCATTGCTAGACCAACTGCTTGGGTCTTAGGGCAGAGAATTAGTGAGAAAATGTTCAGAAACAAGAGGCAAGATCCAGAAATACAACAGACAGACTCAAGTGACCCAACTGAAGTCCCCCACTACAGTATGAGGGAGCAAACAGCTAGGACACAAAGAACAGCCCTTCCAAAGTTGAACCATATCCTGAAAAGAATTTCTAAGGGACCTATGCAAAAATCCTGCAAGAGAAGAAGAAATATGAGCCACTACAGGCAAAAAATTATGTACCTGAAAAATTATACCACTAAGCAGGTGAATGTGCACTAATAAAAATATGGCATCTCTGAATGAAGATCTTAAAGAACAGAGAAAGGCCTTTGCAAAGAGATAAGCAAAGAAAAGAATAAAAAAAATGAATTGGCAAATTCATGGGGAAAATGGAAGAGAAAAAGAAGGCCATTACGAAATTGAAAAACACCTCAGAAGAAGCAAAAAAAAGGTATTGCAAAATGCACCCGGAATATCACGCTTTTGTATAAGGTTATAAAGACAACATACTAAGAGAACTAAAATCAGGCACAAACCTTTCAGGTTATCAGAAAAAATATATGCAAAACAAAATTCTACAACACTGATGCTCCATGAATGATTTTTTAAAAGCATTGAAAGCAAAATCCCCCTAAGAACGAAAGTCAAACTTACCTTTATGTGTACTGATATAGAACGACCCTCAAGATTTCAAGTTGTAAAAAGAAAGGCCAAGTGAGTTTTCTAGAGAAGGGGGTATACTCAGTGGTAGGGCACTTGCCTAGCATACACAAGGCCAAGAGTTCAATCCTCAGCTCCACACACATTCCCCGAGTATGTCTGGCATGTGCTTATATTTTTATATGCAGAGAAATGTATAGAAAGAACACACACTGGACTGTGAATAACAGTTATCCTGGGAAGTGGGGCTGTGGGGAAGAAAAGGTTATTTTTCATTGTATATACTTTTGTTTAAATCTTATTACTATCATCACCACAACACAAACTTTTCAAAGAAAAAGTATGTATATATTTAAACCGTCAAGAGTATATGAAAATAAGAACCATGAAATCATAAAAGGTTCTAGGGCCATATTTCAGGTTGAGTGGGCCAGTCAATGGAGTAACACACTTGGATCCCTGTCTAAATAAAATCTGCTTTGGTCTTAGCAAATCTGATCAAGGTATCATCTTTCCCTTTGCTAGGGGTCCAATTCAATGGTAAATTATTATATGATTTTAATCATTTCAGAGCTCTTGCATTCAGTCAAGTTCATACATGCAGGCATAAAAATGTTTCCATGTGTACAATTAGAATGAGTATGTGGGGCTGGGGTTATGGCGCAGTGGTAGCGTGCTCGCCTAGCATGCGTGAGGCACTGGGTTCGATCCTCAGCACCACGTAAAAATAAAATAAAGATATTCTGTCCACCTACAACTAAAAAAATAAATAAATATTTAAAAAAAATAGAATGAGTATGTTTTAAATGAAGGGACTTAGCAAAGTTCCGGCCTATGGGGACAAGTGGCCAGTGGTTCTTTAAACCATTCACTAAAAGGGGAATTGCTGTAACTATGTTCAGCCTAGAGTTTGTCCATTTACAATGAGGTTAGTGTAAGGTGAAAAACAGCCCCTTTCTAATTTTCACATCCCCTTTCTAAAAGCCCAAGGCAGTTCCTGCCCCAGGGAGTTCCTCTCCCGAATCTTCCACCTGGGAAACAAAGCCTAACTCCTCAGGTTAACACATCAAAAGAAGACCGCGACTGCTTATCTGTCCCGCGGATTTTAAAGTGACCAATCCCTGCGGTTTGTAGTGGGCTCTATAAAATCCCTCCCATGCGTCCCCTCTCTCTCTTCTTTTCCTCTTTCCTTCGCCCGGGCACCCACTCCCCTGAATAAAGGATTTTCCTGGCTGTACAGAGGTGTTCGTGTCTGGCTGGCCGTTACCCTAACAGTTAGAACAGAGAATATAGAAGTAATCACTGTTAGAACCTGCTGTCCTGATATCTTCACCATGGCCCTCTTGGAAATCTCAATGACCAAAACTCAGTATGGGATCCCTTAGTAATAAGCTGAGTAGTTCTTTATCCGTACACTAAGACTGTCTTCCTCAAGCCAGTTTTGACATGGATGATACTTAGCTTATAGAAAAAAAGGTATCTGCTTTTAAAAAAGAGCCAAAGTTTCATTTTCCATAAAGAATCTATTTGGCTTTTCATCACTATAATCAAAATATCTGACAAAAAACAACTTAGAGAAGGAAAGACTTATTTTTGCTCAAAGTTTCAGAGGTTCAGTCATGGTTGGCCTGCTGGCTGGCTCCAAGGCAGAAACATCATGGCTGAAAAGCATGGCAGAGGAAAGCTTCTCAGTTCTTGGCAGCTGGGAAAGAGGGAGGGAAGGAGGGAGAGAGAAAATGGGGGGAGCGAGCAGAGCCAGGGACAAAATATAGTCCCCAAGGGTATGCCCCCACAGACTTGCTTCCTCCAGCTATGCCTAACCTGCCTACAGTAACCAGCTAGTAATCCATTCAAATTATTAATCCATCAAATGGATTAATCCACTGATGAGGTTACATCCCTTTTTTTTTTTTTTTTTTGGTACCAGGGATTGAACTCAGGGGCACTCGACCACTGAGCCACATCCCCAGCCCTATTTTGTGTTTTATGTAGAGACAGAGTCTCACTGAGTTGCTTAGCGCCTCGCTGTTGCTGAGGCTGGCTTTGAACTCGCGATTCTCCTGTCTCAGCCTCCCAAAGTGCTAGGATTACAAGCATGAGCCACCGCGCCCGGCTGCTACATCCCTTTTGTTGGGGAACATTCCAGACCCAAACCATAATAACCTGCAAAATAGCAACTACCTTCCAATCTATTCAAAATGAATATATTTTACCCAAATCTAGGCTCTGTGGAGTTGATGGTCAAAGCACACATATGCACTCTTGCAAGCACATATGCTTGATAGACACATGTTCTCTAGAGATATGATGACCTCAATAAGGAACAGGAAACTTACCAGCTGCACCAGTTTTAAAAACTCAACGAAAACATCGCTTCTCAACATGTTTGGGTCCGCAGTTACTGAAAAATATAGACAGTGAGCTGGGTCAGCACAGGCTGGACTGATCCTTGACTATTAGTAATTTATCTGTCCTCCAGGGGACCCTCCAGGCCTCACCAGCATACAGTGGCCTCCTTGAAGGTAATTGAGGTTGTGACCTCTCAGATGCAGGAAAATCCTCAAAGTTTACCTCCTCCAGGCAGCCTTGACAACAGTTTGAACCCATCACACCAATCCAGGGTGACAATGTTCCCAGGAATCTCACTTCATTCATGCAGGCCTGTGCTGCTCAATATCCACCTTCCTGTCTTACTGGGACAATAAGGATGAAATTAAGGTGAAGAAGTGAGGCTGGGGTGCAGCTCAGTGAGGGTGCACTTGTCTACCTGTGTGAAGCCTTGGGTTTAATTTCCAGCACCACAAGAAAAAAATCATTTAAATGAAGAAACAAAAATAGCTTAAAAGTTGGATCTAGGTATCCCATTAGAAAGATACACGGTAATTTGAAAAATTTTACATCAACCAATAAATGCCAGTTGAAAGTACCTCTTTGAATGATGAGAGCTCTCAAGAGATGACCCAAGAAGCATCAAGACAGATTTGAAGTGCTTCACTCATTCTTACAAAAATACTGCCCCCCAACCACATCCTGCTACCCTTAGTTTTAAAGCTCCATACAGCAATTGCTAGGTGCTATGATAAGAGCTGCAGAGTAGATGCCTTATTTATTTATTTATTTATTTAGGTACTGGGGATTGAACTCAGAGGTACTTGACCACTGAGCTACATTCCCAGCCCTATTTTTGTGTTTTATTTAGAGACAGAGTCTCACTGAGTTGCTTAGCGCCTCGCCATTGCTAAGCTGAGGCTGGCTTTGAACTCATGATTCTCCTGTCTCAGCCTCCCAAAGTGCTGGGATTACAGGTGTGCACCACCATGCCTGGCTGAGTGGATGCCCTTCTGAGAACTGTAGGCCAGCCTGCTTCCTCCTGTCTTGTCTCCAACCCACAGATCCTCTCCTGGGCCCTATAATTGGGCCAAATTTATATGCTTACTAAACTGCCCTTAAATTTGTTTCTTCTGTTCTTTTTGTTGCTTCTTCTCTGATCTCATCAAATAAAGTCTACCAACATTCAAAACTAGCACCGAATTCATTATGGGATGCAACTTCCCAAATGATATGTTTAAGAGAGAGACTTGATAATATGAGAAATTTTTTATGACTCGTACCCTCTGTTTTGAGGGGTAGTTTGGGGGCTGGGGAAGGGACTCTTGTCTCATTTTCTGGAATAGATGTTGCAGATAGGCAAACTATATATTCCTTAGTATGATTTTAGGGATGGAGAAAGCTACTGAAATAAGTATTCATCCAACTAGTACTTAATGTATGAGTATTAAGTTCAGGTGCTGGGCTAAATACTGCACATTTTAGCTCATTTAAACTCCATGATGAGGGGAGGGGATGGGGCATGGGGGCAAGGAAAAATGGTGGAATGAGATGGACGTCATTACTCTCGGTACATGTACGACTGCACATGTGGTGCAACGCTGCATCGTCTACAACCAGAGAAATGAGAAGTTGTGCTGCAAAAAATTAAAATAAAATAAATGCCATGACAAACCGTAAAGCAGCCATTACCACCATTTCATAGCTAAAGACACTGAGATTCAGAGGAGGTAAGTATCTTGCTCAAGGTCAGTTGAAAGCAAAACTGGGATTTGACTCGGGCTGATTCTAGAGCCCAAACTCTCAGTTATGACACTAGGCTATGCTGTCCCCTTACTTGACCTTGTCTTAAGATGCACAAGACATCCTGATGATATGGGTGAAGACCAGGCCTGGAAGAGTAGAAGCACTGTGTTCACTTGTGAGAAGGCCAGGTATTATTAAAGGTGTTTTTTTGCTAAGATCTGAGAAAATAAACCAAGAGAAAATGAAAATTCAAAAGAGACACATTTTGAGCTTGAAAAGTCTTATTCAACAGGTCTAAAAAGATTTATAGGTTCCATTATAAAAAATAATTCAGAAACAGATGGTTTCTAGAATTTTGACTATGTTGAAGAAAAATATGTAGTCATGAACTGGGCATGGTGGTGCACGCCTATAATCCCAGTGCCTCAGAAGGCTGAGGCAGGAAGATCAGAAGTTCAAGGTTAGCCTCAACAGCTTATCCACAGCCTAGATAATTTAATGAGTCGGTCTCAAATAAAAAAGACTAGGAATGTAGTTCATTGGTAAAGTGTCCCTGGTTCAACCCCCAGTACTGAAAAAAAAATGTAGTCATGAAAAATAATGAGGCAAATCTATAATTGCTCATGTAGAATGATCTCTAAGACATGTATTTTAAAAGGAAAAATCAACATATAGAAGAAAAAACTTATTTCTTTAGCTATGAAGGACATTAGTGTGATAACTGCTGAAGTTTAAATAAGATTTCTAGATAACATGGCTATATCGATGTTGATTTTCTGATTTGGATAACTATACTGTGGTTACATAAGATAGTGTCCTTGATCTTAAGAAAGACACACAGAAGTATCAAGGATAAAATGACTTACGTGTATAACACTCAAACCTTTCAAAAGGTGGCTCAGTGGTAGAGCACTTGCCTAGCACGTGTGAGGCACTGGGTTTGATCCTCAGCACCATATAAAAATAAATAAATAAAAATAAAGGTATTGTGTCTGTCTACAACTAAAAATAAAAATTTTTAAAAATATATACATCCATAACATACACATACACAGATGGGAAAGAGAATAATATAGTAAATGTAAAATGTTAACAACTGGGACATCTGGGTGAATATACAGAATTTTTTGTATTATTTTTGCATTTTTTCTGTAAATTAGACTTTTAGAACAAAATGTTTTAAAGAATCAATTAAGAAAAGTATATATAGGGGGCTGGGATTGTGGCTCAGCAGTAGAGCACTTGCCTCACATGCATGAGGCGCTGGGTTCAATCCTTAGTGCCACGTAAAAAGAAATAAATAAAATAAAGATATTGTGTCCATCTACAACTAAAAAAAATATTTAAAAAAAAAGAAAGAAAAGTATGTATCGTAAACTTCAATTTATGTTGAACATAATCTAGTGTATACTCAGATTGCTTCCTGGGAATATAGGAGCCACTGGTAGTATTGTTTACCTCTGGAGGCCTGGGGTAGGAGGGAGACTTATCTTTCATTGCATATTCCTTTGCATAGTCTATATTTTTAAAAATATTATGTGTGTAGATTGATTTCTAATTTTAAAATCTTTAAATATTTTAATGCTAAGTTTGCTCTATACCTTCTCTTTTGTATGAGAGCTTCATCTTGCCAATCACAGTCTTCCAAGCACAGTTCTTGCAGGACCCAGGCACCAAGCAAGACTGTGATACTGTCAGCCTCACAGGGACCAGCGCAGATCTCTGAGCATCCTTGTGCCTCCACACAGCCTCTTCCAAGATGGAAGTGCCATCTCTGGCACTGTTCGTCACCACCACTGATATCTCCCTACATCTTTACTGTGCACGGTTCAGCTCACCCCTGTTCCATCTTAATCCAGGTTACATTTATTTGATTTCTACAGTCAACATATGGCACCCAAGAGTGAATCTGAACATAAAGTACTTAAAACTCAATACAAAGGGCTGGGGATATAGTTCAGTTGGTAGAGTGCTTGCCTCGCATGCACAAGGCCCTGGGTTCAAACCACAGCACCACAAAAAAAAACAAAACAAAACAAAAAAAAAACCTCAATACAAAGAACACATATCGTATAATTCCATACCTATAAAATATCCAGAATAAGCAAATCTCAAGAAATATAAATTAGAGTATTGGTTGCCAGGGCCTAGTGGAAGAAGGCTGAAATAGGAGTGACTGCTATTGGGCACAAGGTTTATTTTTGGATTAATGACAATGTTTTAAAAGTAGATAATGGTGATGGAAGCACAATTACACTAACATGTTAAAACCCACAGAATTATACATTTTAAATGGATGAATTTTGTGATGTGCAACTTATATCTCAATAAATCTGTAAAAGAACCCCAAATACATACCATTTTGCAAATATCGTTCCAACTGGTCTCTCCTCTCCTCAGCCATAGATGTGGTCATTGCTAGATAGTACTTTGGTGGAAAGGGTGGCAGGCAATTTCCAAAGACCCGCCTCAGCTGAAAGATCCAGAAAACACAGTTAAGATAAGTGAGACTCCAATTCAAGGCTGATGAGATACTAAAGCCTCAGTGGCACAAGACCGGAACTCTAGCTATTTGGAATGGAGAGGGCTGAGGCAGGAAGATCTCAAGTTTGAGACTAGTCTCAGCAACTTAGTCTTAGCAACTTAGAATTTCTTTCTCAAAATAAAGAATAGAAAGGACTGGGAATACAGCTCAATGGTAAGCACACCTGGGTTCAGTTCCTAGTGCCAGGGAATACAGGGGTGGGAAGATATTAAAGTCTCCTTTTAGAATAAAGTTATGGCATTTGCAGGTAAATAGATGGAGTTGGAGAACATCATGCTAAGTGAAGTAAGCCAATCTCAAATAAACAAAGGCCAAATGTTCTCTCTGATAAGTGGATGATGATCCATAATGTGGGAGGGGGCATGGGAAGAATGGAGAAACTTTGGTCAAAGGGGAGGGAAGGGTAGGGATGGGACATGGGGGCAGGAAAGCTGGTGGAATGAAATCGACAGCAATGCCCTAGGTTCAGGCATGACTGCACATATGGTGTAACTCTATATTGTGTACAACCAGAGAAATGAAAAGTTGTGCTCCATTTGTGTACAATGAATCAAAATGCATTCTGCTGTTATGTAAACCTAATTAGAATAAATAAATAAATAAAACATTAAAAAAAACCCAAACAATAAAATGTTATTATCTCTTAAAAAAAAAGTCTCCTCTTAGAGCAAATCCCAGTACTGTATTTAAAATTCACCCTTCTTAATAGCCACAAGGAGGAAAATTTTATTTTCTTAAAGATGAATACATGTCAGCATAAACTGTTACGATGCTATTATACATGTCACACACTGTTAACTCCAGCCTAACCTTGGCAGAGTTGAGGTGTATTTTGATTTTCTATTTGTTTAAAGGATTGCTCACCACTTTATCTCATACAATATTTCCTTAACTCATTTCATAATAATTCTGTGATATTCACGATTACACTTAGGAATTTAACTCCTAACCCCATCTGCACCATATCTGAATTGACAGACCTGTTTACAGTTGTGCAAATACAGTAAGCCACTAGTCATGGTGACTGTGAACACTTGAAATGTGGCCAGTCTAAACTGAAGTGCTATACGGGCAAAACACACTTCAGATTTCAAAAACCTTAGTTTGAAGAAAAGAGAATGTTAAATATCTCACTGATAACTTTTTTTTTTTGGTACTGAGGATAGAACCCAGGGGCACTTAACCACTGAGCCACATCTCTAGCCCTTGTTTACATTTTATTTAGGGACAGGGTCTCACTGAGTTGCTTAGGGTTTGCTAAATTCCTGAGGCTGACCTCAAACTCATGATCCTCCTGCCTCAGGCTCCTGAGCTGCTGGGATCACAGGCATATGCCACCCCACTGGGTGGCTTACTGATAATTTTTTATATTGATTACACGTTTGAAAGGATAATATTTTGGATATATTAAATCAAATATATAATCTAAATTAATTCCACCTGTTTCTTTTTACTCTTTTTAATGTGGCCACAAGAAAATTTAAAGTTACATACATGATGTATACTATTGGATAGTGCTATAACCAGAATTCCTATAAAGGTGACATATAATCCCAATAGAAACCCAGCCGGCCCAGCCGGGAGCGGTGCCGCACGCCTGTAATCTCAGCACTTTGGGAGGCTGAGACAGGAGAATCATGAGTACAAAGCCAGCCTCAGCAATGGCAAGGCACTAAGCAACTCAGTGAGACCCTATCTCTACATAAAACACAAAATAGGGCTGAGGATGTGGCTCATTGGTAGACTACCCCTGAGTTCAATCCCCGGTACCAAAAAAAAAAAAAAAGAAAGAAAAAGAACCCTTCCCTCCCACTCACCTATATATAACCCAAGACCAGAGTGGTAATTATTTTTATGGAAGATAAAATAAAAATAATTTACAAGGCATAAAAAATAATTTTTGAAATTAAGAACCAGTAGTGTGCCTTCTCAGTTCCAGTGCTACACGCTCAATGACAGTTTGAAGGTAAGGCAACCTCAAAATCTGTCTAAAACGAGAGAAAAGAAACCAGTCTACAACTTAATTAGATTTTATGGTATTTCTTGAGCAGGAGGGCTGAAAACAATTACCATTACTTACTATTACAGTAGTCGATGGTTTAAAGAAAACAAAGACAGATCTAAGAGAAATAAGACTGCAAACAGACAAAAATTCAAATTTTAATTGCTTTTGCCACAATACAGTGTATATCTGGCAAACATTTACCTTCATAATCTCTAACTTCAAAATACATCAGGAATCTGGCTGGACACAGTGGCTCATGCCTGTAATCCCAGCACTTTGGGAGGCTGAGACAGGAGAATTGCGAGTTCAAAGCCAGCCTCAGCAATGGCGAGGCACTAAGCAACTCAGTGAGATCCTGTGTCTACATAAAACACAAAACAGGGCTGGGGATGTGGCTCAGTGGTTAAGTGCCCTGAGTTCAATCCCCGATTCCAAAAAAAAAAAAGAATGTGACCGTTTCCCTCTCCTCTCCACCCTTAATACCATTATGCTGGTCCAGGCCATTGTCATCTGTTTTCTAGATTACTGCAGTAGCCTTCCAAAGGATCTGTTTCTCCACTTGACCCCTTTCAGTCTATTCTAACACAGCATCTAAGGTGATACTTCAAAAATTTAAGTCAAATCATTGCATTGCCCTGCTCAAAATCCCCTGTGGCTTTTCATCTCACTCAAGGAAAAGTCAAAATCTTTATAACCTAGAACTATGTTATCCAATATGGTGGCCATTTGCCACCTGTGAGTAAAATTTAAACTTAATTAAAATAAAATAAAAATTCAGTTTTGCAGTTATGCTAGCCACATTTCAAGTGTTGTCTAGCTGCTTGAAACATGGCAAGTTGCTATTGAATTGGACAAAGCAGATAAAGAGCATTTTCATCAGCACAGGAAGTTCTATTGGACAGTGTTGATCTAACATCTTGAAAGAGCAACTGTCAGTCTGTGGACAAAATATAGCTCCCTGATGCATTTCATTTAGTTGATCAATTTTTAGAGAAGTTTAATTTGTTGCTAATATTTATTTTTAAGATTTAAAAATTTAAAAACATATCCAGGAGAGGATGCAAAATATTATAGCCACTTTGAAAAATAGTTTGACAATGTTTTACAAAGCTAAACATAGTTCTACTATATAATCCAGTGATTATGCTCCTAAGTATTCACCCAACTGATTTGAAAACTGTCTACACAAAAACCTGTGTGTGAACATTTATAGCAGCTTTATTCATAACTCTTCAAACTGAAAGCAATAAAGATGTCCTTCAAATGAACAGATTAAAAAATTGTGAAATATCCATATAACAGAATATTATCCTGAAATAAAAGGAAATGAACTATCAAACCACAAACAGACATAGATGAATCCTAAATTCATATTACTAAGTGGAAATTAGGCAGCCTGAAAAAGTTACATACCGAATCATTTCAATTATATGACATTCTGGAAAATGAAAAGGCAAAAAATATACAGACCATTAAAAGAACAATAGTCACCAGGAGCTTGGGGGGGAGATTAAATAGGTAAAGCACATGGAATTTTAAAAAATTTTTAAAGGCATTTATTAGCATATATAACTGTTCAGATTGAGGTGCTCAGATAATACAGAGTTGACTATGTGTGCAGCACATGGATTTTTTTTAGGGAAGTAAAGTTATTCTGTATGATACTATAACTGTGGACACATGACATATACATTTGTGAAAACCCATTGAACTTTACAACGCAAGCTTAACAAAGCAAATTTGAGGGGGGCGGTTACTGGAGATTGAACTCAGGGGCACTCGACCACTGAGCCACATCCCCAGCCCTATTTTGTGTTTTATGTAGAGACAGGGTCGCACTGAGTTGCTTAGCGCCTCACCATTGCTGAGGCTGGCTTTGAACTCATGATTCTCCTGTCTCAGCCTCCCTAAGTGCTGGGATTACAGGCTTGTGCCACTGTGCCCGGCTAAAAGCAAATATTTTTAATAATCATTTAGGAAGTGGGAGAATCCCAGGATGGTATATAGGGTATGCCAAAACAAGCAAACTATATTACAAATGTATGAAACCAGTTTACCGAAGGGATAAGGGCTGAAAAGCACTGACCTAAGGAACTTTGAAAACGAGTGGAGTCTGTAGAACCCAATGGCACGGAAACTAACTGTACATAAGCACTTGAGTTGATACAGTGGTTTCCCATGGGAATATGGATTAACAATTCCAATACTGCTCTATATGTATACACAATCAAACAAGATAGCAAGTGATGGCAGATAGTAGGAGTCAGGTTTCTCACTGTTATTATGGGAGTTTGCAGATAAGAGGAGGAGGCAAGAATGACCCAGGTGGTAACATATCAGAGTTAGATGAACGAGTATGTGCTCATGTTTAGTTTAGCCTAGATATAGATGGATACATGTGGAAATCCTTCATATGCATTGGTTACTGTACACACAGGTACTTCCTTGCTGCCTAAAAGGTAAGTGAGAAGGCCTAGACGCAGCAACCCTTCAACAGTCATGAACACATCTAGCAGCTACGCCTTGGTTTCTAATGCCATTCTCCAACAAAAGCAACCAAGGATCCATGGAGAAATGGCTGATTCCAGGACTGAGCCAGGCAATACACAGGATGATCCCAAGCATCCTGTAACATCAGGAAGTAAGGAAGAACTCAAAACAAAACAAAATTAACAATGGGAGTATATCAGAGACTCAGGAGCAAACTCAAAGAGCTCCCATGGGCCAAAGCTGGGATGATTTGATTTTAAAAAATAAAGTAGTGTTGACATTTAACCCAAAGTATAAAGTGAATATCCATCATTTCATACAGATAAAAATTACTGAATGAATGAATAGGAGGAAATAGATAAATCTGTGCAGAAGGATTCCTGATATTCATTCCTCAAGGAGGGGAGCATAAAGACCCGCTCTTAGTGTGGGCTGTGCATATTGACTTCCTTCCAAAGAGTACACCATGGAAAGGGAGAGAAAAGGGCAGCTTTACAGTGGAGAAACCAGGCAAGCACCACCTCTGCCAAGTGATGGGCAATGTCAGCAGTGATAAGACATGTGGACAGTGAGTAGCCTGGGCAGCATGTGATTAGAAAGGTGTTTTACCCAGCTCAGTTCACCATAGCTAAACTATGGAACCAGCCTAGGTGCCCTTCAACAGATGAATGGATAAAGAAAATGTGGTACATATTCACCATGGAATACTACTCAGCCATAACGAAGAATGAAATTATGGCATTTGCTAGTAAATGGATAGAACTAGAGACTATCATGCTAAGTGAAATAAACCAATCCCCCAAAACCAAAGGCAGAATGTTTTCTCTGATATGTGGATAATGACTCACAATAAGGAGGAGGGAGATCATTGGATCAAACAAAGGAGAAGGAAGGAAAGGGAGTGGGGATAAGAATGGGAAAGATAGAATGAATCAAACATAGCTTTCTTTTTTATTTTGGTACTGGAGATTGAACTCGACCACTAAGCCACATCCCCAGCCCTATTTTGTATTTTATGTAGAGACAGGGTCTCAGTGAGTTGCTTAGCACCTCACCATTGTTGAGGCTGGCTTTGAACTTGCGATTCTCCTGTCTCAGCCTCCCAAAGTGCTGGGATTACAGGTGTGAGCCACTGCGTCCGGCTTCTTATGTTCTTATATGAATACAGGACCAGTGTAACTCCATATCACGTACAACCTCAAAAATAGAAAGTTATACTCCATGTATGTATGACATGTCAAAAATACATTCTACTGTCATACATTTAAAAAAAAAGGTGCTTTACCTCTGAGATCTTCACCCCTCCCCAAATCCACAACCTTATTCTTATTATGTGAAATAATAGATTCCAGTAGAGGGGCATTCCACAAAATATCTGACCAGTACTTTTCAAAACTATCAGTGTCATTAAAAACAAGGAAAATCTGAGAAACTGTCATAGTCCAACGGGCTTAAGGAGACAAAATAACTAAATATAATATAGAGTCTTGGCTGGGGTCCTGGATTAGAAATAAGACAGTAAGCAAAAACAAAGAAAGTCTGAATAAATTCTGGACTCTAGTTGATAATAATGTATCAAAACTTGTTCATTAATGAAATGAATGAAAACGCTAATAATAGAGGAACTTGGGCTGGGATTGTAGCTCAGTGGCAGAGCGCTTGCCTCGCATGCGTGAGGCACTGGGTTCAATACTCAGCACCACATAAAAATAAACAAAGATATTGTGTCCATCTACAACTAAAAAAATATTTTAAAAAAATAGAGGAACTTGGTGTGGAGTATATGGGAACTCTCTGTACTACCTTTTCTGTAAACTAAAACTGTTCTCCAAAAATGAAGTTTACTTTTTAAAAATACCTGATGTACTTGCTTCTCTTGAAAAACCAGAAGATCTAGAATCAATGGGTTCACACTTATACAACCGCCACCGCCTGGTAAGAGGAGACAGAAGCAGTTTCATTGCCCCAATGCCTCTTCCCTGATTCTCATCTCCTTTAAATTGCTCTCCCAACCCCTGTAGCCATTGAAGTTTGCAACCTTTCATGTAACCCCAGCACAAAACATTGCAGCAACCATTGTGTTTCTTTTAACTCAAGGAAATATTCCCACCCTGCGGGGGACTGTCAAAAGGCACCGGAGCTGGAGCTCCATGCCAGGCAGGGCTGCTAAAACAATCTAGGGATTTATGCACCCCATCTCTGCTAATTCCATTCAACAAAGCAGAAAGCTGTCTTCTTTGCATGCAATTATTTCTTGATTAACTGATTAAATGATCTTTAAAAGGCAATTGTCTTCCTTGGCATGTGTTCATAAATGTCACAGATGCTCCCAAATTGGTTCTGATCAGAGCAGCCTTGAGACAACAGGGCTGCCCCAGGTTTGCCTCTGCAGGAGGGCATCCTGGGGAGCTCCTATCCTGAGGCCAAGGGCTGTGGGGAAAGTCAGCAAGGATTAGATTCTAATGCCCAGTACACACTGAAAAGACTCCCAGAACAGTTTCAACCTGACCTGACTTCTCAAGAAACCTTTGCTTCCCTTGCCTCTTACCTCTAATACGGTAAAAGGTTAAACATACAGTAAACAGTAGTTAGTCCTGCAAGAAGTCAACTCCACAGCTCAACTTTCCCACCACAGAACCTTCTGGATGAGTTTCAGATAGCGCATACTCTAGCTATGGAAACCTCTAGCATACTAAGAATTAACTGATAGGAGTTCAGTCAATCCCTCTGTCAAAATATGTTCAAAAAGACCAAAAGGAAAACGTGGCTCTTACTAAGAGGCATTTTTGTTTGTTTGAGCTGTTCTCTTTTTTTTCTGGAGGATCATGTTCTGAATTTTTTTTTTTTAAATCCCAGAACGACCTCTCACATTGGCTTCCCCATTGCTCAGTTCTACTTTATAACATAAGTGGGACCCTGCTGACCAGCTGAAAACGTCACCTCCTTCCCCTGCCTTACTGAGCTCAAAGCACCCATACCTATCCCAGAGGGGTGAGAACCTGGAACAAGGGGAATTAGAGATATAAACTGGGTTTTCTACAGTGTCTATTTCTAATGTTGACTCACCAGATAAAGGGCACAGCTCAAAGCAATATGGATTGTGGCATCTAAACATGACATGCCAGAAAAGTCAGAGAACGGCATCTCATGCAATCCAGAGAGACTTCCTGGGAGAGGTAGGACTTGAGAAAGGACTGGTTCCCAATAGATGGGCTAGACATTAAGAGTATTTTAAGCAGGGTAAATGAGCAAGGCAGAGGCAACGACTGGACCAGCCTGTTAGCAACCTGAGATTCGAGTAGAGAAATGAGGGGAGATCCAGTTAGCTCAGCGTGGGGAAGGAGCCAGATGGGGTCCACATCTGGCTGGGAGGAGCAAGAAGTAGCGTGAGAGGCTGGCACAGTCCTCCTGTCCTGCTGAAGTGTCCTTTGCAAGCTTTCATGACTTGTCCCCATTGCCACCCCTGATGCTGCCCGACTGTAAGAATCAAGCACCCTGTTCATAGAGCCCAGCATCACTTACACAGGTCAGCCTATTCCACAACACTGGGCCCAAATGAGCTGATTATATGTTGCCATCACAGATTTTATATCCGTTAAAGAAGGGTAGTGCAGGCACGGCAGAGGCCTGAATCAAACTGGTTTTATTTATCAAAAGATCCAGAAAGAAGGTGGCCCAGCCAGTTTACCCAACAAAGAGATGTGAGCAGTGGTCAGCAGTAAAGAGACATGCTGCCAGTCCTCCAGGGAGCCTCATTGAGGAATGGGACTGCAGGAGATGATGTCAGAGAGCATGGGTCACAGCTCACCATCTCTTCTCTTTCCCAGGTCCAGTCTTGTTGTGTACCCTGAAGTATTAGAGTAGCAGCCATCGCATCTAAGCAGAAGCACCTAACATACAAAATATAAATCCAATTTTTTTTTTGAAATCCAAATTTTTTTGTGGGAGAGATGCTGGGGATTGAACTCAGGGACACTCAACCACTGAGCCCACATCCCCAGCCCCATTTTGTATTTTATTTAGAGACAGGGTCTCACTAAGTTGCTTAGTGCCTCACTTTTGCTGAGGCTGGTGATCCTCCTGCTTCAGCCTTCCGAGCTGCTGGAATTACAAGCGTGCACCATCACACTCGGCCATAAATTCAATTCTTACAGCCAAAAGTTGCATATCCTAAAGTCATAGTATTCACTTAATTTAAGTACACAGCATACAATAAGAACTTTGTAAGTATTTCTTAAGTAAATATGCTGGTAATAAACTTATCCTCACCACAAACACATACACATCCTGATACACACACTCATACACACACACACACACACGCGCGCACACAGATGAGACTTTCCTTCCTTCCTTCCTTCCTTCCTTCCTTCCTTCCTTCCTTCCTTCCTTCCTTCCTTCCTTCCTTCCTTCCTTCCCCACTAGAGATTGAACCATGGCTTGCTCTACCACTGAACTCCATCCCCATCTTTTTTTTTTTTATTTTGAGAGAGAGTTTACCTAACTTGCAGGAACTTGCCATCCTCCTGCCTCAGCCTCCCAAGTCACTGGGATTATAGGCCTGGTCACCACGTCTAGTTCAAGGGGACTTTCAGAGTGATAAAACTGTTCGTCTTGATTATGGTGGTATTGACTATGTACATTTACTGCAAGTCATCACACTAAATACCTAAAATTGGGTATCATTATGTTATTCCAAAATATAGTAAAAGAAAGTTGGATGAGGACTCAATTGTTTTACTGATAATTTATTTTTGTCAAATCTAATAAGAAATCACATAATATGGCTGGGTGCAGTGGCATAACTGATGATCCCAGTGACTCAGGAGGCTGAGGCAGGAGGATCTTAAGTTTGAGGCCAGCCTTGACAACTTGGTGAGACCCTGTCTCAAATAAAAAATAAGAAAGTCTGGAGATGTAGATAGGTGGCCAGTGATAAAGTGTCCCTGAGTTCAATCCTCAGCACCTAGAAGAAGAAGGAGGAGGGGGAGGAGAGAAAGAGGAAGAGGATGCAGAGGAGGAGGAGGAAGAAGAAGAAGTAGGAGGAGGAGAAGAAGAAGAAAAAACCCACATAAGATAATGTCTAGAGTAAGTTCTAAAGATCAAATCCTGGCCCCTAACTGTCACAAGCACCCTAGAGGGTTGGCATCCATAACTATGTGCTTATTATTTCTGGTGAGAAAACTGAAGGTCAGAGGAGAGGCGAGCAGCCCGGAAGCAGATGGCCCCACGTTCTCCCTGCTGCCTCCTGCTTTGCACTCAAGTTGGCCACTTCCTCATTTCCTTTGCACATTCCAGGAAGAGGGATGAAGGCAGGAGAGAAGACCGTGACTTCTGCCACCAAACCTCTGAAACATCTCTCCTTCGAGATCTTCATCTGCCCGCATCTGCAGTCTCTGCAGCTCCCCAAATGTGTATTGGTCAAAAGCAGTTTCTCATCTTTCAGAAATTTGAATACACAGGCTTCTTTATGCAAGACGTTTACCAATCATTTCTAAGAATTTACTGCTGGCACTAGTACAGAGGGTCACTCAAAGTATTGCTAGTTATCACATTGCAACTTTTTTCGTGTTAAGTCTAGATATTTAATCATACTTGAAAACTGACTTTTCCAATTCACTACAACATAAAAGCAAGAAGACTTGCCATTGTAACCTTTTCTTTTTCTTTTTTAAAATTAGATCTTTAGTAGTTGGGTTCATCCCAACAAACTCAGACATGCATGGAAATCCATTTCAGTTCATGATTGCTCCTGTTCCCTCTCCCTTTTCCTTCCTATCTCCCCCCTTCTCCTTCTACTAGACTTCCTTTCACTCATCTATTGATTTGTATTTGATGGGTTCTTACACCTTTTAAATAGTAGAAAAATCAAACTTAGCTGACCACCATCAGAAGATGGTATTACTATTCACTAGAAATCCAGACGCTGTATGAAAGGACCCCCTCCAATGTTAATAGCTGTGCCTTCTGTCTTCTTTATCCTTTTTTTTTTTTTTTTGGTACCAGGGATTGAACTCAGGGGCACTTGACCACTAAGCTACATCCCCAACCCTATTTTGTGTTTTATGTAGAGACAGGGTCTCACTGAGTTGCTTAGCACCTCGCCATTGCTGAGGCTGGCCTCGAACTCTCGATTCTCCTATCAGCCTCCCAAAGTGCTGGGATTACAGGCATGCACCACTGTGTCTGGCTTTTTAACATGAGATATGTGTTCTTTAAAATCTAAACTCTAGAACAAGAAAAGAAACAACTATTTGTGGAGAAGGATAGAAAGAGAGTTTGAACTCTATTTCCCAAGTTCCACTTCTCTAACCGTTTTGAAGACTTATACCTCCTTATAAGACCAATAAAATCCATTAGAGCAGCCTAATAAATCCACTTGCCACCCAGAGAAAATGGTAGGCACACCAGGGTGAGAAATTGCAGTGGGAAATGAATTCCTATGTTGGTAAGTCATCTGTTTCCTGGGTTCCCAGGTTGCCAGGACTTGCAATTTATGATTATGGTCATTTGAAAACAAAAGCAGACACACATTTTTTAAAAGGAGGCAAACTTAACACCTCTAGAGAAAAAGGAGATTGCTCATGTTCTAGATTCCTAAGACTACCCTTTATCTTGCCTTGATTTGCTCATTTTGAAAGGGGCACTCCTGGGGGAACAGTTGGCACTGAAATGAAGCCCACCATAGATCCGGCACCCTACCAGGTGGGGCTGGTGAGGCTGGTGAGCTGGAAAGGGTTTGGGAAAGTCACCTGTGTCCTGTTTCTCATCTCATATTTGTAGATGATTGGAAGCCATAACATGTATTCATGGAGCTGTATGCCAAGCAATTCACATTTAATCCTTACCTGTTTCAGGGATTAGGAGCCGGAGGCCCCCCAAAAGTCCAATGTCTTAGTCGCACAACTACAGCCCTTTGGGCAACACTTTCCTCCGCCTGTCTCAGGTGGTCCCTGCTCACCTGTTCGTTCCAACGATGTAGCTGGCTGTAGCGCACCTTGCAGAAGAGGAAGCCGTCCAGGTACACCGAGTACAGCTACAAACACACAGACACCGGCCCCGAATTAGCTACGGGAGCAGGTGAGCACGGTCACCCTCTCCCTAGCTACTCAGCCCAACCCCGGTCCCAGGCGCACCACGTAGCGGCCTCCCAGCGTGTCGGGCTGCTGCTGGGACACCGGGATACAGAAGTGCATCTTCATGGCTAGAGCAGAGACCCGGGAGCCGCGCGGGAGACCGACCCGCATTGGTAACGCGGTCAGCGGTTCTGAATGGGACAGCCGTGGTAGTAGCTGGGCTGGTCTCGCCGCGGAGGCGGGACCTGAGCCAGCTAGTCCAAGCCCAAGCCGTCCCCACGTGGGCGGGGCCAAGGAGGTGACAAGGTCTCCCACTCGCTCCCTCCCCGCCGCGTCCCGCAGCCCCACAGCGCCAGAGGAGGGTTCCCAGGTGACAGGCGGAAATGGGGACGCAATCAGGTTAGAGAGACCTAGAGCCAGAGGTCTGGACTGTTGGAGGTCCCTTGAGGGGGGAAGTATGTGTGTGTGTGTGTGTGTGTGTGTGTGTGTGTGTGTGTGAGAGAGAGAGAGAGAGAGAGACAGACAGACAGACAGACGGACATGTGGTACGATCCCCTGGGGAGAAGGTCCAGGGTTTTGATAAAATTTCACAGGATTCCACCAAAATTTCCTGGAACCCACCAAAGTCAAGAATCTCAGCTGTATGGGGAGGGGGGTGCGTGCATATCCTGTCCAGGTGCCAGACCAGTCGTTCACCAACTGCACCCCACTCCACCCACACCACAAGGCCTCCAGGTGGGGCTACTTAGTCCCTGTGGCCACAGTCCAGGAGAAGCTGGCCTTCTCCAAGGGTCTCTGTGACTTTCAGAATGTCCATACCCTCTTCCAGTTGGTAGATCAGGAAGATATGTGAGAACAACTTCAGACCGCACTTGAGGCTCCAACTGCTAACATCAGTGGATGCTCTGATGTCCTTGAAAAAATTTCTGTACCATTACTCACCAACACTGGCTGCAGTGCACTATGAATTAACATTACATACACACACACACACACACACACTTAAACATTACATGGTATGCCTCAGCATACGTAATTTAGTTTTCTTAATCTTTTTTTTTCCTCTTATATATTAGAAACTTCAAAAAATGGAAGTGACTTGGGACTCTCTTGATTCAAGAGAAACCCTGGTCTCAAATAGTTGCTTCACCCTCTCAGCTGGGTTCACCTCAACTACCCATTAGTCCTAAGTTCTTTCAACAGTCTCTCATTTTTAATTTCTGTGAAAACGTGTCCTCTTAATTCTCTAATTTTGGCTCAGTTGGAATGGAATTCCTCCCACCTTGCTGTGGTCCCTGATGGAGAGAAGAGACTTTATGGATCTGATATGCCAGCATTTGGTTGACTCCATCCTTCCTTCTCTCTTTAATCACATAACCTCTCTGGGTTTAGATCAACATCCTACCAATGGCAAAACAGACCCAGAGAGTAGAATAACTTTTCCAGGGTTACAAGGCATTTTTGCCCCCACATTTGAGAAGTTTACTGGAGGATTTGCTCATAGTTATTGAAAGCCTATCATCCCTGGTAAAGGGCTTGTTGCTGAAATGGGAATCTGAGACACACTGCGTGCCAGGCCCTAACCTATGTGATGTCATTTAATTTTCACAGGAACCTATAGCTAGGAAACTTTGAAGGTTCTGGCTTTACAGAAAAGGGAATTGAGACTTAGAGCCATTAGATGTAGGTGGCCGTACAATGCAGTGGTTAATTAAGAGAATGAAACAGGAACTTGTCTCCTCACTTGGTGGCTTCTAGTTGAGAGGTCTTGAACAAGTTAGTGGACTCTTTAAGGGGTAGTTTCCTCCTCTTCTGTGAAAACATATTAATACCTGTACTCACTTCGAGGGAATTTTCAGTGCAGGGTGGAAAAGCCTTAGAGTTTATTTCCTGCCATTGATGAATGATCTAGAGGCACCAAGACCAAGGGCATCTCATAGGGGCTCCTGGGCCACAGGCCAGTCAAGGAGGCCCTGGGTTCTTGTCCAGCCCTCTGGGTAGCAAAATGGAATATGCTGGTCAGTCCCAGAAGTGGCCCCAGCACCAATAATGGGCAGTTCTGAAATGTCCTTGGTTCCCGGATGATCTTCTGGTCTGGAGACCAAAGTTGACTGAATAGTGTCCTCCAAGTATCCATGTCCACTAGGAACCTCAGAACGTGACAGTTTGGAAGCAGAGTTTTTTGCAGATATATTTAAAGGCTCAAAATGAAGTCCTATTGGATTAGGATAACTCTAAAGCCAATGGGAGTGTCCTTATAAGACACAGTAAAAGACACACAGATGCAGAGGACAAGGCCATGTCGAGAGAGAGAGGTAGAGATTGGAGTTTGGCTGCTGCAAGCCAAGGAACATGTTAGGCCACCAAAAGCCAGAAAGAGGCAAGAAAGAATTTTCCTCTAGAGCCCTCAGAGGGAGTGTAGCCCCGCACTTGATTCCAGACTTGTAGCCTCCAAAACTGTGAGACAATAAAATTTCTTTGGTTGTAAGCCACTCAGTTTATGGAGCTTTGTTATAACAGCCAAGAGATAAAACTACACTGACCCTATGTTCACAATCAGCCTCATGCCAGAGCTGAGAATGCTGAGCCCCTGGCACATGCCTGTGTATGTGCCTATGAGAGGAACAAAACAGATAGAGGGTAACCCAAAGGAAAGGAGACCTGTGATTGAGGGACATTGTGCTGAAAATAATGACAAGACTGGCTAGCTCCATGTAGTCCCACTATGGGCCAGTAATCATACTATATGTTAACATATAATAAGCACAGGCTCATTTCACCCTTGAAACAACCATGTGTACTTGGAGTGATGACTATCCCTGTTTTACAAAAGGAAATTAATTAATAGTCACATTTTGAGGTTCCAAGTAACTGCTTGGAGGACACTATTCAGTCAACTACAGTTAGTCTCCAGGCCAGAAGATCATCCAGGAACCAAGGACATTTCAGAACTGCCCATTACTGATATGATTTTGTACCTGTCCTGTGTATCCTAGACTTCTTTTGATTTCCTCAAATCCCAAAGGACCCTAGAGCACATAACACAACCAATACAGGGCAAGTCAGGACAGAGATACTCGCCCAAGCACTGCAGCCTTACCCTTTGAGCTGTTTAGTCACACGTCTTATAGGAGGGAATCAGGATCCAGATCCGAGCAGATTGGCTCCTAATCACATCTCCATACAAAAATAACTCTGAGACTCTTCTAACTGAGGGAAGACAGTCTGGAAAATCAAGGGTCCCAGAGAGGAGGGCATTAGGAATCACTCTATGGCAGTGAAGCTTCAGGGAATGAAGCCATTGCAAAAGTGACCCTCCAGAGGGACATATGAATGTGCTGCTTAGCAGCTCAGTTCCATTCAAGCCCTTTGTGCAGGCACCACATTGAGTATGGGAATGGAAAGATGGAGGTGGAGCTAACTACACCTGCCCACTGCCTTCTCGAGCCACGTACACAAGCTGCTAGCTACCAGCACCCTGGAGAGGTCTTGGACAGAGTAACATCTAGAGTGCCAGGGCTCACCTAGGAGAGACATTGACTCAGCCAGCATGGGAGGAAAGGAAGGCAGGGAGGACTTCCTGGAGAAAGTGATGTTTGACAGGGATCTTTTGAATGAGTAGAACTTAACTGGTAAGAGCATTCCAGAAAAGTGGAACCCAAAAGCTTGGGATGAGTAAACAAAATCAAACAGACCAGAACAAGGAGTGTGTTGTTATAGGGAATAGAAGAAAATCCTGAATAGGGGGATGATGAGGCTGGAGGTGGAGGCAGCTGGAGAGTTTGAAGGCCACAGCTTCTGCACCAAAAAGCTTGGAGTTTGGCCCTGTTGATGAAGGGCCTACAAGAAGGGGCAGACAGGGCAGGGTCTAGGTGGATCACTCCGTGAGTGCACAAAAAATTAATGGAGGCCATAGTATAACTAGAGGCAGCCAGCCCATCAAGGATGCTTGTTACCAAAAGATGTCATAAAACACAAGTAAGGTGTTCTCCCCAAGCAGGGTGCCCTGGTGTAGGAGGCCTGGGAAACTTTGTGATCATCTCCGCTTGGACAGTCTCAGAGTGCTTTAGTGTATTGAGGGCCCTAAGTCATCTGCAAGAAAGAAACTGGGAACTCTGTTTTAGGTCACGCTGTGGAGGGCTGATGGCCTGGAAAAGTCCTCATGGTGCAGAACAAGCTCAGGCATTTGGAAGGAAAGGAAAGGGCAGGTAAAGGAGATGCAAGGCTACCTTAGAGTTTCTCAGGGTTTGGGCAGGAGAAGTTTAAGGGACAATAGGGCCACCATCTGGGGAGGTAACAGGTATGAGTACAGGGGGCGGAGGGTAGGATTCAAACTGAGTTTGGACACACCGAGTTTGATGTGCTGGAGGAGATCCAGTTGGAGGTCTGGAGTGAAGGGACAGGACTATGAAGGTGGGAATGCAGGTGAAGTCAACTTTTTTTTTTTTGGTACCAGGGATTGAACTCAGGGGCACTCGACCACTGAGCCACATCCCCAGCCCTATTTTGTGTTTTATGTAGAGACAGGGTCTCACTGAGCTGCTTAGCACCTCACCATTGCTGAGGCTGGTTTTGAACTCGTGATTCTCCTGTCTCAGCCTCCCTAAGTGCTGGGATTACAGGCTTGCTCCACTGCGCCCGGCTTGAAGTCAGCTTTTCATCACTGTGACAAAATGCCTCACAAGAACAATTTAGAGCTAGGTAATCCCAGCAGCTGGAGAGGCTGAGGCAGGAGGATCGTGAGTTCAAAGCCAGCCTCAGCCACAGCGAGGCGCTAAGCAACTCAGTGAGACCCTGTCTCTAATTAAAATACAAAGTAGGGCTGAGGTTGTGGCTCAGTTGTTGAGTGCCCCTGAGTTCAATCCCTGGTACCCCCACACCCCCACACCCTACAAAAAAGAATAACTCAGAAGAGGAAGGTTTATTTGGGCTCATGGGTTCTGAGGTCTCAGTCTGTGGTCAGCTGGCTCCAAGGCAGAAACATTATGGCTTAAGGGCATGGTGGAGGAAAGCTGCCTAGCTCATGGCAGCCAGCAAACAAAGAGAAGAAAGAGGAGGAGAAGGAGGAAATGGCTGGGGAGGAGATAAACAGGGTACAGCCTCAGTGACCTCCTTTGTCTACCTCCCAGTGGTACATTCGGTCACAGCCCTTGTGGTATGATCATTGCCTAAAACCCCCACCTCTGACCCTGGCTGCATTGGGACCATGCGTTCAATACAGGAGCTTCTGGGGGATATTCCACATCCAAACCATCATAGTGCCATAGGAGAGGGTGTGATCACTTGGTGAGGGCACAGAGTGGGAGGAGGGAAACAGGCTGATGCTATGAATCTTGGTAAAAACCTGCCAGGCGTGGCCAGGTGAATAGATGTCCTCTGGGGTGAAGTGAAATGAGATCTGTAACCTTGCTGATTTCACCCTGCTGTGAGCCTCTGGACAAGGCTGAGGGATGCTAAAAGCAGCTGGGCTGGCGGAGTGCCTAGGAAAGGGCCACCAAAGAGCTATGTTCTGTCCAAGGGAAGAGGTACACTATCTTCAATGAATTCTAACTGCCAGCCTTGTGGGGCAGGGAAATTTCATCAGGCTTCCATATATCCAGGGGAAAGATCACACAAGACCACCCGGTTTCCTCTGCTTAGGCTGACGCTCACTGAACAGCCTCTGACCAGTAATTTTGGATGTGTGAGGGGCAATGCTCTGGTGAACCCAGAAAGGAATATCATCCCACTCCCAGAAAAGAGCCTTCCTCCTGATAGCTCAAGGCACCAGAGCCCATTGGTGTATAGGTTTCCTGCATGCCTGGTTCTTATGTCCTTTCTGAGCCTGACTCATTCTAAGTCTCCTGCAGGCCTGTGGTGATGTTGGGAGACACCTGCTGTGATGCTGTGTGAGTCCAGAGAGGGCAGGCAGCAAGCACCCTCTTCAGCCACTGTCCTTAAGGGCTGCACAGCTCTTTGCGGAAAGATGGAGGGTTTTAATGAGAAGGATACAGAACAAATGACCTTTCTTCAAGAAATAGGACAAAGCTGGGCATGGTGGCACACGCCTGTAATCCCAGCATCTCAGGAGGCTGGGACAGGAGGACCGAGAGTTCAAAGCCAGCCTCAGCAACTTAGTGGGGACCCTAAGCAACTTAGCAAGACCCTGTCTCTGAATGAAATATAAAAAGGCATAAGGATCTGACTCAGTGGTTAAGTGCCCCTGGGTTCAGTCCCCAGTATCAGAAAAAAAAGAAAGAAAGAAAGAAAAGCAACAGAATAAAAGTGAAAATGTGCTATTAAATTATTGCCATCCTGTAGATCACAAATTATAACGTACACAGAGAGTTTTAAGGACCATCCAGAACAGGACCCAAAAGCTACAGTGGAAAGAGTTTCTTGCCTTTCAAGGGTGACATGCATATTTCCAAAGAAAATTTCATCCAAGTTGCAGAAGAGTCTGAATAAATGAACATAACGGTTGTTTCTTCATTTGCCATGTTGATGGTAACCATGGTGCACAGGGCTAACCTTTCCAGGATTTCCTCAGACCCAAGCACTTCCCACTTTACATGTCCTGTACTGACCCATCTCATCCCTACAGTGACCTTGAGATAGGCACAGTGGTCCCATTTTACATTTGAAGAAACAGAAGCACAAGAGGTTCCAGAGCTTCAGCAGGTAGCTTCCCTCAGCCTCCTCTGGGCTGCCCAGCTCTCCTGCACCTCTCCCTTCCCTAGGATGCCTGGCGTGGCTTCCTGTGTCTCCTTCAGAACCTGCTGGGGAGTTGGATGTTTACCTTTCCTGCACCAACTCTCCTCCATGAGACCACAAAGCCTCAGGAGCAAGGCCACTTCGGGGATGTGAGGCTCAGATCAGCCATCTGGCCTTGTCTTTTTTTTTTTTTTTTTAAATTCTTGGAGGGGGTTCTATTGAGTGATGAGCACATGTTAGCAAATAGGGAGGCCATATTCCCCTAAAACTCTGTACAATACCAGAACACAAACAGGACTACAAACCAAGGACACAAACCAAGTCCTTTCACAAAGGCCAGAGAATACCATGCAGCTCTGACTCCTTCAGGGCCACACACTGGATCCTTTCCTGACCCCACTATCTCATCAATGTATTATATTAACATCCACTTGTATTTTTCAATATTAACATCAGCCAACACCTATGATTCATTAGTATTGTGGAAATATTCACAAATCCATGGATTTTGTTTGGGTCTCAGCAATGCTACTCAGCTCTGACTCTAAGTCAGACTCAGCGAGGGAGCTTCACAAAAATACAGATGCCTGAGTCCCACCATTAGGGACCCTGATTTAATAGGTTTGGGGTATATGTGGGTATCAGAATTTTAATACTCCCCAGGTGTGAAATCTACTGGAGCATGAATAAATCCCACCATGGTCAGATCTCCTCACAGCTATGAGATTTCTGGAGGCTGATTTGGGCTCTGGCTTGTGCCATAGGAGATGAGTGGGGGTCTGGTCTTGGAAAAATGCCTCCCTGGGAACCTGCATGAGAATTTCAGCCAAGCAGCCTGCTGGGACATGTCTAGTCTGTCAACCATCCCCTGGAGTATATTCAAAATCCTTTCCATACATCTGTAGAATAAAGATTTGTTTGACATACTGCTGGGAGCCTACTGAGAGTGAGTGGATGCTCAGAAGCTGAGCAGAGACATTGGCCAGGAAAAAAATCATAGGTGAATGGTGAGTACTCACAGTGTGCCAGGCACTATTCAGAACACCCCCAAATCTTAATTCATTTCATCGTCACAACAGCCTGCAAAATAGATACAATTATGCACATTTTACTGATAAGGAAACTGAAAATACAGAGATGTTAAATACCTTGCCCAAAGTTGCACAGCTGGTAAGTCCTGCAGCCAAGATTTGAAACTCAACTGCATCTGCTCTGCAGTGATATGGGACCAGAGTAGATTGTGTGAGTCCACGAGGGATGCTTCTGGGGACTGCTATACCACAGACCTATTAAATCAGAGCTGGGCGTGGTGGTGCATGCCTGTAATCCCCGCACTTAGGGAGGCTGAGACAGGAGAATCGCGAGTTCAAAGCCAGCCTCAGCAACAGCGAGGCGCTAAGCAACTCAAGATACATAAAACACAAGATAGGGCTGGGGATGTGGCTCAGGGGTCAGTGCCCCTGAGTTCAATTCCTGGTACCAAAAAAAAAAAACCTATTAAATCAGGACCCCTAAAGGTGAGACCCAGGCATCTGTATTTTTATAAATTGCCCCTGATGATTCTTTATAAGGAATCAAGGTTATAGTTGAGTGTGAACCAGGAACAGCTATTTGATCACTTTTAGTGACCTACTCTGTACTCTGATAGGTTTGAAGGTATTCAGATTTCAGTCAATACAGTGTTTTGTTGTTGTTTGTTTTTCTGTTTTTGTTTTTGAGTACTGTGGTTTTGAAGGAAACTTACAGGCAGGAACTGTATCAACTTAAGAAGAATTTAGACTCATGAATTACAGAGCTGTATCAAGAAATAAGGAAGCTGGGCTCAATGGTGCACACCTGTAATCCCAGTGGCTCAAGAGGCTGAGGCAGGAGGATGGCAAGTTCAAAGCCAACTTCAACAACGACGAGGCGCTGAGCAACCCAGTGAGACCCTGTCTCTAAATAAAACACAACATAGGGCTGGGGATGTGGCTCAGTGGTTGAGTGCCCCTGAGTTCAATACCTCGTACCCCCCGCACCCAAAAAAAAGGAAGAAGGAAAATAAGGAGGTTTAGAGGGACATCACTGTCCCTTTCATTTGAGTGTCAAGGTGGTACAGCATGACCTTCCTAAGCTCTCTTGGTATGGCTGTCAGAGGCAGATGCCCACACAGGCCAGATCTTAGTCCTAAAGCATTTAAAAAAAATTATTTTTTTTAGTTTTTAGTTGTAGATGGACACAATATCTTTATTTTGTTTGTTTATTTTTATGTGGTGCTGAGGATGGAACCCAGTGCCTCATACGTGCAAGGCAAGCGCTCTGCCTCTGAGCCACAACCCAGCCCCAGTCCTAAAGCATTTTAATTATTTTTCTATTTGTTTACAACTGATGGCCATCTTTGTGGGTTATAGGGAACAAGAATGTTCTTTGCTTTCTGAACAAAAGAAGCAATTCCACGGTTATCAGAAATATCTTGAATTTTAAAAATATTTGTCTTATTGCAAAAGCAATGTCAACTCATTGGATCGAGTTCAGAAAATACAGAGAAGCCAAGAGAAGAAAGTAAAAAGCTTCCTGTATCCCAAGACAAAGAGGAACTACTCTTGGTGTGTTGGTTTGTACCTTTGGCACACACCAAGTATTCAAACCAAGACAGCCTGGATCATCCCATTTACCTTCTATTTGCTTGACATGGTCCAGTTTTTTGGAGTGCTTTGATGAACATTGCTGCATTCAACCTTTAGAGAGCCCAGAGAGGCAGGTTAAGTATTATAATTCCAGATTACTGACGGAAAACACTGAGGCCCAGGGGGGTTTGGAGGACTAGTAATTGATAGAATCATAAATTTTTGTAAGTTGAAAGACAATCAAAAAGTTCATCTTAATCAGAGATAACCAGTATTCCTGGAATATTGAGTGTTGGCTCTGATCCAGGTAGCCACCACCTGGGGCACTGCATTAAGAAAGATGGAGTTAATGGGAAATAGAAACAGCTAATATTCCTTTTTTGCTTTTTTAGTCATGGAGATATAAATGACACAATAAATCACACATGCTTAAAGTATACATTTTGATAAGTTTTGGCACGTGTATTTACCATCATCACAATCAAAAATAGGAAACGTGGGGCTGGGGATACAGCTCAGTTGGTAGAGTGTTTGCCTTGCATGCACAAGGCCATGGGTTCAATCCCCAGCACTATGAAAAAAAAGAGAGAGAGAGAGAAAGAGACCAAGTTTGTCAATAATAGTAATAAATTAATATATTATAGTAATTAATAGTAATAATATATTACTATATATTATTACTATATATTATTATATATTAATAGTATTAATATATAAATAGTAATTAATAGTAATAATAATATAATAAAAAATAAGGAACATATCCATCACCCCCAAAAGTTATCTCCTGCCCCTCTGCAATCTTTTCCTCCCATCTCTCCTCCCCTGCCCCCTGCCCCAGCAGCCAACTGTCTGCTTCCTGTCCCTATGGATTAGTCTGCATTTTCAAGAATTCTATAGAAGCCAGGCATGCTGGCTCAAGCCTATAATCCCAGCACTTAAGGAGGCTGAGACAGGAGAATTGTGAGTTCAAAGCCAGCCTCAGCAATGGCGAGGCGCTAAGCAACTCAGTGAGACCCTGTCTCTACATAAAACACAAAATAGGGCTGGGGATGTGGCTCAGTGGTCGAGTACTCCTGAGTTCAATCCCCAGTACCAAAAAAACTCTATAGAACAGCCTCATATGGCATGCATTTTGTTAGCAGAGTTATTTTGAGATTCATCCAAACTGCTTGCATGGTTTTCACCACCTCCCTGCCTTTTTTTCTGCTGAGTAGTATTGCGTTTATTTTAATGATTTTTGTATCTTTTCATTGCTGAGTGGTATTCCACCTTATGTCTATACCACATTTAGTTTCTTTATTCACCTATTGACAGACATATTTGAGTCGTATTCACACTTTGCCTTAAGAGTTAATATTTCCCTAGCACTTAACTCTGGGCCACTCACACACAGCACACTGTAGAGCATCCACCATTTCCCGTCAGCATCTCTGGCTGCCTGGGAGCTGCAGCTCACTGCTCCCATCCAGCATGTCCAGAGAAAACTGGATAGCATGTTGCTAGCCAACGAGAACATGAGAATTCAGCTGGCACAGTGGCGCACACCTGTAATTCCAGCAGCTGGGGAGGCTGAAGCAGGAGGATCATGAGTTCAAAGCCAGCCTCAGCAACTTAACGAAGGCCTGCGCAACTCAGTGAGACCTTGTCTCTACATAAAATATAAAAAAGGGCTGGGGATGTGGCTCAGTGGCTAAGCACCCCTGGGTTCAATTCAGGATACAAAAAACAAACACCACCTCCAACAAAAAAAATCAAAATTCCAGAAATTTGAAGTACAACGTCTGCTGAATGCATATTGCTTTTGTTCCATGGTAAAGTCAGAAAATCATTAAGTCAAACTATCATAAGTGGGAGACTTCGTATATTGAATCATTTACTCAATCAACCAACCCCCTGGCATGAGGTAGGTACACTTCCACTCCTATTTTACTGATATCTGACTGAGGCACTGTGTCGTTGAGAAACCTGCCCAAGGTCATGCATCTGTTAAGTGACAGAGCGGGGATTCAAACCCAGCCAGATTTGTTCTAGAACTGACATTCTCAAGTGCTAAACTGCTACAATTAATTAGCAACACAGGTATGGGGTAGAGGTGGGGAGTGGTGGCATTTGTCCCATGTATCTGCAGCACCCATGCTCTGACTGCCAAACTTTCATACCTAAACTGTCCCCCAGATGTCTAAGTCTACAACATCTGTCTTGGCTGTTGGCTGGAGAACATTTCCAACTATGAATTCGTTTTCTGCTTCAACAATAGAGTATCATAACACAGTTGTTCTAATGTTTCTTTAAATATGCTTTTGACTTCTTTCAAAAATAAATCAATGAAAACCAGGAACACATGATGGTTAATAGTAGTATCTTTGTATTTGAGAGTTAAAAGACACAAGTGATTCTTTTCTCGACAGTACTGCTGGAAATGACCCAACCAACCCCTTTCTGAGAGCACAGGGCTTTCGCAGCATGCCTTTTCAGAGAAGTTGTTTTGTTTCTGCTTTTGATTCTTTTGGACTCCTCTTCCTCTTCCTCAGTTGCAAAGGGACCGTGTGATTTCCAGCAGTGCGCCTGGCTCTGAAGTAGTTGGAGCAGGGCCCCTCCTTGCCCCTGGAAACCCCATTTTGAGGGTTCATATAAAGAAGATTGTTTCTTCAACAGACATGAGAGCCTTGCTCCATGACAGGGAGACAAAGGAGGGGCATTTTTAGCCCTGCCAGGGTTCATTGCAGACAATACCCTGCTCAGGTATGTCCCTCCTGCTGAGCCTGTTTTACCATTCAGCTATCCCACTTTGATTCTGGTAAATAAACATGAACTTGAGGACAACCAGCTTTTCTGCATCTCTAGTCAGGGAGTTGTAGGAATAAGGTTGAGCTGGTGGCTTGGTGGTCAGCTGGCCAGGTAAGGTAGCCTGATCTTCAGCCAAGACAGGAGAGAAAGAACATGGAACAGATTTCTTCTGTGTGCCTGGCACTGTGCCTGAGCTTTGGGGGCTGCCGTGGAGGTGCCAGATGTTGTCCTGTGCTCACACAGTCTCAAGGGGGAAGCCAGATGTTCAGCAAGAAAGAGCACAAACTGAATGGATTGCAGGCACACTCAGTGGAGGGCGGGCACAGAGCCCGGGAATGGTGGGGCATCTGGAGACTGGGAAAGCTCACCTACACCAGGGACCCTTAGCTGAGGTCGGAAGTGTGAGCCTGGATTAGCTAGACAAAGCCCTCCTAGAGAAGAAGGCAGAGCAGAGTCAGGGCCAGAAAAGCCACAGGTGTGAGAAAGTCTTGTGGTGAACTTGAGCAGAAAGCAGCAGAAATTTGGCTGGGGCTGAGCACAAGGGATAGGTCACGTGAACCTTTTGTTTTGCTTTGTTTCATATTAAAAATGTTTCCTGCAAAAACTTTGTTTCATATTAAAAATGTTCCCTGCAAATATTCCTGCAAACACTGTCACCAAGCTCAGGAATATCTTCTCCACCATCCTAGCAAGGAAAATGAGGCTCTGAGAAGCTGAGGCGCTCTTGTTTTTTGCAGCGGGACTCGTGGTCATCGCTCACCTTTGTACAGCATTTGACTATGTCATTCCACTTTCTGTAAATCTTTTTAAATGTGCCCATTTTAAAGAAGAAATTGATGCTCAGAAAACATTTTGCTTAAGATGACCTAGACTGGAAGCACCAGAGCCACATGGGTGCTCAAATTTGCCTCCAAAGCTCCTTCTCTCCCTCTCCCTCATTCTTTCTCTTTCTGTCCATCTGTCTCTCCCTCCCTTTTTTTTTTTTTTTTTCTTTTTTTTTTTTTTTTTTTTTGGTACTGGGGATTGAACTCAGGGGTACTTGACCACTGAGCCACATCCCCAGCCCTATTTTGTGTTTTATGTAGAGACAGGGTCTCACTGAGTTGCTTAGCACCTCGCCGTTGCTGAGGCTGGCTTTGAACTCGTGATTCTCCTGTCTCAGCCTCCCTAAGTGCTGGGATTACAGGCTT
>CM053400.1:149158856-149388104 GCA_028644305.1 Xerus rutilus
GTCATCGTCACCCAAAGTTTACAGTTAATATTAAGGTTCACTTTGGGTGTTGTACCCCTGTCCTCATTTTACAGATGAGGAAACTGAGGCAAGGGTGTTAAATGACTTGCCAAAGTCACACAGAGCCAGGTGTGGGACCCCAGATGGCTGAGTGCAGGCTCTCACACACCATGCTCCACGTTGTTGCTTAGCTGTTGGCTGGTGACTGTCCCCTACTAGGATGTAAGCTCCAACAGCACCCCTAGGGCCCTGGGGCATGGCTGGCACTGAGTTGGTCCTTAGTGAACACTGGAGGAGCAACTGAGGATGGTACATATTCCTGCCCTGGTGCCAGGTGCCCCAAGACTCTAGTTTCCTGAGTTCATTTAGAAAGCTTTGAGAAGCTGTGATCCATTCCCATGCTTAACAAATGTCACAGCGTCCGGCCACAGGTCTTAACCCTGGCTGTTCCCTGGAATTTACCTGGAAGCTGTTAAAACTCCCACATTTCTACAGAAGAGGAAAGTGTTTTCCTTCATCATGGTACAAGTGTACTTACCACCATCCTCTTGAGCTGTGCTAGGAGTCCTACATTTAATTTTAGAAAGCAGCAAATGAATATCCATGTTATGTTTCTAAAACCTTAAGGAAAGTCATATGGTTCAGACGATAAGAAAGTTTGTCGGATTTAGAATCACATTATGTGAACCTGAAGCTCAGCCAGGAGACTTTGGGCAATGCACTTCCCTCATCTGAACATCCGCTTTTTTGCATGCAGTGGAGAGAATTACAGTATCCCCCACCGAATCCAAGAACCCCTGAATGCCTGAAACTGTGGATAGCACCCATATTGCATTATTTTTAATTTCTTACTATGCCTAATTTATAAATGAAACTTTACCATAGATAAGTATATGGAGAAAATATCTATATATTTATATATTTAATATAAATATATAAAAGTATTTATATATTTATAAATATATAGAAAATATCTATATATTTGTATATTTTATATAAATATATAAAAGTATTTATATATTTTCTCCATATATATTTCTATGGTAAAGTTTCATTTATAAATTAGGCATAGTAAGAAATTAAAAATAATGACTATCATAAAATAGGACAATGACAATAATATACTATAATAAAAATTATAGGGCCTTTTCTCTCAAAATTTCTTATTGTACATTCACCTTCTCACTTAAAGGAAGCCCTTTGAGGCTTCTCTTTGTTCAACTCTGAGTCACTACTCTTGGCCTTTGGGGCCATGAAGTGAAATAAGGCTTACGCTCAATAAACACAAGCACTGCAATACTGAGTTATAACTGAGGTGACTACTAAGTGACAAAAAAAAAAAACAAACTCTAAGCCAGGCACAGTGGTGGACGCCTGTAATCCCAGCATTTAGGAGGCTGACAGGAGAATCACGAGTTCAAAGCCAGCCTCAGCAACGGCGAGGCGCTAAGCAACTCAGTGAGACCCTGTCTCTACATAAAACACAAAATAGGGCTGGGGATGTGGCTCAGTGGTCGAGTGCCCCTGAGTTCAATCCCTGGTACCAAAAACAAAAAACAAAAACAAACTCCAATGCTTCTGCCTCCCCTCACATCAGTGGAATCAGGATATCTGAGTGGGACACTGGCCTCCATGTTGGCAGTTGGTGCAGCCAAGTTTGAGAACCACACCATATAATTAAATCTAACAAGTTGTGAAATAACCTAGGTGGGAATTACGAAGTGCTGTCTCCTAAAATCTGAGGATCAAGTTAGTGGAAATTATAAAAGAGTTGGGCAGTGAGTAGTTGGAGTAATTTGAATATGGAGATTATTAGATCCCACACCCAAACCCATCAGAACCTACTGGAAGAGCTGCTTCTTGTTAAGGAGACAGAGGGGGTTGGGGAGAGACAGGAAGGAAGAAAAGGGAGAAACAGAGGAAGAAAAGGAAGGAAGAAAGAAAAGAGACACAAAACTCTCCCCAGATCTCTGCATCTTACAGAACTTATATCCCAACCAAACCATCTGATTTGTCAACAGTCCCAGGCGATAGAAGGTACCCCTGATCCGCCTGGGATGATAACACTGTTTACTTACTAGGTGTGTGACTTTACCCCAGGAAGGTCTTGGGCTTAATCTTAGAGATAATAATGTTAAGTTCATTGTATTAATATTTTTGTGTGAAGTCTTAGAAATGGTCTGTGAAACACTTACCTGGTATCTCCAATATTTGTGATATGTAAGAGGACTCGGCAGTGTAGACTAGGCCACATATTGGCCTTGTGATTCCAGAGTAGAGTGTGTAACTGGTAATTGAGCATAGACTTAAGATTTAAAGCCGGGGCCCTGGGTGGAGCTCCGTGGTGGAGCTTCTGCTTAGCATGAGCCAAACCCTAGGTTCCAGCACCATTGGAAAAAAAAAAAAAAGGAGAAGAAGAAGAAAAAATAAAAAAGAAGAAAACAAAGCTTAAAATAGAATAGAATCTATCCAAATTTACTATCATTACCCATTTAATTCATTAGATTTTTCCAAGGGTTCTTTAGGTACTTGGGGAAGGTTTTGTGTGTTAGCCTAGCATTTGAGGTGCTGAAAACTGAATTCATTAAGAGCGGGGAATGTAGTTCAGTGGCACTTGCCTAGCATGAAGCCTAGGCTCAATTCCGAACACCACTAACAGACATGCAAAAATTAAATGTATAAACATAGCCTAAGGTAGTGCCAGGACTTGAACTAATTGTGAAAGGAGGTAGCTGACTTTGGAGTCAGCCTGGACTCCTCCATCTCTCCCCGCACTTGTCTGACCCACTGACAAAGCCTGCAGGCTCTCGTTTTAAAAATACATCCAGAATCTGACACTTTCTTACCTCTGCTACCTCCACCCTGGTCTATCCATTTTCTCTCAATTAGATTAATAAAACAGACTGCAAACTGATCTCTCTGCTTCTGCTCTCTTCCACACCTGCTCCAGCTTCCAGGGTGCACTTGGGGTCACAGCCCACCTGTTCCCACTACCTTTCCAACTTCCTCTCTTACTGCCCTCTCCTGTGCCCACTCTGGACTCATGTCTGAGCCAAGAATACCTTGTTCTAAAGCCTTCTTCACCCTTGCTGCTTCCTCTGCCTAGAATGTTCTTTCCCCTGATGGCACATGGCTGGATCCTCACCTTCATCAGATCTTGCTCAAATGTCACCTTCTCAGAGATGTTGTCCTTGACCATCCCATGCCAATCCCCCCAGCCTCCTACCTGTTCATTCTTATCCCCCAGCCCTACTTCATTTTCCTTCATAGCACTTACCATCATGCGAGAGATTGTATTACAGTGAATTTGTTTTTTAAAAAAAGTCCTGGACACAAAAACTGCCCTCAAACTGGGTGTGGTGGCACACACTTGTAATCCCAGCCACTCAGGAGGCTGAGGCAGGAGGATCGCAAGTTCAAGACCAGCCTCAGCCACCTAGCAAGTCCCTAGGCAACTTAGTGAGATCGGATCTCAAAATAAAAAATAAAAAGGGCTGGGGATGTAGCTCAGTGTTAGAGCATCCCTGGATTCAATCCTCAGTACCAAAACAAAACAGGAACTGCCTTCAAAACACCGAAAGAAAAGGTCACACTGACATGTCAAAGGGAAACGATTGCATTTAGAATGGTTCCAGCATTGATATGGTATGTTTTTAACATTGATTTTCATGTTTAAAAGCAGAGAACAGCACTGTGTACAGAAATTAACTTTAATGCTTACTACCTGCAAGGTATCATTCTAGCTTAATTCCCACTACTGCGTCAGTTGACTATTATTGCTGGACCCATTTTTCAGGTAAGGAAATCAAAGCACAAAAAGCAAAGATGTTCTCCCTAAGGTCACACAACCAGGGGTGGCAGACCAGTGATTCCAGGTCAGGCTGTCTGGCCCTGAGGCCCACACTCTTAACCACTTTGCCAGAATGTTATTGAAACCTCTGCCCTTCACAGGAAAGGTCCGGACTTGTTTCTGCCACCAGCCAGCACAGTGACCTTGGAGAAGTGCTTGCCCTTCATTCATCTGCACTGTGGCTGTCTTTCGGCTCCAAGTCCTGATCAGTTGGAGTTCAGTAACAGCACGTTCTGTTTCTGAAGAGCCACTGCAGAGAACAGAGTAAGAGGAAATTGGTTTGGAAGATGATCTGGCTCACAGGGCACTTAGAATGGAGACTCTCTCTCCAGAAAAATGTACCCATGCCTACAATTGTGTTAGCCATTTCAAGTGGTTTATAAATTCCCCAAAGCTCTGGACCCCAAAAGCCCTCGTATGAATGATAGGCTTCAGACCCTGGAAAGAGTTCTGAAAAAATGTGGATCCTCTTTTTTTTTATTTTTTGGGTACTGGGGGGTTGAACTTAGGGGCATTTGATCCCCTGAACCACATCCCCAGCTCTATTTTGTATTTTATTTAGAGACAGGGTCTCACTGAGTTGTTTAGCACCTCGCTTTTGCTGAGGTTGGCTTTGAACTCATGATCCTCCTGTCTCAGCCTCGAGCTGCTGGGATTATAGGTGTGCGCCATCTGGATCTTCTTCTTTTGAAGGGGTTTTTGAAAATAAGGGTGAGTTTTACAAGTTTGAAATTATCCAGATATACTGAAGTGGACGAAGGGAGAATGAGGACCTGCAGCACTTTCCAAACCTGCTGGCCCTGCACCTAAGTCTCCTCAGGTAGATGTTCTCTTCTGGACGTTGTGGCTGTCTTCACAGGGGAAGTAGGGGAAGCCACACTGAGCACTGGAGGGCATTTAGCAGCATCCCCAGCCTCTGCCTACCAGGTGCACCTCTTCTTAAGGTGTGGCAACCAAAAACATCTCCCTATATTCCCAAATGAGAGTAGAGGTGGGGGTGGGGAGGAGTCATCCCCTGGGTTGAAAACTACTGACCCAGGGTAACACTTTAAATATAAAGCTTGTCTGTAAAAAAGGTGTACATGAATAATCATAGCATTATTTGTACTGGAATCATAGCGTTATTTGTAATGTAGAAAAACCCAAATACCTATCAAATGATGAATTGATAAATAAAATGGGGTTAGTCGCACAGTGGAATATTATTCACTCATAGAAAGCAATGGAGCATTGCTACATATACAGCAGGGATGAGCCCTGAAGACACTGTGGAAAGTGAATGAAGCTAGACACAAGGGATACGAAGTGTGTGACTTCGTAAATATGAAATATCCAGAATACATAAATCTATGGAGACAGAAAGTAGACCAGTTGCTGCCTAGGGCTGGGGCGGTGGGGAGATTGGGGTATGGCAGCTGATGAACAGAGTTTGTCATTAGGGTGTCAAAGATGTTCTGGAAGCTGGGCGCGGTGGTGCACACCTGTAATCCTAGCACTTAGGGAGGCTGAGACAGGAGAATCGCGAGTTCAAAGCCAGCCTCAACAATGACGAAGCGCTAAGCAACTTAGTGAGGCCCTATCTTTACATAGAACACAAAATAGGGCTGGGGATGTGGCTCAGTGGTCAAGTGTCCCTGAGTTCAATCCCCAGTACCAAAAAAAAAAAAAAAAGTTGTTCTGGAACTGACTGCTGTGAGGCTTCCTAACTGTGGATATATAATAAAAACTGTTGAATTGTACAACTTAAATGGGTTAATTGTATTGTTTATAAATTATATCACAAGAAAACTACTATCAAAATAAAGGGGCGGGGAGCCAGGCATGGTGGCACAAGCCTGTAATCCCAACGGCTCAGGAGGCTGAGTCAGGAGGATCGCAAGTTCAAAGCCAGCCTCAGCAACGGTGATGTGCTAAGCAACTCAGTGAGACCCTGTCTCTAAATAAAGTACAAAATAGGGCTGGAGATGTGGCCCAGTGGTTGAGTGCCCCTGAGTTCAATCTCTGGTACCAAAAAAAAAAGGAAAAGAAAAGTAAGGCACTTAGGCCCTTACCCCAACCTCCTACTGGAGGCCATTGAACCAGCTTCTGAAGATGGAGTCAAAAAGCTCCCTGATGCAGCCCGCTGGCCAGTATTTGGGAACCTCTATCAACCCCACAGTTCTCTCCAAATCTCAGGATGAGTGACTGAGCCTCGCCTGCTAGTCAGAAAAATATGAATTAATAGAGACCAGAAAATAACTCCATTGGGATAAACAGCAGCGTTGTCATCAGACGTGGGCAGGAGTTGTTGTGTGGTGATGGAATGGAAAATTCCACAAATTTTGAATTGGCGTGCAATGCCCCCCTGTGGACTACTGAAACAAGAAGTCTCAGTGTTGACGTTGCTTTCACGTTTTTAACCCGGGTTCCAGTTCCGACTTGCCCAGGCAGGTGTGCCTTTCATGTATTACCTTAATTAATAATCAAAACAATTCTGGGAGGTGAAGTGCCTGGGATCTTCAGTGGAGGAAACTTAAGAGCTCAGGTCAATTGTCCAAGATCAACTGGTCATGAGCAGCGCCTGCCACAGTACACAGCCTGCAGCTAGGCCGTGTGGCATTTACCTCATTCTTTTGTCTATTCTTGGCTCCTCAGTTGAACTGATCCTTGGCAATGACTCACTGTAATGGCTAGCACGTTCACACTTGCTTTTGAACAGGGGTCTTCTGGCAACCAAACCATAAACCCCCAAATCAAATCCTCCGTGTTGGGTTTTCAAATGCTATCACTTACGTGGGGGCAAGAGGGTGTAATTTGGGGTAGGAGCTCCTTCCAGGTGGTCCTCAAGATAATAACATTTACATAATAACATTTACTCCAATTTGCTGAATGCTCTCTGCTGGGCAGTTTATGTATTTTATCTTTTCTAATCTTCCTGATAACCCACAAGGGTATTATTATTCTCATTTTACAGCAGAAAAAAAACTAAGTGAGGCTGAGTTGAGTGAGCAGCAGGGCCCAGGTTCTCCATTCTCCTTTCTGGCTAAGAAGACTCTAGTGCACTAACCATTGTACTACCTGGCCCCTCCTGCAGCCTTGCTTGAGGTAGCTCCCTGACAGTAGTCCTGAGCACTTTCTGTCTTATTTACATCTACGCCATGCTCCTCAGTAAAGTGTTCTGTAAACCTTTCAAGGAGACTGAATCTCCATGCTTCTTGTAGCAACTATATTGCTCATAGGAGGTGTGAAATTCATGTTTGTTGTATTAATGGATAGTTGGTTAGATATGTAGCTGCTTGTTTGGTACAAAGATGCACTTGGCATTTAAATGAAATACTTAAACCATGTTCAATCACTTGCCTAAAGGTGAGGGGCATCTTTCCTACAGAAGATAGCAATGTATCTATGTGGTCTAATTGTAGTAGGCAATGTCAGCCATACCAAACACAATTTTTAACTTGCTTTTATGCCAACTTTTTTAATGTTCTAAGCCAATGCTTTTCCAGTCCTGGGTTATTGTTTGAAGTTGTGCCTCGTGGGTCTCCTCAATGAGTTGGGGTCCTGAAAGACAAAAAGGGGTCTTCGTGGAAGATGAAGTGGGGTCTCACCGGAAAAGGTTCTTGGGATCCCAGGAGATGAAAAGGGCTCTTCAGGGAAGACGAAGTGGGGTCTCACGGGATGAGGATAGGGGTGATGGTCCGTGGAGTCACTCCACCCAGACTCTGGAGGTAGGTAAGATTGCTTTGCCAGAGCGAGACGCAAAACCCATTCAATCCAGGAAGTACAGAGGCTTATATAGGGTCCTCGGACCAATCATGGCCCTGAGGTTACAACCAATGAGGCACGCTTTGCTGGGCATGCGGTCCATCACCACAGAATGGGAAAAGAGGGAAGGGAGGGGTTGAAGGTATGGGGAGTGCTCCTACACCAGGCACAGGTTACTGGGTTAAAATTGCCTTAGCCAAGGGTCTTTCTCTTGCAAGCTGAAAAACCCCAACTCTTATATGCTTATAGAAATTGGCGATCTATAGGTTTTCCCAACTGGGAATGACTTGGGAGGATTGGAGAACTTCAGGAAGAGCTTCTGAAGTCAGGGGCCTGGGCACAAAATGAGGGACCCAACTCCACTTCTCTCCTTTCCACTCGCCAGGTTTTGTTTTGCAGAGAGGTAAAAACCATAAGGCAAGGAAGACGGCCGCCTGCACCTCTGAGTCTGCCTCTTTGGATCTTTTGAGTCCGGAGGAAAAGGGAGCAACTGTCCTCCACCTTTGATTTTGGAAATTCTAGGGTTCAGTTGGCCTGGCCTATGTTGGGTGCCTACAACTTGGACCAGTTTATTCACTCTCAGTCATTGGATAGCAATTATGAGCAAAGATGCCATGCCTAGCCTCGTGGAGCTCATAATTAGTGCAGGAGACAAACATCAATTGCTTGGCCAATAAGTCACTTGCACTGTGGTGAATGCTGTGTGGAAGAGAGATGGTGCCACGAGACTGTACATGGGGGTCAGGGAGAGCTTCCCTGAGGACATGATGTTAGAGCTAAGATCAAAGGGAGGAGTCACCCAGGTGAAGAGTTAGGGAAGGGCATTGCAAAGCTGCAGGTTAATTCTATGGCCTGGGGCTGCCAGAAGGCCCAGGTAGCTTGGACGAAGAGAGCCAACGGTAGGGCAAGGTGAGACAGGAAAACAGGGGAGGAGCTCCATGGGGTTTGTGGGCCACATTAAGGATTCTGTCCTTTCCTAGGGCCACAGGAAGCCAGGGTAGAGATGGGGAATGAGTAGGATGACACCTTTGTATACTCCAGGGACAGTGGACTGAATAGAGGTGGCCAGAACGGATGTAGGCCATCTGCTAGGAGGCTCCACAGTTCAGGAGAGAGATGACAAAGGCTGAGACCAGGGTAACTGGGCAAGAAGACAGGACAGTAATCTTGGAGGCAGAGTTGACGGACTTTGGAGCGTGGCCATGGCAAGTAAGCATGAGGTTGTGAGTGATGATCTCCAACTTTCCAGTTTGCTCAGCAATGCCCAGAGGGATGCAGGACCAAGACTGGCCTGGCTGGGTCACATTGTTACCTCCATGAAGAGCATCGGGCACTGTGGCTTCTCAAACTCACTGGGTTCACCTAAGGTTGGGGAGAAATTTCTCCAAGAAAAGGGGGTACTGTTACTAGGAATACAGTTTTCTCATTCCTAAAGAGATCTACTGAACAGATCCCAGCTGTAGCTACCACCACCCACTGCAGAGATAACATGGACGGAACCAGACTCCGGCCTCTTTTAGAGACCAGCAATGAGTGCCACGTGTATATTCCCCGTTTATCACTAGTTTATACATGCCATCAGGCCAGACACTGAAAGTCACAACTCTGCTGCTTCAGGAGGCCCCTGGGTGACATTTCCTGATGCAAGCTCACTGTCATGAGTACACACCTCTAGGGGTGCTCTTAATCTTCTGAGCCTATCCCCTGCAGTAGCCAACCAGACACCTCAGCCCCAGTGAAAACAGAGGTTAAAAGGGCAGAGGGATTAGTTCCAACAGTTTCAAGCTACCTGGGAAGTGGCAGAAGGAGCTAAAGTATTAAAGCACAGGAGCATTTCATCCTAGTTTCGCCTAAACACCCACAAGAACACACAGACCCACACACTCTTTGGCATTCTTTCAATATTTTCCTGTTGTATCATGGAGACATGGGTCTTGAGAAGAAAAAAATGCTCTTTATCCTAGCCATTTCTTTTCAGTGGTACTTAGAAGTCATTAGCAAATATATTACAATTACAAACCAAAACGAAAAGCCAGGGAGGAGGTTAAAAATAACAAGAACTGGTCTTTCAAGGTCTCTTAAGGTACTCAGCCCAACCGGTTGTATTCATGACAAAGTAAAAGAAGCCAAGTTGTCCAGGATGTTTGTCTAAGAAAATGATAGTGTCGCTCTTTGCGTATCCAGTGACGGATATGGACCTGCCAGGGTTTGCTAAGTCCTTGTAAAGGGGCAGTGGTGGCTGCAGGCTTAATCTCCAGAGAGGGTGTGTGTATAGGGGAGTGTTGTATCTTGCCACATCACTTTGTAGGCTTGTTTATTTGTTGTTCTTTTTTTATGTACTATTTTAAAAATATGTTGGAAACAGTTCAAGTAGTCAACAAGGGAAACCAAACTCAGGGTAAGAAAAGATACTGCCCCACAAAATCCCAACAAACCAGGGAAGTCTTGGGAATTTGTCACAAGGAGGGAGATTAGTAAGTGGAGCTGGTAGCAATCTTTCTAAACTGGTAAAAACATTGGGCTTAAAGTATTAAGTAAATTGATGGCACTTTCAAATTGGTGGTTTCTATACTTCCTGTGAAACAGGTCTCTGGGCCCAGCCCACCACCAGCAGCCTCCTCCAGGGAGATTCCATCTTCACTTACAAAAGCTTTGCTTAGTGATAAGAACTAATGTTTTTGGAGGGTTTGATATGGGCCAGGTGCTCCAGAGCTGGCATAACAATAATTTCCATTAAATCTTCACAACAAATTGAGAGGTAGCCCTGTACTATTCCCTATTTAACACAAGGATTCTGAGCCCCAGAGAGGAGGCAGAAGTTCCTGAAAGTCCTATAGCTGATAAGCAGTGGCATGGGATTTGAACCAGGACTGTTAGTTTCAAATCTGCTGACTGAGCTAAACTGTCTTCCAAACTTTCTACTCTACCTTGTTTGTTCTTGAATTCTGGCCCTAGCTCTAGTCTGAGGCCAGGCAAAAGGTGTGGTTGGTGTGCACGAAGACAACAGAATCTGTATAAAATGGAGGGTTTGGTGAGAGGTCTTACTTGCGTGATTCAGCTCTGAACTGACCATGCTGACCTCTCTGCTGGCCTCACATGGGTGGCTGGTTGCTTTGCCCAGTGTTGGCTGCTGCTACTGACAATTTCCCAATGTGCTGAGAGAACACCCAGCTGCTACCAAGACCAAAAGGGCAGAGATGCTTGTAACTTTCCCAATGGGCCCAACTAAAAGATTAGATTACCTGCCTTCCTTGCATGCAGCCATGTGACTATGTTCTAAGCAATGAGAGATGAACAAAATCATTCTGAAGGACTTCTGGGACTAAACAGAAGACTCAAAAATGGAAGTGAATCCTTTTGCCTCTTTTTCTGCTTCCTGACGCCTGAAATCCAGCTATAATGCCTGATACTCCAACGGCTAGCTTGGACAGTGAAGACTACTCTGTAGCTAAGCAACACTTCCCAAACTTTAATGTGCCTGTAAATCACCTAGAGATTTGTTTAAAACTACAGACTGATTCAGTAGGTCTCGATATATTTACTGTAGTACTCAGCCCTGTTCACTGAAGGAGCTTAGGTACAGTGATTCCCTAATATACACAAGCACAACTGAAATGCAGATCTTGGCTTCTACAGGCCAAGATTTTTTTTTTTTTTTTTTCACTAAAAAGAGTTCCTTGGAGGAGTGGCTAATTCCAGGGCTGGAGTAACAAATATAAGGAAAAACTAAAATATCTTCTGACATAAAGCCAGGAAATGATTGGATTTGTGTCGAAGGGACAATTTGAACACTAAAATTAATAATAGCACCAGATTATAGCTCACTGAATAAAAAAAGACATGAATCCATACAGATCTAAGTAAATTGATGGATAAATTGAAGATTGGATGAGGAGCCAGATATTTACATAGTTTCAAAATATCTCCCCACAAAATATTAATTACAAAGAGAAAAATAGCCTCAGAATGGTAGAAACCCATTTCATCAAATGCTGAAAATGAACATCATCAGCAATGGGAGGAAATGAAATCATGGGCCAACTGAATCTGAAGAGAGCACAGAATCAAGTCTGTGATGGTGCCACTAAAAAAATGTCTAATCTCAGTCTAATAATAAGGAAGCTTCAGACAAACCCACGTGGAGGGATATTTTACAGAATAGCTGGTGCTTAATGTTCAATAGTGTCAAGGTTAGAATTTCCAGAAAGTTAAGAATAGACTCCAGAATTTCTCCAAATTGAATGATAAAAGGGAGTGTGACAGGGCTGGGGATATAGCTCAGTTGGCAGAGTGCTGTTCTCCCATGCATAAGTCCCTGGGTTCAATCCCCTGCACCACCAAAAAGGGGGGAGGGGTGACGACCAAATGTAACTACTGATTCTGAGCAAAATAGAGGACATTACTGAAACAATTGGAGAAATTAAATGGGGTCTGAGGACCAGTTGGTAGTGAGGGTCTGGATAGTGATATATGATTATATAGGAAAATGTCCTCATTTATAGGAAATAAATACTGAAGTATTCAGGGCATGGAGCATTAGGTTGACAATTCACTCTCAAATGGTTTTAGAAAATAAATGTTTTGTATTGTGTTTCCAACTTATCTATACCTTTGTGATTGTTTCAAAGTAAATTAAATTCAATCTTAAAAGTAGCACACTCAGCACTCAAGCAGGACATTTTGATTCAGTAACTCCGTTGCAGGGGATTTGAGGCTTGGACATGGGCTTGGTTGTTTTGATTTGCTCACATCAAAATCTGTCCTTTAAAAAGGTACAATTATTCTTCAGGATGCAACAGACATTTCTGAGTTTTATCATACCTAACTCCCTGCTCCAAACACCCTCCCATCTCCAATTATGAGAGGACTATTCCTTTTGCTTTATTTTGTATTGATTTTTAGAAGGAGGCTTTATTTGTTAAAAGGAAAGGAAGGACAAAACAATCAAAACATTTTATAATATGCTGTAACTGGGTTAGCCCCTAGGGTTGTGCTGTTTGGTGTCCTTCTACCTCCCAAAATCACATGGCAGTTTATTAAGTATAGTGCCTTTGATGCCTTTACATTGTTGAGTACCAAGAGAGGACATGAATAGTATGAACCATAAGAAAAATTAATAAATTGGATTTTATAAAAATGAAAACCTTTGCCGGGCGCGGTGGCTCAAGCCTGTAATCCCAGCACTTAGGGAGGCTGAGACAGGAGAATCGCGAGTTCAAAGCCAGCCTCAGCAACGGCAAGGCACTAAGCAACTCAGTGAGACCCTGTCTCTACATAAAACACAAAATAGGGCTGGGGATGTGGCTCAGAGGTCGATTGCCCCTGAGTTCAATCCGCAGTACCAAAAAAAAAAAAAAAAAAAAATGAAAACCTTTTGCTCATCATGATACCACTTAGAGAATAAATAAACAAGTCTCAAATTGAGAGAAAATGTTCCAGACACATATATGACAAAGAGCTGGTATCTAGAACATAAAAAGAGGCTCTACATCTCAACAATGAGGAGATTGAAAACCTGATTCAAAAAAGTCAGCCAAAAGACTTTGAACAGACGCTTCACAAAACAAGATGGCCAAAAAAGCAAGGAAAAACCAGGCAGTGGCGCACTCCTGTAATCCCGGCAGCTCAGGAGGCTGAGGTGGTAGGATCATGAGTTCAAAGCCAGCCTTAGCAACTTAGCAAGGCCCTGAGCACCTTAATGAAACCCTGTCTCAAAATAAAAAATAAAATGGGCTGGGGATGTGGCTCAGTGGTTGAGCACCTCTGGGTTCAATCTCTGTTATCAAAAAAAAAAAGCAAGGAAAAAGTGCAAAAGTGCTCAGTATCACTAGCCATCAGTAGTAGAAAAAAAATTTTTAAATATTTTTTAGTTGTAGATGGACACATTGTCTTTATTTCTTTTTATGTGGTGTTGAGGATTGAACCCAGGGCCTCATGCTTGTGAGGTAAGAACTTTACCACTGAGCTACAATCCCAGCCTCGAAATTTTAAATTAAGAAGGGCTCAAGAGCTGTATGCCAGCTGAGGCTGAGGCTGTAGCTCAGTGGCAGAATGCTTGCCTAGCATGTGTGAGGCACTGGGTTCAATCCTTAGCACCACATAAAAATGAAGCAAATAAAATAAAGGCATGCTGTCCATCTACAACTATAAAAAAATATTTTAAAAAAAGAGCTATGCCAGCCAATACCAATAACTAGAGCTTATTTAGTATTCAAACAACATGCCAAAATTTAAAACAACTGAAGAAATATGAACACTGACTGGATATTCTATGATATTAAAAAAAAATCTTGTCAATTTCTTTTAGCTAGGATGATGATATTGTGGCAATAGAGTATCTTATATAGATATCTTCTGAAATAGTTTATAGAAAAATATTATGATGTTTGAAATTTGCTTCAAAATAACCTAGGTAGATGTGGGTGGAGGAAAATAGATGCAAGAAAATTGAAGTGTTGATCATTGTTCAAAGTGGATGACGGAAACATTAGATTTATTACATGGTTTTCTCTATGTTTGTGTACAATTGTAAGTTTCACAAATAAAATGAAAAAAGGGAGAAAAACAACCAAAAGAAAAAGAGAAGGGAGAGAGAAGGGGAAATATAATAAGATCACTGGTTGTTAAATAGATACTACATAGGAGTCAAAAGATTCCATTAAAAATTGATAGACCAGAGTAAAAGATTTAACAAGATAAAAAAGTAATATAATTAGGACAAAAATACAATCTTCCTTAAGTATGAAAAGGAACATTTTAAAATAGCAAAAAATGATATACCAAGTAAAGAAAAACAAGTGTCACATTACATTTCTAGTAATTACAACACAAATTAGTTTGATAGAGACCAAACATAGCAGTCATATCATAAATGTGAATATGTTTCATTCACCTATTAAAAGAAAGATATTTTCTAATTGGCTCATAAAGACTCAAATGAGCCAAAGGACACTTGTATAATTAATTCTAAAGACAATTCACAATGGACACACACACACACATGTACACACGTGTACACACACAATATTTTAGACAACATACATTTGTATGTGTGTGTGTGTGTATCCTATCTGCATTATGTTTGTGTGTATGTATATAGAGATATATATCTTTATCCTAAAGCCAGCCTCTTATGTAATTGGTGAAACCCTAGAAGTATTTCCACTTAGGTCAAATACAAGGCAAAGATTTCTCCTATCTCCACTACCACTTAACAGTATGTTGGAGGTATTCAACCAATACAATTAGATAAAGCAAAGACATAAAAATTCAAAAAGTGAAACTATCTCTATTTGCACATAATGTGTTAGTACACCTGGGAGACTCTAGAGAAAAAAATAAGCTCAGTTTTAAAAAAATCAATGTATAGAACATAAAGTCAATGTACAAAAATCAATAGCCCTCACATGCACAAGTAATAACAAGTTGCAATATATAATGGAAGAAACAAACTTCTATTTACAAAAGCAACAAAATGCTAAAATAGGAATAAAACTTAAGGTTGAGGGCTGAGGTTGTGGCTCAGTGGCAGAGCGCTTGCTTTGCACGTGTGAGGCACTGGGTTCGATCCTCAGGACCACATAAAAATAAATAAACAAAATAAAGACACTGTGTTTATGTATAACTAAAATATATTTAAAAAAAAAAAAGAAGGGTTGAGGGTTTAGCTCAGTGGTACAGCATTTGCCTAGCATGAGGAAGGCTCCAGATTCCATCCTTAGCACCACAAAAAGAATGAAAAAACTTAGCAAGAAATGTTCAAACCCCTATATGAATTCAACTATAAAACACTCTGAAAGACAAAAAGGTAAACTTGAATAAATAGAAAAAATACCTGGTTTTGGTTAGGATATTTCTACTTTGTTAAGGTTTCATTTTTAAGTTAATGTATACTTTTAATGGGATCCTAATAAAATTATCAAGAAATATTTTTTCCCCTGGAGCCAGATAAACTGAAATGATCATACAGAAAAATAAATGTGCAAGGACAGCCAGGAAAATGTTTTGAAAGTGGGGCTCTGAGGAGACATTGGTCCACTAACGTATGAAATCATAGTACAAAGCTGGTGTAATGAAGAGTATTGTACTGGAGTGTGAAGAGACAGATTAAAGGAATAGAGTTCAGAAATAGATGCAACCACAAATGGAAGTTTAGTGTCTGATAAAGGTGCTATCCCATAACACTATGACAAAAATGGACTTTTAAATAAATATTAGAACAATTGGATAGCCATTTGGAAAAAACTAAAAAAAAAAATTTTTTTTCAGAGTAACGGGCATATGTTTATTGAAGGGATAGCAAAAGGGAAAGGGGACACTCTCAAGGGAAAGAGTAGGTCCTCTGAGAGAGGAGAGAAACTGTGTGCTTCTCCTGCACTCCAGTTTTATTGGGGAGTCCAGAGAGTCCTGCTGTGAGAAATAGAAAGTCCAGTGTCCATGGACAAAAGTAAAATTGGATGGATTCCTCATATTATACACAAGAATGAACTCCAAATAAATCAGAGATCTAGAAATGTACAACACAACACCCTAAAAATGGCAGAGAAAACAAGGATGAATTTCTCCATGAAATAGACGTAGAGTCTGTGACTCCAAATGAAATAAGATACATTTGACTAAATTTAAAGGAAAAAACTTGTGTAGCAAAGAGCCACCATAAATAAAAATACGAAAGACAAATTCAAAGAACATTTATCACAAATAAATGGTTAATATCCCTAATATGTAAGTCTTTACAATTAAGTAGACAGAAAAAAAAAAAAAAGCCCAATAGAAAAGTATATGCAGAGACAATTCCTAAAAAGAGATTTAAAAAATGGCCCTTATATAAATAAAAACTGTTCAGCTTCACTCACGGTAAAAAAAATGCAAATTAAAATTACACTGAGCTACCCCTTTTCACCATCAGTGTCCCTTGCATCAGTGTCCCAAATAATGCTGCATTGACAAGCACTGGCACACGTTATTGGGGGAACGCAAGACAGTATAGAAAGGAATTTGGCAATACATTCATATTTATCCTTCCACTCAGCAATTCCATCTCTAGGAATTTACTGTAAGGGAAAAATTCCAACATATGTTTTAATGTTTTACATATTTTAAAAATCAACTGGAAAAGACTGGAGAAAGAATAAAAAGAAAGCCAACTGTATTTCAAAAAATGTCATGACTACTCTAGGAAGGTGGGGTGGAGGAAAACTAATCCAAATAACTTTTGAATATGTGCCACTTATAAATAAGTTTTGGACTCTAAGTAGTTTCATTTTTGTAGAGGTATGGTTGTAGCAATTGTGAAATTAAACTGCATTTGATAAGTTTGAGTAAATGTGTAGATGTTGGAAGCTAGGATTTTTATTGTGGGAAAATGGAGATAGAGATATAAAGAAAGAGAATGTTTTGGGGGTTGGGTTGGCTTTGGGGTATCAGTATAAACTTTTATAAGTCTTGTATTTCCTAACTCTGAAAGGCATAGAAACATCAGATCAATGGCAGAGCACACCTAAAATATTGGCCTTGTTTTAAAAGTATTTTTCTCTGCAAAAGAAAGCAGGTTTCTTAATGAAATGGCTGGTCCAGGGCTGGGGTAAAGAAGGGACAATATAAACTTGTCCCGTAAGCCAAGTAGTAAGAAAGTGTTCAAAAACATGACAAGGGACTGTTATATACACACAGGCCCAGGGACTCCCACTGGCCCAGTCTGAGAAAATATGGGTATAAAACCAAGGATATGAAGGATTGTAAACCTTGGTATGAAACAGGAATTCCTAAGTTCAGTAAATGTGGAGGGGATGTCTTTCATTATCCCACCTGATATGTGTGAAAGGAGTTGTGAAGTTGGAAAAATCACCAACTTCAACTAGCCTACAAGAATTAATGAATGTTAAATCTGGAGGTGGGGCAGGTATGATAAGGAGCAGAACAGCTGCACTGAGTGTCTCTCCATAGACTGCTTATTAGTTACAAAAGATAAAATAGTAACTTGACAATAGGGAGATCTGCATAATGAATTAGGAAGAAAAATAAAAGCTAAATTAAACCAAAAGTTAATAGCACAGATCTTGAAGTCAGAGAGCTGGAAGTTCTAGACCAGGCTTTGCCACTTACTATGAATGTGTTACTTGAAAAAAAATCTTCCCCATTTTTTGGGAATTTCTTCTTTAGCAGTAGCAATTGACATTTTATCCAACATATTTCTTAATAACTGTTGAGAAAAGGTTGACATTTTTCTAATTGGCACAGAAGTGCAATACAGGGTCAGAATAATTCCCTAGGTTTTATAAACTTACGGTAATTAAAAGGTTTTGATTAAGTCTGTCTACCCATTCCAAGAGAACCTAGAACGGGAACTTCAATAAGTTCAGAAAAATGATCACAGGGTCAAAGAGATGTTCAATGTTCCCAGGCAGTCCAAAATGCTCAGAGGAAGGAAAAGCTAATCTTTAGTTTTATGCTCAGCCTGGTTAGTTTTTCTTTTTCTTCTAAACAATGACTTATTCCTTTTTGATTACCTCAGAATGTGCATCTTGTTTTGGTTTACCATTGCACTTTAATAAAAAATTGGCTGCCTACCATACCCCCAGGCTGAAGGTTGCCCAAATATCCGAGATCTTATGGAGTTTTACTATATTTTTAGTTATTAGGCAATTTATGCTGAGCTTAAGAGCATAAACTCTAGAACGCTACAGGCCTGTATAAATCCCAGCTCCACTACCATTTACTATAACTATGGGCAAATCACTTCTTGAAGCTTCAGTCCACTCATTAATGAACCAATGTCATAGGGTGGTTATAAGAATCAAATGAGTTAGTGCATAGAGTTCAGTTGAAGACTAGGGATGTGGCTCTAGAGTGCTTGCTTAGCAATCAGAGGCTGTGTGCACAATCCCCAGGAGTGAAAAAAAAATTCATTTGATAAGTTAATATGCAGCATACTTAATATCAGCAGTTACAAAATGGGTTAAAAAATCAGGCACTTTTTCCATTATTAGAAAAAAACCCGGTTCTATGATTTTTCAAACTACACATATTCCTACCTTAAGAATCAAAGCTCTGCACAGGTGCCCCTGGCTGCTGTCTTTTTTAGTGCTTGTCAGCTTGATTCCTCACTTCACAAATGTTTTTTGTCAGTCACAATTGCAGTGACACCTGGTATTAGAATTTTCACCAAGAAGCTGGGCGCGGTGGCTCAAGCCTGTAATCCCAGCATTTAAGGAGGCTGAGACAGGAGAATCACGAGTTCAAAGCCAGCCTCAGCAATGGCGAGGCGCCAAGAAACTCAGTGAGACCCTGTCTCTACATAAAAAACACAAAAATAGGGCTGGGGATGTGGCTCAGAGTGCCCCTAAGTTCAATTTCCAGTACCAAAAAAAAAAAAAAAAAAAAAATTTCACCAAGATTTATAATTTATTTGCCTATACAAAAGTAACTTAAAAATAAAGTTAAAAATTAAAAAGACATACAATCTAGCATTTGGTTCCTTTTACATTATATTTTTTTTATGCTTAAGCACACCTTCCATTGATTTAATCTGGGAAATATTAACTTTCAGAGGCTTTAAAGCACTTTTGAATGTCAGGCTGGCACATCTAGTTGGCAATCTGAAATCAGCATAATACAAATATTCTATGTACCACACACCTTTTTACTTGAGGTGGTTTTAGAACCAAAACCCCATCACCACCATAAAACCATCTGCTCATATGTACTTTATCAATAGTTATATATGTTGTGGAATCTTTCTGAAAAATGCAAATGTCCTTGACTTCCAAAGTGAAGGGCTTTTTTTTCACTGCAGAAATAGTTTGAACTAGTTAATATGCCATACTGTCTCAAGTTTTCTGAAGATAGTCAGTAACAAAGTAAGTAAACTGTTTTTTCCTCTTTGTAGATTATACAATCTTTCCTACATTTGCCACAATTGTGGTTTTGAATAAAACAAGGTACCACCTACGATATGAAATTAGGTCACCCTGTAGCTCTGCCAGTTACATAGCGCTTTAAACTAAATGGCTGAGAAGATAAAACGCCCAAGATATAGGCAAGTGACTGGTGTACAGCAGAAAGGTGGTAACCCAGAATCCTTAAATCCAACCTGAGATGGAGGACAGATTATATTTAAAAGGGAGTCAATTTGCAGTTAAGAAAGAGTAAGAATTCATTAGCGTAGAGCTGAGTTTGTAGCTCAGTAGTAGAGCACTTGCCTAGTGCTTGTGAGGCACTCACTGGGTTCAATGCTCAGCACCACATAAAAAAATAAAGGTATTTGCCTGGTGTGGGTGTGGTAGCACATGCATGTAATCACAGAACCTCAGGAGGCTGACGCAGGAGGATCAAAGCTGGCCTCAGCAAGCGAGGTGCTAAGCAACTCAATCTCTAAATAAAATACAAAATAGGGCTGGGGATGTGGCTCATTGGTTGTGTGCCTGAGTTCAAACCCCAGTACCAAAAAAAGAAAAAATTATTCTGCCCATGTACTACTAAAAAGTAAAGAAAAAAAAATCATTAGTGTAGCTTTAGTATGCTCCAAAGGTGTAACTGTCTTGTTTGACTCCATGAGTCCCCATGACTGGTCTAGCCTGCTGGCAGAGGTATGCAACAGAAAATCACAGCTTGACAGTATTAACTGGTATATTGACCAACCCCACCCATTCTACTTCCAACTTGAACCAAACTCATTTTGCTTTCATGAGACAGGAGAATCACGAGTTCAAAGCCAGCCTCAGCAATGGCGAGGCGCCAAGAAACTCAGTGAGACCGTCTCTACATAAAAAACACAAAAATAGGGCTGGGGATGTGGCTCAGAGTGCCCCTAAGTTCAATTTCCAGTACCAAAAAAAAAAAAGAATTTTCACTCTTAAATTAATGCACTCTTAAACCTAAGTATCCAGAACCTCTTCAGTTATATATTCTAAGTGAATCATCTGGGGTCATGGTTCTACATCAAAATAAGAGAATTTCAAAGTACTCTCCATCTCTCTCACTTGTGGTCTATTTGAGCTGGAGGGCAAAGAGTACAATTAAAAATAGCATACTGTAAATAATGCATATTATTTTATCTATGCAAATCTTAATACACAAGCTTAAGTGGAGAAAAGGAAAAAAAATCTAGGCTAGAAAAGTTAGCCCTTATAGGTCTAGCATCCAAAGAAAAATGTCATGAACCACACCTAGTTTGTCAAAACCTCCAAATGTAGTCTTACATATGCCTTCTAAGATAAATGGTTGTCCAATGTCAGTTCTGCTTTCCACTTCAAATCCTATGAAACCACTGCAAATTACAAACCATGTACTTATACCGTGTACCATGTACACGGTAGTTGTATCTGTAAAGATATCAACACCGAATGAGCAAAGACTGAATCATTGTCCCCAGGAAAAATACAGGGAGTTAGGTTCCTATGAGCCCCTCATGTAATTGACAGTTGATCAATACAATACCTAGCTTCTTACATTGTTTGTTAAGACACCTTATATATTAAGGTTGAACTCACAGCCAACACCACTTTAACTCCTGCCCAGGGGGCCATTTTAAACTGTAAAAATCACCAACAAAAAGCTTAAAAAATGTGAACATGGCACCAGATAGATCACAAAAATGGACACTTGTTTGGAGTGTAATATCTGAAACAAGAAACCATCCATCTCATCTAGGAGAATCTGTCAGGTGACTTGATTTTTGTTGCTCAACACACGTCCATGAATGAAAAGTAGCGTAAGCATCTATTTTGGGGTTACAAATGATTTTAGTTGTTAGCAAATTTGTGAATACAGAATCCTCAAATGATTGACTGTCGATTTCTCCTAAAACAATTCCTGCAAAATCACAAAAGTCCACTTTGCAAATTTGTTGGCTCCTGCCGAACCATCATGTAAACCTGCTACAACACACACACATCTCACAATACTTAACTCCAAACCACCTAATGTATAAAGAAAGCTTTCTATGCAAGCCTATCTGTAACACTTGTTTTTGGAACTAGTAGGGAACTTCAGATTAAAAACTTCAAGAGTCCCAAAGCTAATGTCTGTTCCTTTAAAAGCTTAAAATTGGAAACTTTGTACTAAAGTGTTGAGAAAGATGGCATAGACTTCTCTGCCTTAAGGACTTTAGACAATCCTTCAACTAAGGAGAAATTTTCAGTGAATGATCAACCCCTTGAGGGTATGCCTATGGAAGACAAAATAATTTATTTAGACAGTCCACTGGGTGCACCAATTCTAAACAGCCAGAGAGTAGAAGAGTGAAGTTTGTTTCTTTTGCTTTCAAAGACTCAGCAAAGTAAAAAACATTTCGGAATGAACAATCATAAGGCTTCATCATGCAGAGCTGTCACTGTCACAAACCAGGGTTTTTATTTGATCCCATTTCAACAGACCTTTTTCTAGCATGGTCATGAGTTAACCAGATGTGCAACTGAGAAAGCCAACTTGCGGTAGTATGTAGAGTGGGATAGTTAAAAATCAAACCATTTTCAAAAATGCAAATTGCATGAGATTAATTTTATGTAGATGTCTTGGGCCAAAGGGCAGAAATAAACCCATCCTTTTAGACAAAATTCCTCCTTCATTTTTAACAAGTATTCTTTTAGCATACTGAAAATAAATCAATCACAAATTACCTAAAGACCTTTCCAGAATAAGTTTGAGACTGAGAGAATAGCTTAGTATTACAGTGCATACTTATGCACAAGGCCGTTGGTTCAATCCCTGGCAACTCCCTCAAAAGAATATTTAAAACCAATCCTAGCTTCTTGACATTTAATATAAAAATTATACTAAAGCCATGCTATCTATGTCCTCTTCTCCAATAAATACAGTATAGCCACTGTTATTGTTTTGTCCTTTATAAATAAGGGGTTAGCCAATGATATTCTAGCATAGAAATCTCAAGTCATAAACTGCCATAATTTCAGAAGTTGATGGGTCTTATTTTATAAATAAAATTGTTAAAACCATTTAACAATATATATCGGTTCAAGGATTCTTATGGAAATCTCAATTCATGAAATACATTAGAGCAATTGGCTTTTTTTTGTTTACATAGAATAAAAACATCCTTGAACATTTTTATGGAAGAGAATCTTATGTAACAGCTACTCCCATTTCTGCTCCATTAAGATATTACCTATTTGGACACATGCTCATTACCAAGATAAATAAATTAAACATAACCATGCACTGTTTAAGGAATTTTTATTAAAGCAAGAATTTTATAATCCAAATTACGTTTCCTTGCTCAGTTATCAATTCTGTTACTTAAAACAGAACTGACATCCTGAGCTATTCCACAGTAAAGAATTACAAAATTAAAGAAAGGAATGCTTTAAATTTTTGTACTTTGCTGAAAATTCTTTTTCCCAGGGTCTATAAAACATTAATTTGTTTTTATATTTTACTATTTTTTTGTGATTTTTTTTTGTTGTTTTTAAATCAAGTAATCTAGGACTAGCACTGTTTGCTAGACCTGGCATTTGCTCGGTACATAAGGTTCAAAGTTTCCTTTCCTTTTTTTATTTATTTTATATTTTGCAATGTTTTTTTTCCATAATATTTAAGTTTTTCGATGTTTAGATATTTTTCTTCGGTGAAGCACGAGTTTCTTTTCGTGGTCCCTGATCAATCTGAAAATGTAATACAAGAAGATTAAGAAAAATACTGGCACTTGTCAGTGTCAAATAAAAAAGCCCTTGGCCAAATTTCTATGGTTTTACTGGAAAACAATCATACCTATTCCATTATATGCCATCCACAGCTACTTTTGTACTACAACATTAAAACAGAATAATTCCTATCTCACAAAACCTGGTCCTTTAACAAAAAGCACTTACAAACCCCTGGTCCCAGCAGATCCTAGCTGTACACAGCTGTGCAGCTAGCTAGCCTATTTCCTGGGAATCATACAGTAATATGGCAATACGGTAAAGGTCCCAGGACAACTACTGTATATACCACCCAATAAAGTCAGCTTATTAAGTATGAAACCCACCAGTTACAGGCCATCTGATACATTTCACAATACAAAATCTCAAAATACTGTGATTTAAAAAATGATCACAGTAACAGGTGAACTTTCCATTAATTCTTTATATATCCATACCTAAAAAACTAGATATATAAATTACCTGTAAAGCAAATTTTTGCTATGCTTATTTCAAAACACCCTCAGCAAACTATTATAGAAGATGAAGGAAACAACAGAAAACAAACAATAAACCACAAGATAAACTCACTTTAAACTGTTGGAACACCAGTGGCACTGTTAACTGCTTTCTGGGCAGCCTCTTTAGCTTGGTGGGCTTGTAGTACAGCTACAGCTTCATCAACCTAATGAAAGACCCAAACAACAAAATGCTTCCGGAAAGGAGTTAAAACAAATTCATCACCGAGACCAACTCTTTTTTTAAAATTTTTTTAGTTATTGATGGACCTTTATTTTATTTATTTATAGTGGTGCTGAGAATCGAACTCAGTGCCTCACACATGCTAGGCAGGCACTCTACCAATGAGCTACAACTCCAGCTCCTACCAAGACCAACTCTTATCCTCAGATGAAAATTGGAAAGAACTGCTATATGCAGCAGTAGTTAAGGATGCTGGAGCTAAACTGAATGCATTTGAATATGGGTTCTGCCACCTACTAGTGGTGTCAGACTGATTCAGTCATTCAACTTCTCTGCTTATTTCCCCGTTTACAAAACAAGGATAACAAGCACCACAGTGATGTCACTGTTGTGAGGATTTACAATCTTATAAAGCTCCTATGTCATAAGTTCCTATAAAGAGCCCTGAAAAACAGGATAAGAGATAACTAGACAAATGATAAATTACCTTGGAACGGAGAGACTCTGGAGACTCAAGCATATGAAGAAGTTCTGAATTATCAATCTCCAATAACATGCCAGTGATTTTACCAGCAAGAGTAGGGTGCATGGCTTGAATAAGAGGAAACAGCCGTTCACCTAGGAATGAAAACATTCAAAAGCTTCTTCAATCAAAAAATTTTAATGACACCATATTAAACTGTTGTTTAAGAACTTTTTTTGTACACAGTATATTATGCTAACCCACAACCCATCATTTCATTGTCTTTCACAGGGGAGAGCAAGATCTATCACAAAGCAGTAATTCTTGGCAGCATCAGTCTGTCAAGTGATGTTACTATTATTCACTTGTTAAATCTGTGCCCAAATTAAGTAAAAGTTATCTTCACATTAGGTTCAAACTGCTTCTTCTAAAAATGGAGTGGAGTCCAAGTTAATTCTCTGCTACCTTATCCATTATCAACAACATAGCTTCTTAATAGCTTTCCAGTGTTTTAATTAGGCAGCATCATCATTCCATTGCCCTACCCATTTTCTAGGTTCAGAGTGTCTGAGTGACCTTTAAACATTCTAGCCTCTGTAACTGACAAGGTAGGTCAAAGATACTTACCCAACATTTGCTTTTGCTCTTGAGGGGGGGCGGATGCCAACATGGAAGCAGTCAAAGGTTCCTGACCTTGTACATGAACAGCAGGCTAGACATAAAATAGAAAAGCTTTTGAGTACAGAAGTAGGAGCACATATAGTCATCAACAGGCAATCACTGCAGTGATACAGACTGCCATTTAAACACGATTGGGAGAAACGGAGTTAGAAAATTAGAAATGTAGGCTAAGACAGCTATTAACATGCATAAAAACTCAAATATACACAGATTTAATAAGATCTCATCTTTTATGTGTGGTCCCAGGGTTAGAGAAAAGACCAAATCCAAATTCAGTCTAACTAAAATTTCCTTTACTTCTTCCTTACAACTATGCCTAACAAAATTCTTAAACCACACAAGTAATTCAGGATGGGGATTCTGGGTGCTTGTCTAACTTCTCAATAAAAGACACAAAACATTTTTCATCCAATCATTAATTAGCAAGATGTTCCAGATAGCTTAAGTTTTCACATATCACGCTGCTGCCTTCACATCTTTGATACTGACCAAGGACTGTCAATTTAATAAAGGAATGATTAAAATCCAAACCTGTTGCATGGTAACTTGTGGCTGTGCATTAAGATGTTGCTGAGGATTGCGGACTCCCGCAGCATATTTATACTGTGGAACAGTGCGGACAGCAGGGGTAGCTGCAGCAGCAGCAGCTGCAGGACGTGGACCCATTGTCTGTGTTGATGTGTTAGCTTTAAAAAAAAAAAAGGCATTTTTTCTCTTGTTTTTTCAAATTAGAGAGCAATTCTTTACAGAAAGGGTTAAGACTCACCAACACGCTGTGTTGACATGACTCGTGGAACTTGTGAAGAAGCTGGTCTCATAGTACTAAATGGTGGTCTAGGAGCGGCTGGGCGGATAGCACCGGGCATATTTTGGAATGCTACATTTAAAGGTATGAACATACATTAACTGGGAAACCTCACTGAGTGAATGTGTTATGCTGCTTTATAGTCAAGTTTACACAAAAGGCTGAAAGTGGCCAATTTCTTAAAAGCTGTTTCAAACTTACTTTTTTCCTAGACTTCAGTTTTCAGATCAGGGCATCAGTAAATGATAACATTAATTCATACAATGACAAGTACTTATTAATATCTAAAATACATTAATTCATAGAATGACAAGTACTTATTAATATCTAAGATATGAAATGACAGAATCCCAAGTGCTTCTGCACTCTAACTTGGTTCTACAGAGGAAGGCTTAAAAGGACAGGACCCTGATGCTCAGATTAGATGACCACCTAACCAAGTAAGAGTTGGATTCATTCCCAAAATGTTCATAAAGGAAAAAAACCAGAGTAGACATTACTATTTAAGACAGGAGTGGCAAAGCACTTTTATTTAAAAAAAAAAAGCTATGATATCCAAAAATGAACATCTACAGCCATAAATTATGAAGAGCAATAATATACCATAGAAACAAAAAGCTAATTTGCCTCATGTATATTTGTAATCAAATTCCCAATCTCAATTAAAAGACTTACGATGAGGTCTGGCACCCTGAGCAGTCCAGCGAGGACTTGGTCTTAGTTGAGCAATTTGGCTAGGAGGATAGTATGCAGCACGGTTCTGAGTCTATAAAAAGGAAGTAAATGAATGTATTAATTTTAGAAAAAAATGCAAATGGTTATGTTTTCAAACACACAGCCCTCACACTTTATAAGGATTCTTCCAATTCAATCATATTTCACAGTTAAGGTTTTATTATTTTGTAAGACACAAAACACATAAGCAATGACCAAATATGAAAACCTACCTGTGGGATAGCTGCCATGAAGTAACCTGAAGGAGGTGCTGGCTGGTAGGGGTTGATTACAGGGTTGGGCACAGCTCGTACACTTGCCATTCTCTGCATATACTGGTTAGTGAGGTGAGCCTGGCGCTCTTCTTTGCGCTGAGCTAAAGCTACATACAGTGGCTTGGTGGCCACAATTCTACCATTCATTTCTGTAACTGCTTTAGTGGCTTCTTCTGGGGAGGAGAAACATACAAAACCAAACCCTTTGCTGCGACCACCCTCCATCATAACCTATTAAAAAATAAATAAAAAATAAAGTTAATACAATGGTAGAATGAGGCAGAAAAAAGCACTACCAATAAGTCAGTTTTAATCAATGAATCATATAACTAAATTCTGTTAAGACTGTAATCATATTAATCCCTTGAGTTCATTAATTAATTCTTCAATATCCAAATATTTAGGGCAAGCTACACATATGCATTTTCCTAGCCAAGCAAGAAAACTGGAGAAAAGATAAAAGATTTTTCAATTTGACAATTGAAAAATCTGTCAAAAAAAAAGAGACCAGTGCAGATTTGTTCAGTCTTTCTGGCACAAATTGGTTGTCTCAATTTTAAATATTTATGACCAATAAACAGCAATCCAACTCTATAAACTTAGATGTAAGAATATTCATTACAACAATGGTTCTAATAGTGAAAACACAAAAAGCAACCTACATGTTTATCCAAACAAGTTAACAGTAAAATACATGCTACACCCTAAGCCACATTTAGCTCTCAGCAAAAAACTAGAAAACACCTTAAATAAATACAAACCAACATCTATTATTATGTGAAAAGACCAATCACCATGTATAGTATGACCTGTTTTTCTAAAAACTGTTTACATATACCAAAAAAAAAAAAAAATTTATCCAGGTATGGAATGTCCAATATGGAAAATACTCAAACACAAGAGATTCTTTTGCAGGGGGGATAGAAGACTTTTCTTTCTTTTTCTTGGGGGGGAGGGGACTGGAGATTGAACTCAGGGGCACTCGACCACTGAGCCACATCCCCAGCCCTATTTTGTGTTTTATGTAGAGACAGGGTCTCACTGAGTTGCTTAGCGCCTCACCCTTGCTGAGGCTGGCTTTGAACTCATGATTCTCCTGTCTCAGCCTCCCTAAGTGCTGGGATTATAGGCTTGCGCCACCGCGCCCGGCAAGACTTCTTATTTTATCCTTTTATTCTGCTTGATAAAATTTTTCTAGTAAGCATTTACAAATGATCTCGTTAGCCGGGCGCAGTGGCTCAAGCCTGTAATCCCAGCACTTAGGGAGGCTGAGACAGGAGAATTGCGAGTTCAAAGCCAGCCTCAGCAAGGGCGAGGCGCTATGCAACTCAGTGAGACCGTGTCTCTACATAAAACACAAAATAGGGCTGGGGATGTGGCTCAGTGTTTGAGGACCCCTGAGTTCAATCTCCAGTACCCAAAAAAAACACAAACATGCACACTTTATATAATCAAAATAAACTGATGAACAATATTCAATTCAAACTTTCAGGAACCACACTAAGGATAAATACACCCAAGAATATATTCTATTTGGGGCTGGGGCTATGGCTCAGCGGTTGAGCGCTTGCCTCGCATACGTGAGGCACTGAGTTCATTCCTTAGCACCACATAAAATAAAGATATTGTGTTCATCTACAACTAAACAAAATATTTAAAAAAAAAAAAAGAATATATTCTATTTTATTCAAAGGGTTACTACAAAAGCACAGGCTGAAACATAAGGCAAACATGGCACTCACATTTTTTATTTGTATGCATCTACTTCACCCGAGTTTGTCAATGGGGTGCGGAAAAACTGAGTACAAAGACTGGTCATTTCAAATCAGTGAATTAAAATTTCCCTCCAACTCCAGCAAAATTACATACACAAAAAACTTTGCATAGGGAGTTGTTCTTGGACACTAGATAAAAACCTGTAGAAGCTTTTAAACCAAAATCTTAGAGTTGGAATTAGAATACTATTATTGTTTCATAATCTCTGATTTCAGGTAAAAGGAAATATGATTGCTACCTTCACTGCTTGAGGTTTGACTATTCAGAATGACTTATGTGAATGAAAAGATCAGAATGCTGAAAAAACATAACTTTCACCTTTGCACTAGTGATTGTACCAAATGGAGAAAACTCTTTCCGGAGACGTTCATCATCAATACCATCATCAAGGTTTTTCACATAAAGGTTAACACCCTAAAAAGAAGAAAACACAACTGTAGAAAAAGAAAAAAAACAGAACAGTGGTACCTAAGCACACCTCCTATTCCTTTATCCCACTTCTTCTTTCCCCTCTCAAACCCTCAGTTACCTGGAAGTAACTGAAATGAACGTAAAATAGGTTTCCTCGTCCCTGTCTTATTTTGCTTGTTCAATTAAAAATGAACCTGGTATCTGGTGATCCTATCTTGCTTCATCTGTTCAAATTTGCGCTTAAGTTCCGTCTGCCGTTCCACTTTTTTCTGAGCTCGACCAACGTAAATTTGTTTTCCATTGAGCTCCTTTCCATTCATTTCATCCACAGCCTTACAGAAATCATAAACACTTAAATCAATAACTTGTAATATAAAAGCTCATTCTTTAACAAGTAAAATTTATTAAATTAATAAATTAAAGACAACCCATCCCCAATTTTTGAGCTTTGGGGACAATATAGGGGACAATTTGGGGACAAGTTACAATTTGGGGACAAGTTACACTCTCCAACTAATGCGTATATACAAACTGAATATAAGAATATGAAAAACAGACATGGGTACATGCACATAAACAACAAGAAATTAACTTTATATCCCCCCTTACTATAAGGATACAGAAAGACCACACTACATTTAATTATTATATTTAAGTCTTACTTTCTGTGCATCTTCATGCCTTTCAAAGCTTACAAATCCAAATCCTTTGGATTTTCCACTTTCATCAGTCATTACTTTCACACTTAAGGCAGGCCCTAAAAAATTTTTTTAATAATTCACAGATATTCCACACAAAATGTTCATACATTTCACATCGCAACAAACAAAAAAACAAAGGCATGGGGAAAGGGGGCGGATAAAATAATTTCAAGAACTCAGATATCCCTCAAAATCTCCCATGTTCCAGGTACTTGGTATTCTTTACTTCTAAGAAAACAAATACTTTCTACTCTGAAAGACTCTAGCTTCTACTTTGGGGAATGTTTTATACAACTATAAAAGTTTTATTCTTAGCTTTAACAGAAGGTTTCTTGTTTTAGCTAATAATTTGATTTTCTTCATTTTAGAATTAAGAACTAGAAATTCCTGGCCCATCTGCTTTTCAATAGGGAGTAGAGGGAAAGAACACAAGGCTGGATCCTCTGATAAAAAAATAACGATTATCTGGAGAAGGAGGCATATTTTTAAAGACCCGTACTTCTTTCCCTCACCCCTTTCAAATGGAAGATACTTAAATGAGGAGAGGCAGGTGGTTATCTCAGTCAAGGAGGGGGAGAAAAAGGCTAAAAATCACATTACAGAGAATCTAAAGATATATATATGGACACAGGTAGACTCATTTTAATGTGCCTCTAATACTTCAACAAATCTGTTATGTAAAAGTATCTGACAATTACATACTGGTAGACAACTCACACAGCATGACTCCTTTGGGATAAGTGATAATAATCCAATTGTAGAAATAACTTCTAATTTTTAAAAGATTTAGAAGCAAAACATGAAATATACAAAAGGATTGACTATAAGGAAGATTTAGTGAATCATGACATCACTTATTTTCTGTATTTTACATGATCTATCGTTGCACAAAGTAATTGTCTGCTTAAAGGAGGGTTTGATATGGCATGCTAACGTATCAACAAAAAATTATCAATTTCCTAATTACTTGAAGTACCACCTCTAAGTTCAACAGGAGGAAAGCAAAGACTGAGGCCAAGTAAATCATCTGCAAACGTACAAAAAAAAAATGTTCATTTCCTGACCTGTTAACTCCACTAACCCCAAGTATGGCTGGTTTATACTTCATTAACAAAGTTTGATGAAGCTAACTTTAAAAAGCAAGGAAAAAATATTTCAACATCCCAGTCACATAGATGGCTACCTTTGGCTTTATCTTTGAATAGGATTATTTTAAATTATGCAAACATGATGCTATCGAAACTGGACAAATAGCCTAACTAGACATCTATAACTAAAAAGTGCATTCCATTATAAGCTGGCTGCATCAAATGCATGCTTCTAATGAGATGGGATCCTGTAAGGGCCTAAGTTCCAGCATCTTAATGGAACAAAGCCTTTAAAAAACTAATTATTCAGTCACACCTTACTGTGCTTATCTGATGCTATTAACCTTTAATCTAAACTGGATAGAATTCTACTTATGTGATACTTTGTAGTATAATGGTCTGCAGCTTAATCCAAGTATCTATTTGTATTTTTAAGTACTTGGTCTTATCTCATTTACTTTTTTGTATCAACTATCAGTCAAAATTAAACGTTGAGCAATTACTCAGAACTCCAAGTGTAAAAATTTAATTCAGACACATTACCAAACTTGCCAAAGAGATCCTTAAGGCGCTCATCATCCATGTCTTCTCCAAAATTCTTGATGTAAACATTGGTGAACTCTTTTGCCCTAGCTCCAAGTTCTGCTTCTCGTTCTTTACGAGATTTAAATCGTCCAACAAATCTAATAAAATATGTAAGGACTACGACATTAGGTTCTATTTTATAAAGTTCAGATTAATTAAGCCTGATGGTTGACTTCGTAATTGTCATTGAGAATTTTCAAAACTTCTAATAAAAACCACATTACAAAACAGAAATAGGGACTTAAGACATTAAAACATGAAATATGTAGAAAATAACCTCTTAACTACAACCACAACACAGGAATGTTTCTCTTAAACACACTTCTATTCTCTCTAGTTAATCCAGGACTAAAGAGATCACTCTTGTCAATAAAAGTAATTGGGTGTGACCATGCCAATGAAAAGACTTAAATAAAAGCTTTCACCATTGCTGTTTCAAAGTGGATCTTGCACTTTACTTGCCATCTCCTAAAACAGAAATTGAAACTTCCTAATTCTGTACTATAATTCCATTCAAATTGTCTTTTTGTTCTGTTCAAAAACATTGATTTATGGAGAAAGAGTTCTTAATCCTCTTCAAAATTGGAGCTTCACCATGCTCTTCGTTTCATAAACGTTCAATGGAAGCTGAACAGTCCACTGTAAACATGCCATTTTCTGCTCTTGCAATTTTATATTTGTTCCTAGGACAGTCATATAAATTATGGTTCAAAAGAATACAAATTATCTTTTTTGGTACTGGGAATTGAATCCAAAGGTGCTCTACTGCTGAGCTACATACCCAAACTTTTTTCTTTTTTTCTTTTTTTTTTTTTTTAAATATTTTTTTAGTTGTAGATGGACACAATGTCTTTATTTTATTGCTTTGTATGTGGTGCTGAGGATCGAACCCAGGGCCTCACGCATGCGAGGTAAGCGCTCTACCACTGAGCTACAATCCCAGCCCCCCAAACTTTTTTCTTTTTTAATTATTTTTTGAGACAGGGTCTCACTAAGCTGCTTAGGGCTTTACTATATCGCTGAGGCTGGCCTTGAACTTGCCATTCCTTTGCCTCAGCTTTTGGAGTTACTGGAATTTTACATACACGCACTACTGTGCCCAGTCTATAAATGAATTTACAATTCTACATAGTGAAACTATTTTCCATAACAGTTACATCATTATATACTCAAAATCAGTCTTTATCTGGATCTTGCCAGTGATGGGCATACCTTTAATATTTCCCCTGAAGTGATGATAACAATCATTTCAATTGTGAGTATAGGTTGAGTAACCTTTAAATGCTTGGGACCAGAAGTGGTCTTATTTAGCACTAGAGAGTGAACCCAGGGATGCCTCTGCCACTTAACTACATTTTTTAAGAAAAATATTTTGAGACAGAGTCTAAGCTGCTTAAGGCCTTGCTAAATTGATGATCCTGGCCTCAAACCTGCAATCCTTCCGCCTCAGCCTTGAGTCACTGGGATTAGAGACATGTACCATTGCACCCAGTGCAGAAGTTGTCTTTAAAATTTGGAATATCTGCATGGGTTATTAGTATCCTTAACCCGAATAAAATATGCCAAAATCTGATCTGTTGTCATGTTGGTGCAGAGAGTTTCAGATTTTAGGACATTTTGGACTTCAGATTTTTGAGTTAGGAATGCTCAACCTGTACTAATGATGCTAGGTATTTCTTTTATTTTATAGATAAATAATTTCTAAGAATTAGTCTTTGTAATCAATGTTCATTACTGAGGAGTTGCTAGTTTTCTTGGACTTGTGTGGGTTCTTTACATATTACAAAGGCTTTCCCTAACAATAGAATTGACACAGAACATACCACTTTGCAGTGGTTTATAAAGTCATGACAGTTGCCTCTAAAAACTAAATCCAACTTGCATGCCATCACTGTAGTGTACACAACACTGATTATTCATAATATGACCTTACTGCGAATTTGCCCAGATGATTAAAAGTAGTAACTGGCACTTAAGACAAAAAAATTTAAGGTACATCATTTCTTAGTGAGAAATCATAAATCTGATTTTAACAAACTGTAACAGAAAAAGCCTCGTAGTTTTTCTAAGTGCCATTAAAGTCTGCAATTTTTAATCAGTTTCAGGAAAAATTAACCACAAATCTGATTCAACTCTGCTTCATTTATACTTCAATCAATAAACTGTGGCAGTCCCAGCAGTATGGTTACATAGGATGGGCTGAGTGCAGACCACTCAATGTACATGTCAGCCCATTTTGTCAATGACAGTGTATAAAATTAAACTATTTTAGCCAGTTTCCTCAAACGTAAAATGGACTAATTTAATTAGTACCTCAGGAAAGTGTGTCTGGATTTCTAATATTTCAAAAACACATTTATTTTGAAAATGCTTTATATCCCTATTTATCTTCTCTTTCTTTCTGGTTTGAATTTTGACTAATTACATTAAATCCAACATTTGTATGTTACACTCAGTGTGGAGAAAATACGATGATAAAACCTATCAAATATGGTTTATTAACTTCTGTTTCTTTACTAAGAGCACAAATATACTAACTTTTAAAATGGACCTGGAACCATTAAAAGCATATTGGAAATACCAACTAAATATTTATACTTACACTTTGCGATCATTTAGAAGCATTCCATTCATTTTTTCAATAGCTCTTTCAGCTGCTTCCTGTGTCTCAAAATGTACAAATCCATAGCCCTTGGAACCATTTTCATCACAAACCACCTAGGGGAAAAAAATGTATAGCCACTTTTCATTAATCGCTATTGAAATCAACATTTTTCCAGTGTGCAGAGATAATTTGTTAGTGACTAACCCCAGATATTTTGGAAATAAAGACAGCCATTAACAGCACAGTTGCTATTTTAAGGACTAAAGTAGCTAAACACTGTGAATGTTTATCTGTCACATTTTTGCTTACCTTACATGAAAGGATGTTACCAAAAGCAGAAAATGTATCATACAGTGCTTTATTATCAATGGATTTGTCCAAATTTTTAATGAATATGTTGCCTACTCCACTTTTGCGAAGCGATGGATCACGCTGAGACCACATGATGCGTACTGGCTTGCCCTTTATAACATCAAAATTCATGGTGTCCAAAGCACGCTCCGCTGTAAGAAAGAAATTCTGAGTGAATATTACAGTAAAACTTTTATTGGCCACTTAAAAGTGTAACAAGACAGTGGTGGATAGAGTAGGTGGGCATATGGCCCCAGAGCTGAACTTTCTCCTTAAACTTCAAGATGATTGGACTTTTTAAAGTACTATACACTAGTCTAGATCTACACTGTATAATGCAAAAAACAAAACGAAACAAAAAAAACAGAAGCCTCAGACTTCATATGTGAAAGGATGGCATATTGATAATGTATTTGTGAAACAATATCTTCCCTTAAATGCCATTAAATTTAAAAAGCTTCTTTTTGTTCCTGGGCATCATAAAACAAGATTCCTTCACATACAATCTGTTCAATGAGCAATACAAAAAAAGACTAGGCAATTGTACATTATCGATAGGCTGAGAGCAGCTTCTAAATTTAAGCACTCAACTTTCCTATTTGCCAAAACTTTCCTATTCTATCGCTCGTCACAGCCAACAGTTCATCATTCTAACAATACATCATTCCCGAGTTATTTGGATTTTCATGACACAACAACCTATTAACATGTAAACAAATAAACTACAGCAAGATCTGTATAATACCTTCAAAAACTAACGTTTGGATACACTGGTTGCATAATAATCTCAAAATTTTTGAATACCTGTTCTACAATAGCCACAAACTCTTAACACTTTCTTGACACACAAAATTAACTTTATCTTAGACTACCAGTTAGTTTACTTAACAAGTGACAATTACTTAAGTGATTTCTGGATAAGGCTAGAAAACTTGAAAATCTATCCTACAATTAATTTTAGAGTCTATGAAGGATTGAATTATGTGCACTTGTACCATTAAAAAAACATTAAAGACTAAATAGAAAAAACAACTAAAGTAAAAAGACTAATCCCTGTAAAAAGGAGAATAGTCCATTTTGAAGCACTCCAACAACTTCAAAAATTCCATGCTAATGTTAACTGTAAAGTTATTGATGGGACAAAATTTCCAGCCACTTCTTATAAATGAAAGTTCCAGTTTCTAGAATATCTGATAATCAGCTGTCAGCTCATTATCAGTTGACCACACCTACTCAGCTCCCCTAGTTTTTTTTTTTAGCTGACTGAGCTTGAGTCTCTTTTGAATGAGTCACCTCTTCCTGTTAAATAGAATACTGGTCACTTTCTGAAGCTATTCCACGAGTTTCATCAATGCAGCAATAAATAGTGTTTTAAAAAGGAGAAAGAAAACCACTGAAAAACTACTTGGAATGATGATAAACTGTACATATAGAAGCCAAATAAGTGAAAGATGAAAAAATTGCTATGTTCTTTTATGGAACCAGTCTACTGATAATACATAGTATTTTGTAACCTAAAGTAACTTTTACAAATCCCCCAAAATTAAAAAATTGACTTTTTGAGATTTAAAAGTATGGCGCTTAAGAAAAAAACAAAAAACCCACAAACTTCCAAGTTACCATGCCTCTAGAATTGTTTTTCTATCAAGTTTTCAGGCTATGATTACTTGCCCCCAAAACTATTTTCCCTAATCTTATATCCAGTAATACGTTATTGCTCAGAGTTCAGAACTGTTAGGAAGTGGTATCTGAACTGTCTGCAGAGCAAAAAGGGCAGGAGAGCTACACTACAGTTTTACAACTTCTGGCTCATGGTCATTCAATGTTCTGGCTTACCCAAAATCTCAGTTATCAACTTTGCCTAGTGAAAAATACTCATCAACAACTAACTGAACTTAAGTTTTTCCACCCACATGGGCTTTTCTATTAAAATAAAAATGAATTCCTCATATTTTAGAAAACTTGATTAAATATTGAGGAGGCATAACTGGGACATATAATCAAGTGAAGCTAACTTCTGGAAGTCAACCCAACCACATAAAACTCCTCAGAACTCATCAGGTCACAGACTTTCCATTTATCAAAATTTGTTTTGTGGATTGTTTTAACTTTAAAATAAAAATACAAAACCATTTCAATCTATTTTGTACTCAATCATTCCCCAAGATTCATGGATAGTCTGGACCATTTTAAAAATAAGAAACTTGAACTACTTGACTGCTACAATAAAGCTAATGCTGCAGTCCAGGTTAGACTAACGAGTACCATTTACAGCCAAAATTAATTAATATATCTTAAAAAAACTCCTTAAAACCATAGGAGCTATTTCAGGGGAAAAAAAACACACACACATGCATCTAACACATTACCAGTACTATAAACTAAGGTCCAATTGGATAAAATTGACCTAAATTGTCTGGGAAACTGGTTTAAAAGATTTTCTTCCATGTCCCCTCCTCCCACCAACCTACATTTAACGCCAAGAAAAATGCTTGTCTAGGGAAAAACCCCAAATGCATCTCTCATTGAGTATTTCCATTTCTAGTTTCATCAGTCACTAACGCCTTAAAAAAAAAAAAAACCAGAACCACAAGCCTGAGGACCACCACCACATGTTCCCCTATCAACTTTATTCTAAGGCCTTATGGTCCCCCCCTTCCCCCACCCCGCTCCCCCGGCGATTGGGCCAGTAGCTGAACAGGCCTCGGGCCTGTGAGGTTACAGGGTTCAACACGTGGTATTTTTCAAGCACTGAATTGCACTTCCTCCACAGACCCGGGCGCCGGCCAGAGCCCTGGGTGGTGTGGGAGCACCTAAACCTACTGCGCGAGAAAGGTGCTCAGCGACCTGCACCCCAGAATCCCGCGGTTACTGGCGGGAGCGCAGTGGAAGAAGCGAATCTCTCCCACCCTCCTGGCGCGTCATCACCCTAAAGTTTGAGAGCGGCTGAAGACGAGAAAATGGTCGCAAAGGAGGAAGTGGCCGGGCATGCGAGGGGCGTGCGGATGCCGGCTGTCCCCGGGCAGAAGAACGTGGCTCCGGGCGACACGGTCAGGGGTGCCCGCGCCCGAGCGTCTCCCTTCCGGTCCTCGGGGGCTGACATGCCCTCCCGCTCCCCTCGCCGAGCCCCCCGGCCTAGCCACCCGCCTCCTCCCAAGCCTCATGGCCGCCCGCCCGCCGCCCTCCGGGCCTGGCTCTCACCGTCCGCCGGCTGCTGGAAGTTCACATACGCGTAGCCCAAGGAGCGGCGGGTGATCATGTCCCTGCAGACCCGGATGGAGAGGATGGGCCCGGCCGGGCTGAACTTCTCGTAGAGCATCGCCTCGGTCACGTCGGGGTGTAGGTCCCCCACGTAGAGCGAGGCCATGGGGTAGCTGGGGGCGCTGGGGTTCATCTCGGCACGGCTGCCCGCAGGGCCACAGGCCGCGACCTTTCCGTGAGAGGAGGAGAGCGAGTGCTGGGGCCGGGGGCCGGAGCCGGGGGGAGGGGAGCGGGGGCAAGCGCAGAGGGACAAAAATCAACCGGAATCGAAAACTACTCAACGGCCGCAGAACGGGGTCGATCAGCTGCCGCGGGCGGCGGGCTGCGGGCTGGGAGCGAGGCTGGCGGTGTCGGGTCCGGGCGGCGGGAAGGCCTCGGTCTCTTGGTTCCTTCTTGGAGCTGCTGCGGGGCCGCGGGCGGGCGGGTCGGTCTCGGCTGCTTCACCGGGTTATTTTATAAAAGAGGAAGAAAAAAAATAAAAGTCTCCGGCGGGGGAGACGCGGATTTTTTGTAAATTTTTTTTGGGTTTTTTAAAAGATTTTTTTAGATTTTTTTTGGATTTTTTTAATAATAAATGTGTGTTCCGAGCCCGGAGCACACACTCCGCACTCTCAGCACTAACCGCCGGGGAGAAGGGGAAGCACCGCCTCCTGCACCCTCTACTTATACCCCCCGCCGCACTCGCCCCGCCCCCGCGCGTCTGACGCCAGGGCCCTACGCGAACGTCAGCGCCGGAGGAGGAGGAGAAAAGGAGGCGAGGGGGCGGAGGGAAGAGAAAACAGGAGGAGGAAAAAGCAGAGAGGAAGGGAGAGGTGGCGGCGGCGGCTGCTGCGGGTGTGGGGGTAGGGCTGGGGCGGAGGGGCGGGGTTTCTGCGCACGCGCCGCGTCCGGAGGCGGGGCCACGCTGCGTATGACCGTGGGGGAGGGGAGAGCCGCTCGCGGGCGGTCCTCGGAGGAGTCGCTGGGACGGCCCCTCCCCTCGCACACCCCGCCCCCACCTCCACCGGGAGGAGCGTTAACCCGTCACCGCGGCTGTGGGCGGTGCGCGGGGCTTCCGGGTTCCTCAGCGCCAACCTCCCCCCACGTGCGGGGCCAAGAGGGGCTCTTCCCGCAGCTGCCACCCGGCTCCACTCGCTCGGGTCCCAAAGGAGGCTGGGCACCAGTGGGCCGGTGTGATCCCTTGCAGGCCCAGTTTCCGAAACGAGCGTGGAGGGAGCCGGGGTGGCTGTCCCTTTCTCCTACCCGGACCGCACTACGAGTCCCAGCGGGCAGCGCCGCCGCGCGCGTCGGCAGCCGAAGCGATGCCTGCTGGGAGCTGGAGTTCCCAACGGCCGCGGCGCTTGCTGACCTCAACTGGCCACGGGTCTGGGCCGCCGTCTCGGGGACCCCAACCGTCCTGGGCGCTGGACACTTGTAGTCGCCCCGCGGCACGCCCTAGAGGAGGGGGAGGGGGTTCCTCTTCCTCCCTGTCCTCTGGTCTCGGAGCCCAGCTCTCCGACTGTCCACTGGATGCTGTTTGTTCATCAGACAGCTTTAATTTGGGAAAATTGCATTGGGAGACTTTGGTCAATTAGTACTTAAAGATTCTCTGTTGAAATCATTGATTCGTGCTATATCTGCCAGACATTTTTTTGCGGTGGAAAACAGGAATCCAGAAGAATGTTTTTTCTTAAAGTATGAGTTTCTCATAATCACTTGTATAGGTACCAAAGCCCTGCAACCAGGCAGACTCAGGAATAATCTAAACCAATACAATTATACGTGTTGAAAACAATTTTGTACATTAGTTATGGGCTTTAATATAAATGCTTAGTTTAATTGACATAACAATACCAGCTATAGGAATGACATTAAGTCGACATATAAATTCCACTTTAAAATAGTAATATACTTTTGCAGTTTTTAAAACCCTTGCATAAACATCCTATCATTTGACAATCTTGAGTGGGAGGTGCAACAAGTAGTAATAAATTTATTTTACTGCTAGGGGAACTGTCTCAAGTTCAACAATTGCTCAATTTATTCTTTAATTCAATAAACTATAATACATGCGTACTATTATTGCCTGGCATGGACTACACACTTTGTATCCGTTCTCATTTCATTAGAATTTAAACCAACAGAATCCTCTGAAAGTGCTATTTTTCTCTTATCTTGGAAGAGGGTAATATTTTTGAAAAAAACATGTTGCCTCATGTGCTTGACAAAGCAAAACAGCAAAACTTAGAACTGTGCTTTAGAAAGACATCTATTACTAAACAATAAATCACTATTCAGTGTTTCAAAACTCTATGGTTAAAATCAACCCATCAGTATATTCCTCAAATAACATCAAGTGGAGAGTACTATATTTTTAAGAAAGATAGATGACAGACAAAAACAAATTCTTGTCCTCATGAGGTAACTATATAAACATAAACATTAAAATTAGTGCATTTATCAGGCTGTGACAATTTTCCATTAGGTTCTAAATCAGTTTTCTTCAAAATAAGAGGTTGAAAATTCCATTATTTTTTAAAAGAAAACTTGAGTTCATTTTAGTATTTTTTTTAAGTTACTGAACTGAGGCAATATTAAAAACTAAACAGTCAGAAGGAGAATACTCAATAAAAAAAGGTAAAGGGAAATCACCTCCAATAACTTGGCAAGATTATACCAAAAGTTAAAACTGCCCAACTACACATAATTAATTACTAAGAATATGACCAAACGCATTGGCCTGCGCCTGTAATTCAAGCTACTCAGAAGGCCGAGGCAGGAAGATTACAAGTTCCAGGCCAGCCTGGGCAGTACTGCCTCAGCCTCCCCAGTTCCTAGAATTACAGGCATGCACCACTGTGTCTGGCTTTGGGAAATTTTACCATAGAGCAAGAGTTTGGCCAAGTACTGTCTAAAGTGGGTTGAATACTCCAGTCACCAGAGATATCTTCCCTTAGGTTTCACCGGAGACTGGATTAAATAACTGTTACAAGACTTTTTGTTATAAATCCATTTGGTACAAACAAACTTCCAATTGATATATCCAATTAATAATTCAGCCTCCAGGGCAGCTTGGTAGGAAATAGAGGCCCTGATGGTTGATCAAAGCCTTCTAGTCATTAGAAAGACATGTTTCTTTCTAAGTTAATACTTTGGGAAGGGAGCTGGTCGTCAGGATTTTTAAACTGCTGTGGTTCTTGACATTTAGTGGACTCTATTGTTTTATTTTAGGAAGGTACAGTTGAGTATGTGCAAGCGAAGCTAGAAGCAGAATTTATCCCTTAGGAAAGGAGCTAGTAGAATCAGGAGAAGGGAGTAAGAGCCCATCCCAGGTGAGATTTGGAACTAGAATCAAGAACCTGTTCCCTTGATCCATCAATCACTCTTCTCACCTCCAACCAGCACCTTTTTCTCATATTAGAAACTTATTTTGTGGATCAGAAAGAAAATAAACCTTTCTTTACTGACATATTCCTCTTTCATTCAATCACAGCCATGGTTTTTATTTTTATTCTCCTGTCTTTTCTTGATTCCTCAACCTACTGTAATATGGCTTCCTTCACCTCCACTCAGACTTGCCCATTGATAGTCATCAATGATCTCGCTTCTATTTGAGAAATCCTGTGGACTTTCTTCAGGTTCGTTTTACCCAATGTTTGCCCAATTTGTCCCTGTTTTCTTCCATTCTTTTTAATACATTCTCTTGGCTTCTGGGATACACTCTCCTACTTCTAACTCATGAAATCCTCATCTCTAGTAACCCTTCCCTGACCACCAGACTGGGCTGAGTACTCTTCCTGTGGACTTTACTCTGACCACCCCTCTGCCACAATATTTACTATATTATATTAAAATAACATGTTCATAAACTGTCTCCTAAAATAAGTTGAAGCCCCACAAGAGAGCCTATGTCATATTTATCTATATTCCTACCACATAACACAAAATTCGGCTCCCTGGTGGTTTGTTCTACCTGAAGGAGAAGGCCAGTCAGGCTTTTGAACTAATCATTGATAATGGTTAGCCCATAAGGAGGTTTCTTTGACCTATTGTTCCCACGGATGCATAGGGCCCTGTGCACTCCAGAGCACTTGGCCTGCTGTAGCATACTGTTTCTGGGCTTCCCTGGCTATGGCAGGCAGTATTTCCTAACATACTGGTTGGGCTCTCATTTCTGGAGCTAAGCTTGCGGGTAATTGATTTTGAGTATTTGAAGTCAGGTGATTAGAAACAAGCAAGGACTACTGGACAAAAGGAGTTTCTGGACCTCTAAAACTGAAGACACTGTACAATGGTGATTCTACTATGCTTTGACACCCATCAGGGGCCATGAGACAACCCCTTCGTGGACTTGAAAAGTCTGGTTGTTTCTGATAAAGGAACTAAAGCTACAAGTAAAAGGCAGTGAGTAGAATATTTGCCAGTTCCTTTTGCCTTCTTGATTAACTGCTCTCATTTGCTCCATAGTCTTTATTTTTTCTGAGGATTGAACCAGGGTCTCAGGCAAGCTAGGCAAGCACTCTACCACTTAGCCATATCTTCAGCCCTCTATTATTATTATGATTACTATTATTATTATTGAGAAGAAGTCTTTCAAAGTTGCTTAAGCTGGAAGAGAAAAGGTTTATTTTGGCTGAGTTTCAGAGATTTCAGTCCATGATGATTTGGTCCTGTTGCCTTGGGCCTGTGGTACCATGTACATAATGGCAGGAGCAGGTGGTGAAAGAAGCCTGTTCGCCTCAGCTGGAAAGCAAAGGGAGAGAGAAAGACGAGAGGCCAGGGTCCCAATATCCTCTTCAAGGGCATGCTCCATGAAGCCCTTCTCTTCCATGAAACCCTTAGAGGTTCCATTATCTCCCAATTCCAACATGGGCAAGGGACCAAGACCTTCTCTTTGGTCTTAAAAAAAAAAAAAAGTGCTGCATTTATCTGCCTTGCCTATGGTATCCACTTGAGATTGCAAGCTATGGAATAGAATAATGTCTTTATATGTGCAGCACCTCACTGTGGTTGCCTAAGAATGTCTAATGATACCAGCATCATTTGATCAACGTGTTTCTATTTAATGAATACACTCCAAGGTTCTCCAGAGAACTTGTTCACTTGAACTTAATCAGAGATTTATAAATAATTTTCAGCATATATTCAGAATACATCCAGATTAATTTATAGTATTTTTTCATAATGTAAGACAAATTAAAGTTGACTGCTCTTATAAAATCTTTAGGTAACTCTGAGAAATGTATTTGAGATGGATAATGCAGTGAATGTAGAAGCTCTCTTCCTGTTGAAGGGTATACTTTCTGTTGTTCCTTAAAACAGAAAAATATTATATGATGTCTATAAGACTCAAATTATACCATATTTCAGAAGATTAGCTACCTGTTTCATTGGTTTGCTGGGTTGATGAGGAACATAACATCTATAAAATCAAATCTATAAATTGTCATGCCCTTGATCAGATGGATTTCCTATAATGTAGCCCCTTTACATTTTGCATCTTCCTCCATATGTAGTACATATTTTTTCCACACCAATCTAGAAGGAAAGAAAGGATTTATAATAATTTGGAATTGAGTCTCATCCCTAGATTGTGTGCCCAATGATGTAACAACACGAATTTTGAGAAAGTAGCTGCCAGGTAAGAAGGCATAGATTCTGAACCAGAGACCCATGTAGGGTCATAAACACAAATTCATAAACAGAAAAAATATTAGGATAAAAGGGTAGTTAATGGTTTTGCTGTAGAAGATAAGAAACTCAAAAAATCTCAAAATACAAAGATTTTTTTACTAAGTGTTCTTCTGAGGGCATAACCATCTGTGCTAAACCACTGACTCTATTCCACTGATTGTTAAATACAACAGGGATACTACCTCCCTAATAGGATTTAATAGGATTATTGTAAAGGCTTGAGTGAGATAATATATGTAAACTTAAATGACATAATGTATCTCCCATTCTTCTAGCCACACATATAACCACACATTAATTGATTTGGCAGATACCAAATTCAAATTTGTGGCAGAAGTATTAAACAGAGACATATACAAGGTATACCCAAAGATACAACTGTTACTGTCCTCAACTAAGTTCGGAGAACAGAAAAATCAGTGACCACACTGAGACAGTATTAAATTATAGATGCATAAGAGAAAACTAACTTAATTATATATTAAGTGAGGGGTCAATGTAGGAATACTCTGAGCTGAATTGTACTCTAGAATCACTGTTCTTAAAAGCACAAACGAGTATATAGCTTAAGATACAAAGAATAACAAAAATACATTTCAGGTAAATAGAAGAATTTTATGAATATTAAGAGCTAATATTTACTGAACTTGGATATTTATCGAACACGGGTAATTTTATGGCCTCATCATACAAGTTGATCAGGGAGGAAACTCAACTATTGCCAATGAATCAACTGAAGCTTAGGAAGTTGAACCACACTGATGCAAATACGGGCAAGTGTGAGTTTCAAAGGATGAAGTCTTTGATCTGGGAATTAAGAGGGACCCAGTACTTGGAATGATAAAAGGAAAGGGCATTGTAAGGTGAAGGAAATAACATCAGGAATGTCATGGGGTGAGAATGAGCAGCAAGTGTGGAGGGGATGACAGAATCCCATAGAGGAAGCAGGGTAGGTGGAGGAGCAGGGCAAGCACAAGGAAAAACAGACCAGGGCTTGAAAACTGGAAAAATAGATGGGGCTTGAATAAAAAGGGAGTGCAGGAACTAATCTTTTGTCCCAATTTTTTTTCATAAGGTAATTCTGGTGGTAGTCTAAAGTGCTGGATTTGAAAGATGAGAGACAAAGGAGACCAATTAAGGTATTCTTGGAATGGTACCACTTTGATCTTCCTGGAAGTAAAAACAAAGAAAACAAGTTCTTACTGTCTAATGAGAAGAGGCATGTCAGGCTTATTCAGGAAGACTTTTTTTTTTTCCTGTACTAAAACTTAAAAAAAAATATATCATGTAACTCTTTATATAAAGGACGTTGAATGACATAATTCCTTCATTCATTATAAATCATATATTTATTTAGGCCTACAGGGTGTGCTGTTTAATGTACTGCAAATAAAATATTAAAATCAGCGAAGTTTCTGCCCTCATAGAACTTCCTTTCTAGAAAGAATCAGGCAACTGTCTAAAATAGTGATTTTTCTTGTTAAAATGCAGGAAAAATTTTCATGTGGATTTTTTTCTTTTGTCAACTCTCAGTAGTGGCTAATTATAATCCAGTAAAAGCATTTTGTTGAGAGCTGAGTTTGACATAAAGCTCACCAAATCTGTAGAAAACAATGGTGTTGCAGCCTCTGGGTACCATACTTCAATTATAGGTGGTTTCGGCAGAATTTTTTAAAAGTTGATATTGTTATTTTAATTATTATATCGTATTATTTTATTTGTTTGTTTGTTTGTTTGTTTATGTGTCATTTTGGAGATTGAGCCCAGGATGCTTTACCACAGCTACATTCAGTCCTTTGGATTTTTTATTTAGAGAGAGGATCTTGCTAAGTTGCTGAGGCTGGCCTGGAACCTGTGATCCTCCTGCCTCAGCCTTTAGAGTCACTGGGTTTACAGATGTGTGCCACCATACCCAGCCACATCTTTTTAAAACTGGATTACAAAATAAGAAGAAGAAAAAAAAATGTTTTAAAAAATCTAAATTGAAGTCACTTTCAAACTGAGATCTCTGGTAAGTGACTAAAGGACAACTATTATGGGAAGATGATTAAAAAGCAATGTATATATTTACATATATATACTTTACTCATTAACATATATTTACTGAGTGATGTGTTAAGCACCCTTGAACACTGCAGATACAGAAATGGGCAAGAAAATACCTACCTTGAAAAATGGGTAATGACATCAACATCATAGAATTTACCTGCTTTTTTAAAAATCTTAGATAAAGAATTATAAAGTTCTCCAGAAAATTTGACTACTTGAACTTCCTTAGAGATTTATAAACAATTTTTATTTATTTATTTTGGTACCAAGATATAAATAATTTTTGAGCTGTAGCTTTCTAGAATATATATAGAATAACATACATCTCCTTATGTAAGATAAATCAGAGTTGACTAGTTTCATGAGGTGTTAAAGTCTAACATCAAGAGGACTATTTGGTGTGCATAATGAGGAAATATAATAACTCCCAACTGAAGAAATGTACTTTCAGGAGACCTCTGTAACAATAGAATATCGTATGGGAAAAATCATAGTGTCTGGCACGACAGCCGTGATTGCCGAAAATTGCAATGTAATGCAACGAACGGTGCAGCCGTAGGTGAGCACGAGGCGCTCTCGGTCCACAAGCAGGCAGGTTAAAATCCACTTAGGGAGTGTTTGGGGCTGAGGGCAAGAGAGGAGGGAGCCTCTCTTGTTAAATTTAACAATATTAATTAAATAATTAACAATATTGTTAAATTTAACAATATTAATTAATTATTAAATATTGTTAAATTTAACAATAGCCTCCCTTTAACAATCCCTCTTCCTCAAAACAAGTCAGGGGAGCTGAGTGAGGCTCAGAGGAGATCAGCCTGCAGCTTAACCCCAGGTCCAGGCCCACTAGCAACGTGCACAGTGACAGTGCCACCTCCACGGGGTTAGACCCTGAGAGAGTGCCAAGGTAGGTAATAAGTGGCCTACTTATCAGATTAAATGAAGAAACCAGTTCCCGTTTATACTATTAGGCAGCTCCTGTAACTGCTTCATTGCTCTGTCTTGCTTTTTCTTCTAAGAAACCAACAAGGTGTGAACATCTTCCTTCTTGAAATCTTTCTTTTGGCTCATCAGCAGGCTGAACAAGGAAATCTATTTATGCTAAATAGTGGATAACTGTCTTGTTCTCACAAGTGTGTGTCAAATGATTTCAATGACATAGCTAGGTATCTGTCCAGTGCATTTCTGTCCTGGAAGTCTATAGTTGCATAGTCTGGATTTCAAATCTCCTTTTAATCAGTCAGAATTATTTTAGGTTAGCCAGAGATACCATTTCCTGTTTACTAAAGATTTTGGAATATTGTTCATTTCCTTCCATAAAGAAACCTGTCATTAATGGGCTGGGATTGTAGCTCAGCGGTAGAGCGCTTGCCTCGCATGCGTGAGGCCCTGGGTTCGATCCTCAGCACCACATACAAAGCAATAAAATAAAGACATTGTGTCTATCTACAACTAAAAAAATATTTAAAAAAAAAAACAAAAAAACCTGTCATTAATAAGATAAACTGCACTTGAGGGGTGGGGTTTAAGGTCATTGGCAGAGCGATTGCCTAGCATGCAAGGCCCTGAGTTCGATCCTAGACTCTGTGGGATGAAAAAAAACCAAAAAAGATAACTTGCACTTGAAAAAAAATATCCTAGTTTCTTGAGAGGGAAGAATGAGAAGCTGAGAGCCACTACCATGCAAAAGCTCAGAAGTGTCAAAAGCCTCATAAGAGTTAAGACAAGGGGACGGAACACATATTTTTTTAAGTATTAAACACACAAAATGAAGACTTTACTATGATTAGCAAAATAATTGGTCAGGTCATCTTTTGTGAGATGCATTCCAGGAGAAGAGTGGAAAAAAAAGTTTCAATAGTTTTACTGTTAGTATTAATATTTGTGGGGCTGGAGTTGTAGCTCAGTGGTAGAGCACTTGCCTAGCATGTGTGAGGCACTGGGTTCAATCCTCAGCACCACATAAAAAATAAATAAATAAATAAATAAATAAATAAATAAAGGAATTGTGTCCATCTACAACTAAAAAATATTTTTAAAATTTTGTCTTAGTATTTGTTATTTTTTTTGTATTGTCAGGTAAAAGAAATAAATTAGGATAACTGTTCAAAAGTCCAACATTTTTACCTAGAGTCATAGTTGAATGTTTCATTGAATTTTAAAGAAAGGGAAATTCAAGTATAATTGGAAAGAAAAATAAAAATTGAAGTAGTCATGCAGTAATGTGAGAATTAAGTTGGAGATATTAATATAAACTAATAATATTTTATAAAATACATCTTCTGTAGTTCTGTACAATGAAATGGCCAAGGAACACTATTACTCCACCATGCGCTTGATCATATGTACTCCTACTATCTAAATTATAGGATCTACTATCACTTTTCACTTAAAGGCACTGACATGCCTTAGGAAGACAGCTGATTCCCTGCTGGGTCTGGGAAGGTGTAGGTGGGTCTTGAAACATTTCACTGGGCCAGAAAAGAAGGATATTGAAAAATAATAATAATGATGGTGTTGCACGGAAGAATACAAAAGCCAGTTGAAAGGGATGATTATTGACTAAATTCTGTCAATTTGAATATCAATAGGAAAATAATGACTACAGACATTAAAATGCATTAGTTTGTGAAAAACTGAGTCCATAATGATAACAAAAATGAGAAAACTTGACAAACTATACTAAAGTTTAATTTAATTGAATCGCATTACTTACTGCTATTGACTCACGTATTGTATAGGTGTAGAATACCAAATTCAGTGAATACCAAGTATGTTTGTTTTATTTAATCTAAGTTTACATTAGAAAAATAATTCTTTAACTCCTAAGCCATAATTGCCTGTGTCTGACTAGTGCATACTGATTTTTTGTACTGACAAAATTGTTTGCATAGGCATCCATCCAACTTATCCCTGCCTGCCCAGAAATCTAATACTGGGAGTTTTTATTGCATCTCAAAATGTTGTTCTAGTGAGTCATCTTAAGAAAATTAGTGTTGGAATATATTTGAATTATTGTACTCTTGTGTTTCTCTGCATTGATTAGCTAAGTTTGAAATGCTAGTTTATAACCTTAGGGGTATTTTGCCTAAGTCTATAGCAGGCTGTCCAATAAAATGTCCCAGGATGATAGAAATGTTCTATATCTGGGCTGTCCAATATGGTAGCCATTAGTCACACGAGGCTATGTCTACTGTGCATTGGAAATAAGATTAGTGTGACCAAGGAGCTGCATTTTTAATTTAACTTAAATTTAAATTATAAAGTAGACACGTGGCTAGTGGCTACTGTATTGAACAATATAAGTATAGATTTTAGACACATGCATGCGTGTGTGTGTGTGTGTGTGTGTGTGTGTGTGTGTGTGTATGTGTTTCTGGGGATTGAACCTAGGGCCCCATGCATGCTAGGCAGGTGCTCCACCTCTGAGCTAGATCCCCAGTCCCTCAGACCTCTTTTTAATTAGAATAATTTTGGGTTTACCCAGTTTTGCTACAACAAGAAATGTTGAATGAACAAATATTGAATATATTTCAAATATAAGGTCCAGAATTTGAGATAATTTGGACAAATATCATGCCTTTCAAATAATCCCTCCTGACTGAATGATTTCCATGAGGTTTTTATTTCATCAACATCTATCTGGAGTCCTATTTACTTTTTTGGTAAGACAGAGACATCCAGTATGTTTGAATCACGATTATCCATTTAAGAAGTGATGCTGTGTATGCCAAAATGGTATGTGCTCTTCATCTTGTAATCCTTAGTGACTAACCCAACATGTACTGGTATCTTTGTCAACATTTATTAGTCAGTGCCCACTTCATCACGACTGAAAAATATACTTTTGCTGGGTGCGATGGCTCATGCCTGTAATCTCAGCAACTTGGGAGGCTGAGGCAGGAAGATTGTGAGTTCAAAACCAGCCTCAGCAACTTAGCGAGGCTCTAAGCAATTTAGCAAGACCCTATCTCTAAATAAAATATAAAAAAGGGCTGGGGATGTGGTTCAGTGGTTAAGTGCCCCTGGGTTCCATCTCTGATACCAAATATATATATATAATATGTATATAATTATACACACATGCACACACTTAGTAAAAATATTTTTATCAATGTCAATTTATTTGATCTCCTTAACCCCCTCTACTCTATAAAGCATCTTTTTTTTTTTTTTTTTTTTTGGTACTGGAGATTGAACTCAGGGACACTGGACCCCTGATCCACATCCCCAGCCCTATTTTGTGTTTTATGTAGAGACAGGGTCTCACTGAGTTGCTTAGCACCTCGCCGTTGCTGAGGCTGGCTTTGAACTCGCGATCCTCCTGTCTCAGCCTCCCTAAGTGCTGGGATTACAGGCTTGCGCCACCGCGCTTGGCTTATAAAGCATTTTTTGCTGGTGACTTCCAGAAGCTCAAGGGAGATTAAATTTTGGTCAAACTGGGTGCAGTGGCACATGCCTGTAATCCCAGCGGCTCGAGAGGCTGAGATGGGAGGATTGCAAGTTCAAAGCCAGCCTCAGCAACCTAGCGAGGCACTAAGCAATTCAGTGAGATCCTGTCTCTAAGTAAAACACAAAATGGAGTCGGGGATGTGGTTCAGTAGTTGAGTGCTTCTGAGTTCAATCCACAGTACAAAAAAAAAAAAAACAACTTTGCTCAAAACAGTGCCACTGATATGAACTAGAACTAGTAAATGTACTTAACTCTTCCAAGTCCAACTTCTCAGTCTAAATCCTCGCCTATTTCAACTACACCACAGCTACTCTCACACTCTATTTACGTAAAACTTTTTAGCTTATGAAGTACTTCCACATAAACTATCTCCTTGAATTCTCTTTACAACCACTGTGGTTGGCCAATGTGTTCTTCCTGAAAAAATTTGTATCATCTCCTTAAGGAAACAATACACATGCAAAACCAAAGACATTATTATAGAGTAATATAAACATACGGAAATTAATTACAGAGATGTATACAGATGCTGAGCAGATTGTGAATTGCGTATTGCCAAGCAAGATCTACGATAAAGCCTAAAAACAGGTGAGGGCTTAACGGGCTTTGGAGGAGGAGGGAAAAACCAGATTTGAAGAACTGAAAACAAGAAGGGGCCAAGTGTGGTGGCACACACCTGTAATCTCAGCAGCTCAGGAGGCTGAGGCAGGAGAATAGTAAATTCAAAGCCAACCTCAGCTTTAGCAAGGCCCTAAGCAACTTAGTGAGACCCTATCTCTAAATAAAATATAAAAAGGGCTGGGGATACGGCTCAGCAGTTAAGTGCCCCTGGGTTCAATTCCTGGTACCAACCAACCAACAAACCAACCATGAAGGGCCAGAGCCTTCCAGACAGGGGAAATGGTCTATGATAATGTGTGTGTGTATAGGCACAACGTCAAATGGAGAAGGTGGTCAGCAAATCAGCTTGACGCAACGAAAAGGGTGCTTCAAGATGTAATGAAAGATGAGGCCACTAAGATTAGGAGTACTCCTAGTTAGTGAAAGAACTCGGACGTCAAGGGTAGCTTAGGTTTTATTTGACAGACGTTAGGGAGTCAGGAAAAGCTCATGTGAATAAAATGTTAGAAACAAAGTCTAATGAATTACAGCAGGACCGTAATAAAAGACTGTTGCCGTAATAGTGTGCAATACATTTGGTGTAAAGCCACCTAGTCATAGATGGTAGTGACTTAGGAAGTTGGAAGAAAGTGGACCTAGCCTAAAAAGGCTCATCAGAGCTGGACAGAGTGGATTTCAGGCAGAGGAAAAAGAGAGGAAACCGTGAAAAATGACTGAGAGTTTTCCAGCCTATTGGGTTGAGTTATTGCGGTAGAACAAAACAGTTTATTTCTTTTATTTCTTTTTTTAATTTTTTTTTTTAGTGTCAATGGATCTTTATTTTATTTATTTGTATGTGGTGCTAAGAATCGAACCCAGTGCCTCACGCATGCTAGGCAAGTGCTCTACCACTGAGCCACAGCCCCAGCCCCAAAACAGTTTATTTCTGAAGGGAAGCCTTTCAACTGAGGCCAAGAGTAGAGAAGGGGTTAAGGAAGTGACAAGCTATGATTTTGAAATGCAAAGTTGAAGATGACGCAAGGAGGTTCAGTTGCAGGCCTGTAGGCGACTGGAGAAACGAGTCTGTAAGAAGGTGAGAAGTCAGAGTTCATGTTGTGCTCCTTTTTTGTTAACCTCTGACTCTTCCCAACCCCTGCTCCCTGGCTGCCTGCTCACACTGCCTCAGATGTTCTATTCTTGGCAATTTGCTATTGGGAAGAATTCATATTTACAGATTTTGGATATTTCCCTGTGAATTTTCTCTATGGTAGCATATGAAAACAAAAAAAAAAATTAAAAAAATGCATTAAAGGCTTTTCACCCTGAAACAGTTATTTAGAAGTTACTCTGACTTTTAAAAATTAATATCCATTCCAGCTATAATCGTAGCACTTAGGGAGGCTGAGACTGGAGAATTGCGAGTTCAAAGCCAGCCTCAGCAATGGTGAGGCACTAAGCAACTCAGTGAGACCCTGTCTCTACATAAAACACAAAACAGGGCTAGGGATGTGACTCAGTGGTTGAGTGCCCCTGAGTTCAATCCTCAGTACCAAAAAAAAAAAAAATTAATATTCATTCCTTTCAAATTCAAAATTGTAAGCTTTTACATTAAACACATCCACTTTTTCTATTTATAAATCTAACAAACTGATGTCTGATCCACTTGGCTAATCATTTTAAACTGTATTTACTAATTTAATAATTTGACTTTTTAAAAAAATACACCAATTTTCTGATTAACAAACTTTCCCAAATTCTTATTTATTTACTTTGTGGTACTGGGGATTGAACCCAGGACTTTATGCATGTGAGGCAAACACTCTACCAACTGAGCTATATCCTTAGCCCTCAAATTCTCAAATAATTCTTATTAAACTAATAAATTAAACAAATGCATATAGTGAGTTGTAATTTCTCTTAAAAATTCCAAAATAGTGTATAAACTTATAAAAGATTTTTAACTTAAAATCAAAAGCTAGATCAGACAGTTGTACATTTAAAATCAGCATTACAAGTTTAAATTTTAGTTGTTTTATTAAACATTAAAAGTATTTCTAAATGGGCATTGTGGTGCATACCTATAATCCCAGCTACTAGGTAGGCTGAGGCAGGAAGACAGCAAACTCAAGGCCAGCCTCAGTAGCTTAGCAAGATCTTCGGCAACTCAGCAAGATCCTAAATAAAAAATAAAAAGGGCTGAGGATGTAGCTCTGTGGCAAAGCACCTGGCATCAATGCCCAATACCCAAAACATTTTAAAGAGATTTTAAAAATTATTTCTAATAAATATTATTAAACATTAAAAATGTTTAAAATATCAAAACTAGAAGCTTTTAAAATATTGAATGCATAGATTCCTAAAAAAATACTATCATCATATCTTTACTTAATTCTAAACCTTCTCAAGATTGAGAGAGATGCATATCCATTAGAAAACAATTATATCATCCCAAGCAAATCTGGGAACACCTTCCCAAGAAATGTTTGGGTTTACCCTCTTGGCTAGGAGGGTTGCCTGTAGTCAGAGGATACCTTGGCCTCTGTGTCTCCAATTCTTGGCTTCTCACTCCTGGCATCCCAAAGAAAGGGGGTTTAACGCTCTCAATGTAAACAGAGTGGGCCAGGTATTCTTTCCCACAATGCCCTTCAAGGCTTGTATTCCCCCTCTCAGGATTTCAGTGCAGTCAGGAAGCCCCTGGAGGCCCTGACCTCTTGGGCCTGTTCTAAGCCAGCTCTCGTTAAGTACTTACTGCAGCCTGAATGTCTCTGATCTCTTGTCACCCATAGTGGGGAGAAAAGTACATTGTTAAGATTAAAATCAGTCAATACAACCAGCCCCTCTTAGGAGAAAACAACTGTTTTTAGCAAAGCCCTTTCTTAGGCCATCTACATTGTCAAAAGGAGAAGATGGCCGGAATAAGTTAGGAGTCAAATGGCTTCACATAGGGAAGAATAAATTTTGAGTTCCAGAGGACAATCTGAGAGGGAAGGGGAGAAAAATTAAAGCAAATGAGGAGAGAGAGGAGTCCAGCTCTGAGGAGAAGGAAGGCAGATGGATGAACTCCAGGGAAAGGGAGACACACCAATTCTCTGTTGACAGGAAAGGTACTGCTCATAACTGCTCTGCATTCCTGTCCCTGTTTGACCATGGCAGTGTCTGATGTGTTGTGGTTGGTCAGTGCTGGAGAGATTTACAATAGAGAGACCCATGAGGAGCCATCTCAACTGACCAGGAATGATTTCATCGTGGCATTGGCTGGAATGGAATGGAAGCCACAGACTAAGGAGAATCTCAGGGACACTGGTGAAAGTGAGAGTGAGAGTCCCAGTGACAGTGAATGGTACAACCATTCAAAGAAGGAATGGAAAAAGGCGTGGTGGCGCAAGCCTGTAATCTCAGCACTTTGGGAGGCTGAGACAGGAGAATCACAAGTTCAAAGCCAGCCTCAGCAATAGTGAGGCACTAAGCAACTCAGTGAGACACTATCTCTAAAATACAAAATAGGGCTGGGGATGTGGCTCAGTGGTCAAGTACCCCTGAGTTCAATCCCCAGTACCCAAACAAAAAAGAATAGAGTCAGAAAATCAGTAGAGAACAAGAGGTAGCCATTTGAATAGGATATGCCAAGACCTCAAATGGGATCTGTACCAGGAAATTATGCCATAGCAGTGATATTTGGAATAGTGTGAGTGAAATATGTTTCTGAGGGATTGAATTTAGAGAGGAAAGAACAGACTGTGTCCAACAAGACAGTGTGAGAACTCTGTACATCAGAATTAGGGAGATGAGCCTTTGAGCCTTTGAAGATAGTGGACAGCAATGTTGTGAAGGAGAACTTGGATACTGCCAAATCATAGAGACATAAGGAGCAAAATAAACTTATCCTGAATATAAATAAAACATGCAATTCAGATTAGTCCATTAATCACTATTAAATGCCTTCTGTATGCTTGACTAAGAGAATACAGATATAGATAAAACAAGGTCCCTGAGGCTGACCAGAGAAAGCCACTCTCTAACCCCAGGGAAATTCTTCTAGAAAATAGTCTGCCTGGGTGTGGAGGTGCATTACCAGGAGGACCATGGCTATGCTGAAGGTCAGCGGTCAGTTTTCACTTGGGATCACACTCACCCTGAGGGTTTGATAAAGCACAGGTTACTGGGCACCACCCCTGAGGTTTCTGATTTAGTAGGTCAGGGGCAGAGCCTGAGACTATGCATTTTTATCAAGACTGTAGGTGATGCTGAGGAGGTGGGTCCAGGGGCTGCACTCCATACCCACTGTGCTGGGCTGATGGTTGGTGGACACACAGTGCTCGCCCTTCCCCCCTGCTCTGTAGGTCCTAGCATATGATCCCGGATATGCCTTTACTTCCTTCCTCTAGAGTCTTTTCATCACAATTGAAACAGCTGCTATGGCAACTTCTAGCCCTAAAATATTGTTTAAAAGGTGCAGCCTTTGAAAATAGTGCTGGGGTGGAGGTGCAGGAAAGTAATCACTGCTTAAACTTCTTCCCACTACCCCCACGCCCCACCACACCTCCCCAATACAGCCCCACCCCTGCTTCTGATAATGATGAATGCGTGTTAAAGTTTCTAGTTCCTATTAGTCTGCCACAGAGAGGCCTTCATCATGAACTTAAAAACAAGGTACAGAGGCTCCATCTTTTTGGTGCTAGGGATTGAACCTAGGCCCTGTGTGTTCGTGAGGTCTCCCACTGAGCTACACCCCCAACCCCAAAGCTTGCCTGTTAAACTATGAAATCTACACTCAAAGGATCAAAGCATGAGCCAAAAGGATGGCCTTTGCTAACAGGGCCTTTTCAGTAACTACGGTAGAGGATTAATGAGAGAAAAGCACCCAGACCAGGGATGGGGGAGGGACATGATACGGGGATCACAGAGGCTGGCATTGGCAGTGAATATCTATCTCGGCTTTAGCCAGGGAAGAGGTAATACTAAAGAACAGTCTACTATCACGATTCCATCTGCAAGCCTTTTCCTGATGTGGGAGATAGAGGAATGACACTTTTTAATCCTAATTTCAGTAGTTAATTAATCTAGTATCCATGGTTCTGATTTTCATTCATTTCTGTGTATAGGTGTGTTTTCAGGGAAAAAAATACACTGGTCTTTCACATTCTAGTACAACAATTTTTAGGAAAGTTATAGTTCTTGTTGAAATGGGTTTCCTCATATTCCAACTTTATTTTTGTAAGCAATTACTTAATTTGAGTCTGCCATTGAGAAATGGATCTGTTCTTAATATGCTAATGAAATCAGGTTTCTGAAACTACCAGGATGAGTATCGAATCCTGGACTGGAGAATTTACCAAGAAATCGTCTTAGAAGACAGTTGCTCATCTTCCCAGTTATTTCTCAGGATGTGTAATCATAGGGTGGGGCGACAGGCAGCCACAACCCACCCTGGAGGATCAGAGAATTCTTGGAGATGATAACATCTGATTATATCTTAAAGGGTGAGTTAGAGTTTACTGTAAAGGGAAGTGAGCAGGGCCTTCCCTGCGTAATCCAGGGCAGAGAGGAGAGATCAAGTGCTGAGAGTTAAGGGCATGAGGAGTACCGGCTGGAGGGGGGAGTGGGGAGTGGCTGAGAAATCGGGGTCAGATTAAGGAGAGCCAGGAGTCTCATGGGAAAGAGGGAGCCCTTCACGTTTCTAAGCAGAACAACAGGGAAAACTTGATCCCTCCTGCTTTAGGGTAGAATATGGCTCTAAGAAGGAGCTAGTCCAGTTGCAGTTAGGTCGTCGTCCAAAGGAGAGATGGTGAGTTCTGAGCTGTTGTACTGGAGGAGAAGCATTTAGGAAGCAAACACTAGCAGAATTTAGTATTTGGACACAAAATGCTATAAAGAAAGATAAGGAAGATGGCGACAGCTAGGAAAACATCCCGATTCTGGTTTGGATGTTTGCGTGGAAATGGTGCACGAGGATCATCCTTTCCTAAACCTTACTGTGATGCGGACCCATCCTGAGATGCTGCTGTGGACACACTCGTTTCTGCGGGCCTTCCTTTCTTTCTGCTTTCCTCTTGCCTACAAATGATTAGGAACAACACCCTAAACCAGGCAGAAAGAACCCTTGAGGCCAATACTAGTAGAGGAGCCAGGGTGAACCCTTTCCCCAGTGTCCCCACTATCACTCTCTCACCAGACCCCTCTAACCTTCTCCATCTTTTTGCTTCCCTGCACTGGTGGATGAAGGATTCCAGTCTTCCATTCCAACAAATATCCCACCTCATAAGGGAGTAACAGCCCGGAGGACCCTGCAGGAATGTGTGCAGCTCTCAGCGCTGCAATCTGGCTAAGAAGAGGAGGAACATCATCCGTAGACTCTTGAAATTGGAGTGTTTTCCTGAGCCCCTTCCCCTTCAGTTTGGAATAGAAAGCAAAGGTAGTACCCCTGCTCCAATTCCTCATGCCTTGTGCAGACCCCCATTTCTAGGGTCAGGAGAGCCAGCATCTTATGGCATATGAGATTCTCCATCATTCCCAAGGGATTCAGGCTCAGCCAACCAATGGACACTGGCTTCCTGAAGGAGAAACATATTTAAAGTACAATTCTCTAACAGCTAGGTGAAGGAAAGTCCTAGGGCTTCTTTCTCTGCCAGGCCAAATTTGAACCCAATTGAAATGGTGTGTATGATTCTTCTGAAGGAAGACTGGTCTTTCACTTGGAATCTCCCCAGGTTCTCAAAAGCAAGGGCAAAACAACCAACCAACAAGGAGGAATTAGGTCCCTTCTCTTGTCAGTGGTGGATCCTTCCCTCAACCAGGACACAAGGGCTTCCCTACTTACCACCAACAGAAGAATCTGTTTCTGAAGAGGAAGGAAGTCTATTCAGCCTGAAGTTTTGAGCCCATTCTGGAAGTTTTGTCCTAGTCTGACAGGTTGGGACCAGTCAGTACCACAGGTTCTGTAAGTTTGCTCACTGAAAGTTTTCATACTTCAGGGAAAAGACATAAGAAAACAACAACAACAAAACATTTGGAAGAGAAAATAAAAGAGTGAGAGATAACAGAAACATGCACACGATGCACTGATAGATTTTTATTTGTGTATGCATGCAGTGCTGGGATGGAACCCAGGGTCTCACACGTGCTAGGCAGTGTTCTACCACTGACTACACCCTTGGACCATCGCTTTAAGTCCGAAAGACTCAAGCAAGCCTGCAAGAAGAGTCAATGGACAAAGAGAGATTCAAGATGTAAGAGAGATTTAATGATGGAGGCAGACCTCAGAGAAGACAGGGTGAGGCTTATGATGGTCAGCAGCCAGGCAGCTGGCTCCATACAGGATATGAGAGGCTCCCTCTAGGAGTCTGGCGGATGCTAATGCTGCATAGAGTCAGATGGAGCCAGTCACAGAAGATGCTCTTGGGGGTCATCTGAATTTTAAATGTATCCAAAGTCATCTAATAAACCATGGAGTGACTCCTTGATCAGAGCCATTAGTACTTATATTCAGTCTTTACAACAATCCTATAAGGTAGATATCATTCTGATTTTATAATAGAGGAAAGAGCTCAAAGAAGTTGACACGTCCTATATCACATGGCTTCCAAGAGGCAGGCCTGCTTTTCAGCGCAGGCTTGCTTAACACATGTTTTTCGTATGACTCCAGGTGGCATCATGCTGCCCTGGAGCAGAGGAGTTGCAGTTTTTTCTGTCAAGGAAATACCATGTGGGCGGTATTGGGGGCAGTGAATCTTTTCATCTCTAAAATCACCACAGGGACTTTATTTCTCTAGGAGTCAAGCTTGTCCTGGTTTCCAGATTTTCTAGTTTGTCTAGAAATCTGTCCAATTGCAGCAAGCATCTTGGGCCCACCAAGTGCCTGACAAAGATTTTTGATTGTGAAAACTTTAGTCAGGCTTCTGAATTTTCTGTTAGACCTTCCTGGGCCTTTTCTTATAAAATCTAGCTTTATCAAAGAACCCTGTTAAGATAATTTAGCAGGGCCCCTCACCCCATCCTGGATATCTGATCACCCTTGATGTCTTACCGAGATCCTCGTCTTCCACCATCCCCCAGGTGATGTCTGATCTGGCCAGTCTTCAGCAAAAATCTTGTTAGGTCAGTTTAGCCACAATTTCCCTTAACCCTGATGCTTCCTCTTAGTAATTTTCTTTCTTTTTTTTAAAGGTTTCCACATTTATTCATGTTTCTTGTAGTATTTTTTTATGCAGAGTTTCTGATTTGCTTATTTTTAAAATGTTCTGTTGTTTTTAGATACACATGATGGCAGGGTATATTTTGACATATTATACATACATGGAGTGCAACCCATTACAATTTCAGTCCCATTCTTGTAGTTGTACATGATGTGGAGGTACACTGCTCATGTATTCATATATGAGCATAGGAAAGTTATGTCTGATTCATTCTATTGCCTTTCCTATTCCCATCCCTCCTCCCTTCCCTTTATTCCCCTTTGTCTAAGTCAGTGAACTTCTATACTTCCCCTTTCTACCCTCCCTTGTTATGGGTTAGCATCCACATATCAGAGAGAACATTTGGCCTTTGTTTTTTTTGGACTGGTTTATTTCACTTAGCATGATGCTCTCCAGTTCCATCCATTTAACCACAAATGCTGTAATTTCATTCTTCTTTATGGCTGAGTAATATTCCACTGTGTATATAGACCACGTTTTCTTTATCTATTCTTCTGCTGAAGGGCACCTAGGTTGGTTCCATAGGTTGGCTGTTGTGAATTGAGTCACTGTAAACATTGATGTGGCTGATTTTAAGTCCTTGGGGTATAAGCCAAGGAGTGGGATAACTGGATCAAATCGTGGTTCCATTCCAAGTTTTCTCTTAGTTGTTTTCTACCCACTAACCCCTACACTGCTCATTAGTTATGAATTCCCACTTGCTCATGTTACAGAGTTGAGCTCAGCTTCTCTCTCCCACAGCAAGATACTGTTGCAATGGTTCCTGTAGCTATCACTGTGGTCCTAAATAAAGTCTTCATTAACAGGTATTATTGAATAATTTTTTCTTTAATGAGGCTTAGTGGGTTAAGCAATAGTACAGTAAAATTTTGAATTAAAAATTGGTTTAAAAAGTTGTCTGATTTTTTTTACCATGTTCATTTAGAAGACAGGATGAGGGATGCAAAATACTTGTGGTACTAAAGATCCTTAACCAGTAACCATGACTGAATCCAAAATCTTTGCACACTGTGGATTGTAGAGCAGAGAAAGCAGCATTTGACTACCCTTCTAGTAACTGTGCTTAAGGAGAACTGCTGTGGGCAAAAGTCCTTTTTGTTGGCAGAGTTACCTCAGGACTTTGCATTGAACAAATTTTGTTATTTTTATATGATTTTAAAGATGTTTGATTCGACACATACATATGTAGACCAATATTCCCTGGATGATCCCTTCAATCCCTTCCCTTAGAGGGTCTTGCTAAATTGCTGAGGCTGGCCTTGAACTTGTGATTCCCCTCCTCATTCTCCTAATTTGCTGGGATTATAGGCATGTGCTAATATGCCTGGCAATAATACTATTAATTAGAAAAAAAATTTCAGAAAAAATAAACATAGAAATTAAAACTACTCAGCAGCAGCCAGAATTAATCATTTTTCAGTGAATCATATATACATACACATCAACTCATTTTGGATATTCTTATGATATGACTTTGTATTTTACCTTTTTAAAACAATTTTGCCATGACTTAACCTCATTATCATACAAATTATTTTAAAGCATTATTTTATTGGTTTGCAGGCACTTATTCTTGATCTCTGTGAAACTGCCCTGGCATCTATGTTTTGCTAGATTTTAGGAAATCTGCCTTCACATTAACCACCATCTTCCCCAATATCTGCTGCTTAGTAAGTGCCATCTCAGAATTGTACACCTGTGCAGAGATGCCTCAGCGTAACTCAAGGTCTTCCCGTGACCTGGCTCCACAGTCCCAGGCCCTCTAGAACAACAGGACTTTGCCTCAGTTCCCCAATGCCAGCACCTCACCATCACTGCCACTGGGAAGAGGTCAGCCCCACAGGGCCTTTGGTGTTTGCCCACGTGGTATCATCTTTTACAAAGCAAAAGGAAAACACATAGCCAGGTGTAGTGACTACACCTATGATCCCAGCAACTCGGGAAGCTGAGGCAGGAGGATTCCAAATTTCAGGCCAGCCTGGGCAACTTAGCAAGACCCTGTCTCAAAATAAAAAATAAAAAAAAGGGCTGGGGATGTAGCTTAGTGGTAAAGTGTTCTTGGGTTCAATCCCCAGTACCCTCTCCACATCGCCCCCCCCCCCGCCCCGAATAAAGGCAAGGCATGGCTGGGGGTGTAGCTCAGAGGAAGAGCAATTTTAATTGCCTAGCACATGTTAGGTCCTGGGTTTAATTCCCAGAACTGCAAAAAAAAAAAAAAAAAAAAGGAAACAATGAAGATACTGAATGACCTTCAACTGTAGGTTTTTGCCACCGAAAGTTTCTAGGGATGAGTTCCAGGTGGTTAGTTCTGAGCTTTTGCCTTCCTGCCACCCCGGGGGTCAGTGATAATGGCACAGCCAGGGTCTTGCCTACTCACCATACAACACTAAGCATGGAGCTGCAAATTTCCAACCTCACAAAGCTCACCTGAGCCACCTGGATCACACCCATGACAGGACTGAGCCCCACTGACAAGAGGCACACACCATGTTCCTTCCCTGCGCTTGAGCAGGTCCGAACTGAGTTGCTCTCACCTGCATCTGCTTCTGACCATCTCCACTCACCTTGCCACCTTTCTCCTGACCTTGCTTGATTTGACTCTAAGCTAGCAATGCCTGCTCCCCACAACCTGGACACCTCTAGATATGACTCCAGAGCTGACCTGGGGATGGAGCTCCCATGGAGACAGGCTAAAAGCGCAATGAGAACCAGATCAAAGCCAGAGACCAAGCATCAGTAGAAGATTCCCTGTTCTCATTAAGCCTGTGCACTTATGGCACAAGGACTCCCTACTTTAGTAGGAGAGGACAGAGAGAGAGGAAGCCAGTGATGGCAGCAAGGGTGACAGCTAAATCTAAGGAACCTCCCTGCCAACCTCTGTCTTAGCCCTTATGAATGTTTCCATCAGTAATCCTTCTGTAATCTCCAGCTCAGTACCCGAAGCATTTGGGGTTCGTGTTCCCGCTGTAACGACTCTCCTCCACCGCCCTATCCTGCCTTCCTCCTGACCTCTGCAAGATGTGCAAATTATATGACTGGTTTATGATGAAGGAAGATAACTTCTGGTCTTAGTACCCTCCAAAAAATTCTAAAGGCCAGGTTCCGTGGCACATGCCTGTAATCCCAGCGGTTTAGGAGGCTCAGGCAGGAGGATCGTGAGTCCAAAGCCAGCTTCAGCAACTTAGTGATGCCCTAAGAAACTCAGCGAGACCCTGTCTCTAAATAAAATATAAAAAAGGGCTGGGGATGTGGCTCAGCGGTTAAGTGCCCCTGGGTTCAATCCCCAGTACTTAAATAAATAAATAAAATTCCAAGGGATCAGATTAGAGGCCACATTTAAGGAGAGATGGGGAGCACCTGAAGACTTGGATCCTGAAGCTAAGGAAGGTGTGGGCAGGAGCTCTGTCCACACTTGCTGAGTGCTCCTGGGCATTCTTTTTGTTGTAAAGTTTCACAATTTTGACTCTTCTGGAGACCTCATTGAGTCAAAATTTTTATATACCCATTTTCTAGTTTATCGTTATTATCTATTAATAATTGCTACCAACTATTGGGGATCATCGGCACACCCTAAATTTTGGTTCCTTTGCATCTGTTTACTTGAATCCTTAGAATGACTGTTCAAACTAGACACTATTGTCCACCCTTTTATAAGTAAGGAAACTGAGGCTTAGAAGGTCAAGGAATTTTTATAAGATCACACATCTAGTGTGATGGAGCTTGGATTTGCAGTTGGTCCATCTGATCCTAAACCTACTGGCAATAAGTCAACCTTCCATATTGTAGCATTCTGCATCTCTGGATTCAACCAATGCAGATGGCAAATATGTAGAAAAAATTGCATTTGTGTTGAACATGTAGAAATTCTTTTTTTGTCTTGCCATTATTTCAAAAAAAAAAAAAACAAACAACACAGTATAGCCACTGCTAACATAGCATTTACATTGTATTATGTATTGTAAATAATCTAGAGAGGATTTGAAGCATGTGGGAGAATGTGTGTGGGTTTTATGTAATACTACACCACTTTGTACAAGGGACTTGAGCATCTCCAAGGCAGGTCCTGGAACCAGTTCCCCATAGATATTGAGGGTCGACTGTCCAATGTAAAGGTCAGTAATGGGTACCCCAAGCCTGAGTGCCTGTCCTGTCTCTACCATCTACCAGGTATGTGAATGTGACAACTTTAAAACTTTCTGTGTATCTTCTATAGAAATGGGATAATAATAAGCCGGGCGCGGTGGTGCACGCCTGTAATCCCAGCACTCTGGGAGGCTGAGACAGGAGAATCCTGAGTTCAAAGCCAGCCTCAGCAACGGCGAGGCTCTAAGCAACTCAGTGAGACCCTGTCTCTACATAAAACACAAAATAGGGCTGGGGACGTGGCTCAGTGGTCGAGTACCCCTGAATTCAATCCCTGGTACCAAAAAAAAAAAAAAATGAAAGAGCATAGTAATAGTCCTTAGCCTGTGGGATTATCATGTGAGCACTGTGTTAACTCTTGCTATTATCCCTTCTGGGTATAGGGTGTAGATTATTTTCTAAGTAATTTTTCCCCTCGTGGTGCTGGTGATTGAACTCGAGGCCTTGAATGTGGTAGGAAAAGGCTCTACCATGAATTACCCCCCAAATCTATGTGTATTTTTTTTCTTTACTGGTTCACCATAATACATCTAAGATCTGTCCATATTTGTACTGGTACACTGTACTTACTCTGTAAACTGCAGATGGCAGGTCCAGGATTATGTCATCCTTTTGGGGGCATTTTTTGTAGTCTCACTCTGATGAAGACAATAATGAACATGCTGCTAAAAAACAAAACTTTGAATCTGGCATTAAGCCAGTTTCCTTTCCAGGCCAAACACCAGTCTGTGGGCCTCCTGACTGGGTAGAGGTCCCTCTCCAGGGAGACGAGATAGGGCAAACTCATGGCATCATGGACATCCAGTATGAGTTTACGAGTATGAAAGAATTATTTGTGAAACACCCTGTTCCTAGTTAAACTGCTGCTGTATTTTGGCATAGTTCACATAACCTTATGCACAATTAATTGGAAAGTAGTCTTTGGTTAAATAAATTTGCTTTTTAGCTCTGGGCTACTAGACATTACAACTGGAGGACTATACAAAATTTATCTTCAGCAGCTAATGCAGAACTGATGCTGTCTCAATTTCTCAGGTTCTGGTTGGATTTAAGTGTCTTGGATGACACGAGTTTACATTACATAACTATAATGTGGAAGATTTATTCTAGATATAAGCAGTTTGAGAAGACTGGAAGAGTCAGAAAGAACAGGGACCAAGAAAATGTGGCAGAAAGGATATTTAGAGACCAGTGTTGCCAGGACCAGGACAATTCAGGGAAGAGTTCAAAGAATGACTCTGAATCAACTAGGTGCCCAAATGCTACCCCTGGCTCCAATCCATTTTCCTCCCTTCTTTGCCCTTCTTTCTGTTCTGCAGTTAAAGGTTGGTGTCTGTGGGGTACACACATGTGCACCCTGGCTGCATGGCTCTAAGAGGTGGGTTTAGCCAATGGAAGGAGCTAGTGTGTGTTTAGGGACTGGAAATCAAGGTCAGAATATTTATTCCTCCCACTTGTTCCTCTCATTCTCCATTATGGATGGTAGTGACTGTGTCCTTTCAGGGACACAGTTTTATGGAGCAGAGCTTTTCCCATTGCTCCAGAGCTTTTAACCCAGCTCTTGTAATGGTATGTCTTCTCCCTGACTCTTGGCATGGGGTGGTGATGTCTTCTACTATTGCTAGTCCCTTCTACTATTGCCTCAGTATCTCTCACTACCTCTCCTTTGGGTCTCTTAACCCTGCCCATACTAGCTTTTTCATTAAAAATCTCTTTATAGTGCTGGGTGCAGTGGTATATGCCTGTAGTTTCCTACTAAGGAGGCTGAAGCAGGAGGATCACTTAAGCCTAGGGGTTCAAGTCATTCTGAGCATCAGAACAAGATCCTAGAGGCCGAATGTTTTCTCTGATAAGTGGATGCTGATCCATAATGGGCAGGGGGAACATGGGAGGACTGGAGGAACTTTGGATAGGGCAAAGGGGAGGGAGAGCATGAGAGGGGTATGGAGATAGGAAAGATGGTGGAATGAGATGGGCATCATTACCCTAGGTACATGTATGAACACATGAATGCTGTGACTCTATTTTGTGTGCAACCAGAGGAATGAAAAATCATGCTCCATATGTGTATTATGAATCAAAATGCATTCTGCTGTCATGTATAAAAAATTAGAACAAACAAATAAAATAAATAAATAAACATAAAAATATATGGAGACAAAATAACAACAACAACAGCAACAAATCTCTTTAGAACCCAGCTGAGCAGGCCACCTGTCTCCTACCATGTCTGAGACTTTTAGTTTCCAAATGAATTCAGAGAACATGCCTGTTGTCAAGCTGGGTGAGAGGAACACTCTTTGACTTACTGTATTATTCATTTTGTGATATTTCTCTTTCATTCTCGTTATCTCTGGGATGTCTCTGAAAATTATACCCTCCACATCGACAGGAGATGAAGAGGCTGATATTCCATGCTCATTTGGAGGAGGTAAATGAGCAAATGTCTTTTGCAAGCCCAGTGCCACTGGAGAGAGGTACTCAGTGCCTGCTTTGTGAGTGATTGATTGATTGACTATTGATGGGAAGATACATCCTTTCCATCGAAATCACTGTCACCACTTTCTTATCACAGGCAAAGAGTGTCGTCATTGTTGTCCTGGAAAGGATTTGGTTTATTTTTAAACTACAGATGAATCTGAGTCTTTGTAAGCACCAAAGTCTGAGCCACTGCCACAAGTAAACATGCTTCAGTTGCATAAATCTGAACTGCTGCTGAGTGGAAAGCTGATGGATAATAATTCTTTATATTTGGATTACATGACCTGTGTTTCCACGCTCTCTCTCCTGAATTATCACATTGGCTCATTCCAACAACTTGTCAAAACAGGCAGTTAATATTTTTATTTCCATTTTATAGACTCAGTTCATCAAATATTTGTTGATCCCCTTCATATATCCCTGGCCCTCTGCTGGGCATTGGTGATACTGAGAGAAAGACAGTATTGTTTCTGTCCTCAATACAATCTAGTGGGAAACACAGACATCGCAACTATGACGTGGTGAGCATTATGTGAGCGGTATGAGTGAAATATTATGGGTGCCAAGATGGATAGAGACAAGCAAATGTCATTCAGTGCTCACCTTGTACCAGGTGCTGGGCTAAGGCCTTGCTGTGTGGTCCGTGGATTACAGGCAGCTGCACTACCTAGGAAGCTGTTAGAAATGCAGACTCTCAGGTTCCATCCCAGACACATTGATGTAGAATCTGCTTTTTTTCCTTTTTTCCTTGGTACCAGAAATTGAACATAGGGATGCTTAACCACTGAGCCACAACCCTGGCCCTTTTTATTTTTGAAACAAGGTCTTGCCAAGTTGCTTAGGGCCTCACTAAGTCACTGAGGCTGGCTTTGAACTTGAGATCTTCCTGCCTCAGCCTCTCCAGCCACTGGAATTACAGGTCTGCATCACCACACCAGGCTAGAATCTGCATTTTTTAAAAATATCTTTTTTAGTTGTAGATGAACACAAGACCTTTACTTTATTTGATTTTATGTGGTGCTGAGGATCGAACCCAGTGCCTCACACATGCTAGGCAAGCACTCTACCACTGAGCCACAACCCCAGCCCTAGAATCTGCATTTTAACAACATGTTCAGGACATCTCTATGCACATTAAAATTTGAGAAGCACTGGCTAAGGAGACCCACAGATTTTATTTAATTCACAATCGCTGAGGTAGTTGTTGGTATCCCCATATTAAAGGTGAGAGGTAAAGTTATATCATTCTCTGTATGTCACATAGCTATGGTATTGAGCTAGAATTTAAATTCAGGCTTCACAGACTCCCAGGCTCCTTTCACTTTTCTGAGCAGCTCTTTCTTATCTAGGGGCTTCTTGGGAGTGTCACAGAGGAGGTGAAGCCTCAATTGTATTTGGAAGGATCTCATTGGGAGGATCAGGCACTCCAGTCAAAATGCCACTTGAACAAGTGCTTGGCATGGCTTTAGAACAAGGCTTGTCAAGGACAGTGCAGAGAAAAAGGTGAGCAGAGAAGACTGGAATCAAATGATAAAGGGCCTTGACTGCTAGGCTGCAGAATTTGAATCTGTCCTGTGAGTAGATTTCACAACCTGCTATGGACCATGTGGCGTGAGCAGAAGTGTATCAGAAAGCCCAGTCTTGCCACTCTCAGACAGAGTTTCAGGTTGGGTTCTCTGGAAGCAGACACTGGGACAGATTTCGGAGTGCAAAATGTTCATTAGGAATCAATACCTATAAGAGAAAGCAGGGTGGGGTAAAGGAAGAAGTCAAATAGTAGGTCCAACACAGTCCTGGCCAACCTGATGGAAAGTTCTAGAGTGAGTGTGGCCTGTCATGGCTGACTTGGATTGGGTTGAAGTGGCCTTGACACCCCATCTCACTCAGTCACTGATACAGGCTACTCCAGCTGGGGCATACTCTGAATTAGTTAGTGCTGTCTGTTAGCTAACTCCTTATAGGTGGGGATGAGTCTTCCCTTGGGGTGGGGAGCTATGAACAGCGCAGGTAGTTTCATGTCTACACAAGGTAGTTTGCATAATTCTTTGTTTCTGTCTTTTCATTGGCAAACTAGAAATAGTAGTAGATCCTTGCAGGGCATTGGGTTATTATATTCCTGCCACATAACCCAAAAGATACTAGTTATTTTTGTTGTTGTTGTTAAATTGACAATTCAGCATATGTTTTCTCCCTTGGGATCCCTCAGACTTTGAAAACCCCTTGCTGTGGCCCAAGGAATAGAAGAGAATCACACACAATCCCAGCTTGCTCTCCTGGAAATCTTCCCCTTCGTTACAATATTCCAGGTCTCATTGTGGGAACATCTTGGTTGAGTTGAGCTATGCTAGGTAATAAGAAAGACTTGAAAGATTTTTTTATTTTGGTACTGGGGATTGAACTCAGGGCACTCGACCACTGAGCCACATCCCCAGTCCTATTTTGTATTTTATTTAGAGACAAAGTCTCACTGAGTTGCTTAGCCTGGCTGTTGCTGAGACTGGCTTTGAACTTGTGATCCTCCTGCCTCAGCCTCCTGAGCTGCTGGGATTATAGGCATGTGTCACCATGCCTGGCTGACTTGAAGGATTTAAAGGAGAATGATATGTCAGTCTATAATTTAAAAAGATAATGTAAGTTGGATCATGAAGGATGAACCAGAGGCTACATTATTTGAGTATAGGCTAAGCTTCTGTAACAGAGTCTCAAAATAAGACCCAAACAAGAGTTTCTTTCTCATGCAGCAGTGTAAAAGTGAGTGATCATGAGCCCCAGGAAGAGCACTGCTCCTGGAGGCTACTCAGGGGCTCCCCTTTGCCTTATTGCTCTATTATCCTCTAAGTGGCCCCCAAAGTACATTCCCTAGACCAGTATCATCATCTGGGAACTTATTAGACATGCAGTTTTCAGGCCCCACTCAGCTCTGCCAAATCCGAAGATCTAGGGGTGGTGCCCAGCAATCAATCCGTAGTTCAACAAGCTCTCCAGGGTGGGAACCTGGTTAGGTGGCCATGTGGTTATGTAATCTACATAACTGTAAGAAACCTTGAGCCATAGAGTCTCTATCTTGTAGAGGCCTGCACCTTGCTAAAACATGGGGTTCTATGCTAAAATAAAACAAAATAAAATGAAACAAAGGGAATGCATACTGGCAGAGAACTAACAGCCTCTGCCACTACCTCAATAGGACAGACAAAAAGTGGGAGGCGGAACTAAAGTAGTGGGTGAGGATTGGAGAGGTAGGGATACACTTGAGAAATATATTCTGTTCTGATGAGTGATTTGAGTTCGTGGTGAGGGAGATGAGGGAGAAGGGGGCAAGTCCTAGGTTTCCAGGCAAGTGGAATGGCGATGATGGTAGCTGTTGGCAAGGATGCTGGAGGAGGAGGAAGAGAATACGAGCTTATCTTAGACTCGATGGATGGGAGCGGATGAAAGAACATCCAGGTGGAGATGCCCAGTCCTGTGGCAATGGGTACCACCTGTCCAAGGACCCTGACAAAGGCTGAGGTGGGAAATAGGGATTAGGAAAACATTATGGTAATCAGAGCTTGGATGGCAACAAGGTTGCCCAGAGCATGAGATGCAAAGAAGCGCTGGGAGAACCGGCCTTGCAGAAGGACCAGTGGAAGGGGAGCTACTAAAGGAGGTGACTAGCGAGCACGGTGGCACACATCTGTAATCCCAGCACTTTGGGAGGCTGAGATAAGAGAATTGTGAGTTCAAAGCCAACCTCAGCAATGGGGAGGCGCTAAGCAACTTGGTGAGAGCCTATCTCTACATAAAGCACAAAATAGGGCTGGGGATGTGGCTCAGTGGCAGAGCATCCCTGAGTGCAATCCCTGGTACCAAAAAAAAAAAGAAGTGACAAAGCCATTGCAGTGGATGCTGCCAGAGGTGATCAGTGCAACAGAGGTGACAGGAAAAGCACTCAGAAATAGTCTTTGGTGACAAATGAGGCAAACTGAGATGGGCCAGCATAAGGGAGATGGCTGAGGCCCCCTGGCAAGTAGGTGGTAGAGCCAGGACTAGCCTATCTTCTGCTTCTGATCTTCCCATAAGAAGCTGCCATGGTGGCCCTGTCACTGTCCTTGGAGCACTGTGCCTATGCAGGAGTCCCTAGTATTCACTCCTTTACCAAGCTGGGTCATAAAAACTCTTTCCTGATTAGTGACTCTATCCATCCACACAACTCGTTTCCAAAATTATCATGGTTCGGTCTTCTTCCTGCTTGATTGAGTGGACCCACCCTGAGCCTAATTGACATGGCAGGTCAGTTTATGGGCTTCCCTTTCCTTCCAAGCATTCCAGAGTCATGTCGCCCCTTTTCCTGTGGTGTGTCTTACTCGGCAGGCCAGCTTCAGAGCAATGCAAACAGTTGGTGTTACACCCTTTTACCCAGCTATCTGGGAAGAGGAACGTCATGACTGAACAGCATGACTCACGTTCAAGTCCATGGCACTGCTGATCCTACCTCCATGCGTTTTCAAGTGCAGAAAGCTTGATATTGCTGAAATGACCCAGAGGTCAAGGATGAATCCCACCAATGTGACCTCATTGTCAACGCTGCCTGTGTGGTCTGGAGGTTGATGTCCCACTTGGCACCACACAAGGTGGCTAATCTCCGAAATGCTTAGTTTGGTTTTTAATTTTATATTCCTAAATCTCTGGCAAATGAGTGTCAAGGTGTTTTCAAGGTAGCTGAATTCTACAGCCACTTTCAGCACTTTGTTATTGATGACTATTTTTGCCTGTCGGAGAGACTTTGCAGCTACAGGGAGACTGTCACTATTACCAACAGGCTTATTCTCCATCCATAGTCGTGTGCTGACTGCAAAGTGGCCCCAGTTTTTTGCATATCTTGTGAGATCACTATGGGAACACAGTCATTATGATACAGCAGTTCTTGTCTTGAATACTTTTGATAGCTTTATTTTTTATGGTTTCATTTCCTATTGATATGGAAGAGACTCTTGATAACCAAAAATAAATATACCCACAAATTTCAGATTGCTGGTTTCGTTTATGAGCATGACTTTGTAAACTAAATTGAATAAGCCCAGACTTATGCAACTGTGTACTCTCATAACAAGTGAGTCACACAGGACTCCTCAGCTCTGACATGATGCATGACCTTAAGAGTTTAGCGATTACTTACGATGTAGAACTAAGTTGGTAGCTGCCAGCAGAAACCAGGCATACTGCTACTAGTAAATATTACTGAAGGTTCTAAAACATATACAACTCACTTTCTGCTGCTACCATTCACGTCTAAGCTATCATAACATTGACGACATTGTTCCTAACTACTTGGACTAATAACCTGTCTCCCTGCTTTCTTTCTGACTCCCTCTATTTTCCACATTGGAGCACATGCCCCTCTTTTTTCAGTATTGGGGATCAAATCCAGAGCCTAGTGATGCTAGGCAAGCATTCCACCACTGAGCTACACCCCCAACCCCTAGTATCATCTAATCATGACAGATCAAATCAGGTTATTCATGACCAATGCTCTTCATGATAAATCAGTTCACGTTATTTATTGGCTTAAAATTCATCTGCTTCCCATCTCATCTCAGAATAAAATCTAAGCTCATCACAACAGTCTGTGAGTCCCTGTGCGATCTGGCCTGCCTGACTCGCCCATCTCATGTCATCACCACTGTCCTCCCCCTTGTAATGGTCTATCTGCAAGCACTTTTTGGTTTCCTGCACATGCCCACCAGATGCTGACAGGCAGGCTGTGTCTTGCATAACTCCAGGAGGGGCATTCAGCAGGCTGCAGGGTAAATGATGCTCTTGGAAATGTGCAGCGTGGCATCCCTGCTCACCTATGCCAAGCCCTTTCCTATCATAAAAACTTAGCACTTACTGGTCCTTCTCTGGGGGACATCCACCTGCAGGCTCTTTGCATGGCTGGCTGGCTGGCCGTCCCCTCAGTGAATATTCCACAAGGCCCCCATGTGTATCAGGCAGGACTGTTTATAGACTTTGCAGGGCCCAGTGCAAAATGAAAATCAGGACCCTTGTTCAAAAACGATCACGCAGAGTAGTAAACAGAACACAGGGCCTTCTGAGTATGGGTCTTGTGCTGCCACACCAGTCCCATCCCCACGGAGTTGGCACTGGCATCAGTCTCAGCTTCAAGGTTACTCCCATGGGGGTGGGCCGGGCTTCCTCCTTCACCACCCAAACCAAACTGCCTTCTGATCAGTCTACAAAGGCATCAGCTCAGCCTTCCTCCTTCCCAGGTAAAGTTGCAGCATTTTAAATTTCAAATGAAACAAAGATCCACAGAGGATTCCACTTGCACTGAATTTTTAGGCAGAACATCCAATCATTTAAAAAGGTTTTGGTTTCTTTTAATGAGGTTTTAGACAGATTTTCCTTTTTCTATAAATTGGCCTTGAAGTCCATGACAGGTCTTGTAAGTTGAGGAGAACATTTGTGCACAGAGGTCAAAAAGGACCTGTCATGGCATTATAAATTTGAAAAGGGTACTATGGTTGGATTTTTTTCTAATAAAAACAATAGCATGTATTTTACGGAACTAAGGGTCTCACGTGTATGAATGAAGTTGGTTGTTTTTAAAGTTTAATAGAAATTGCATGTTTAATAATTGGGTAGCATATAGTTCCCTCTGCTTTTGGAAGTTAGTTTTTGTTTTTTGGTGACCTAAAACAAAATTATTTAAGTGTAATTTCATTCTTGAAAAGTCCAAGTGTTTCTTTTTTTTTGGGGGGGTACAGTATAAAGTTTTTATTTTAAATACAGTTGGTTCAAAATGTATTTACCGTCTTCATTCATTCATCCAACATTTATAAATATTGGATTATAAAGTTACAAATATGGTATTTAACTAAAAAAAAACAAAGAGAGATGCATATAAGTTTCTTTAAATGTAAGATCTCACGAGTTTTTTCCTAGTCCCAGGGATCCAAAACTCTCCGTCTAAATAACAACAGGAGAGATGAAAAGTTCAAGGATCTGTGACAGTGAGATAAGGCAAGAACTGGCCACTTTTAGAGGAACACCATTGCTTCAGGCCCTCCTCTGGCTAGCCCAAGCCATCTGGGGGCTCAGATATGGGTTCCTGTCACGGATTACTCCTGCATTAGTGCCAGGAGCAAAAAATGCAAACATTCTGAAAGTGCTTGTAACCCATCAAGAAAACATGTTTCTGTCTCAGTTTTGTAAGTGACTATTAAATAAGCAAGAGAAAAAAAAAAACACACAGGCTAAAGAATGATATGTGTTTACATTTGCGTGAAGAACAAAAGCCAGAGTTAAACACCCACAAGTTACCTCGCAAGAGCGTTAGTCCCGGACTAATTTATGAAGTAAACAAACCCTGACTTCTGCTTTTTTACTTCCTTTGCCGTCAGAAAAGCAACTGATAACTCATTTATATTAGGATATACATGACTAATAAGGATTCATGAATTGTCTTGTGCAGGTGTGTTTGCTGTAGAGCAGGGGAAAAGCAGCATTGTTGAGAGCTGAAAGGTTTTATGTTTTTATTGTAAATTGACAATTCATAATTGTATAAATTTATGGGATGCAAAATTATGTAATTGCTTATGAATACAATCCACAGAAGCAGAAAGAACTAAAAGTTTTGTTTTTGCAGTGCTAGGGATTGAACACAGAGCTTCATGCACGCTAGGCAACTGACTGCTCCACCACTGAGCTGCGCCCCCAGCTGAGTTGGAAGTTGTTTTTCCACTTGCTGAAAGTTGTGGGGGATAACCAAGGATTGAACTCAGGGACACTCAACCACTAAGCTACAGCCCCAGCCCTATTTTGCATTTTATGTAGAGACAGGGTCTTACTGAGTTGCTTAGCACCTCCGTGTTGCTGAGGCTGGCTTTGAACTCATGATCCTCCTGCCTCAGCCTCCAGAGCCGCTGGGATTACAGGCTTGCGCCACCGCGCCTGGCTGAGTTGAAAGTTTTAATGTAGAATTTCAGCAAAGTCCCAAATCATCCTTGGACAAATTATTCTGTCTTGAAAGGATCAACTATTTGCTAGTCCTTTTTTATCTCTCCTAATTCTCCCCTCCTCCTTCTCTCTTTTTTTTGTTTTGGAATAATTTTAGATTTACAGAAAAGTTGCAAAAACAATTCAGAGAACTCCCATGTACTTCTCACCCAGGTTCTCCTAACGTTCACATTTTATGTCACAATGGCACATTGCAAAACCAAGTAACTGACATTGGAACGTCACTATCCACTACACTTTTACTGGACTTTATTTGGATTTCACTAGTTTTTCCTCTAATGTACTTTTCTGTTTGATCCAGTCCAGGCTACCACCCTGCATTTAGTTTCTTCTGTTTAAAACTTGATCTAATCAGGCGTCCACCCCAGGTCTCCACAAAACAGCTCCGGTGGAGACCATGGAGGACCTTCCTGCTGCCAAGGTAAGTCCTTCCTCAGTACTCACCCAGCAGCTTCCTGGGCCCAGCAGTCTCCTCCCTCCTTCCGCCTAGAGGCACCCCTTCCTGCGGTGCCCCCAGACCCAGTCCTTCCCTGCCCTTAGACCTGCTCTTCCCCGAGTCTTTCCACCTCAGGGAATGGCAGCTCCATCAGTCACTCTGGCTGAAATCTTAGACCCGACCTTGATCCCTCTTCTTGTTTAATGCCCCACACTCAAATCTGTCAGCAAATCCTGTGAGCTGCACATTTGAAACTTGCTGGATGCTGATCACCTTTTACTGCCTCTGCTGATAGCCACTGCTTCTGATCACCATCCTTCAACCTGGTTCACAGAAGCGCCATTCATCCTGCTTCTGTCCTAATCCTGCCTCGGTCTCCACCCCACCCCAATTTATTCTTTTATTTATCATCATCATCATCATCATCATCATCATCATCATCATCATTAGTTTTAGTTATTGATGGACCTATATTTTAGTTATTATATGCGGTGCTGAGAATTGAACCCAGTACCTCACACATGCTAGGCAAGCACTCTACCACTGAGCTACGACCCAGTCCCCCAATTGATTCTTTGTTTTTTTGGTCCTCTTTTCTTTTTTTTTAAACTTTATTTATTCTAATTAGGTATACATGACAGCAGAATGCATTTTGATTCTTTATACACAAATGCAGCACAACTTTTCATTTCTCTGGTTGTATACGATGTAGAGTTGCAGCACATGTGCAGTCATACATGTATCTAGAGCAATCATGTCCATCTCGTTCCACCATCTTTCCTATCCCCATGTCCTCTTCCCTCCTTTTCCTCCACTTTGACCAAAGTTCCTTCATTGTTCTCATATTCCCTTCCCCATTATGGATCAGCATCCTCTTATCAGGGAGAACATTCCGCCTTTGGTTTTTTGGGATTGGCTTATTTCACTTAGCATATATTCTCTAGTTCCATCCATTTACCTGCAAATGCCATAATTTCATTCTTCTTTAAGGCTGAGTAGCATTCCATTGTGTATAGATACAAATTTCTTTATCCATTCATCTACTGAAGGGCATCTAGGTTGGTTCCACAGTTTATCTATTGTGAATTGAGCTGCTATAAACATTACAGTGGCTGTATCACTGTAGTATGTTGTTTTTAAATCCTTTGGGTATAGACTGAGGAGTGGGATAGCTGGGTCAAGTGGTGGTTCCACCCATATGATTCTTAACACAAGGCTGTTTTTAAAAATCTAAGTCTGATCATGTCACTTCTTTATTCAAAGCCCATCAGTGTCTTCAATTCTCATAAAAATTAGAATCCAAAGTCATTGCCAAGACCCCACGATCCTCATATTGTGCTAGTCACTATTCTCAGCACTTGACAGATGGTAGCTTACCTGGTCCTCACAACAGCTCTGACCCATGAGCACTATTATTAGTCCAATTTTACATGTGAGAATGTTCAGGCACAGACAGTCCAAGGAACTTGCTAGAGGTCACTCAGTTAGCAACTATGAGAGCCAGAATTTGAACCCAGGCATTTTGGATTTAGACTCTCTGTCTCTGAACTCTGGGCTGGATTATGTCCCTGAAATTATTTTTGTTTTCCTATATCTAAGCCTTTATCAAAGAACTGTCTTGTATTTTGTAAGCACTTCTTATATTCCTCTATAAAATTCACCCAGTTAAAACTTAAGTTAAATAGTGTAACATCAGTAACCATAAGAGGAGCAAACCTCTGTTACTGGCCCTGGGCTCAGTGGTTCATATTTAACTTTCACAATTCAGTAAGGTTTTTTTAAAAAATATTTTTAAAAATTAATTTTAAAACAGAAGAATGCATTTCAAGTCATAGTACATATATGGAGCACAATTTTCCATCTCTCTGGTTGCAAACAATATAGAGTCACACTATTCGTGTCTTCATACATATACCTAGGGTAGTGATGTCCATCTCATTCCACCATTTTTGCTACTCCCATTCCCCCTCCCTTCCACCACCTCCCCCCTGCCCCATTCAAAGTTCCTCCATTTCTCTCATGCTCCCCATTATGTATCAGCATCCACTAATCAGAGAGAACATTCGGCCTTCAGTTTTTTGGGATTGGCTGACTTCACTTACCATGATGTTCTCCAATTTCATCCATTTACCTGCAAATGACATAATTTTATTCTCTTTTATTGCTGAGTAATATTCCATTGTGTATATATACCACATTTTCTTTATCCATTCATGTATTGAAGGGCATCTAGGTTGCTTCCACAGTCCAGCAATTGTGAATTGAGCTGCTATAAACATTGAAGTGGCTGCATTACTGTAGTGTGCTGTTTTTAAGTCTTTAGGATATAGGCCGAGGAGTGGGATAGCTGGGTCAAATGGTGGTGCCATTCCAAATTTTTAAGGAATCTCCATACTGCTTTCCAGATTGGTTGCACCAATTTGCAGTCCCACCAGCAACATTTGAGTGTACCTTTTTCACCACGTCCTCGCCAGCACTTATTGTTGCTGGTATTTTGGATAGCTGCCATTCTGACTGGGGTGAGATGAAATCTAAGGGTAGTTTTTATTTGCATTTCTCTAATTGCTAGAGATGTTGAACATTTCTTCATATATTTGTTTATTGATTGTATATCTTCTTCTGAGAAGTTTCTATTCAGCTCCTTAGCCCATTTATTTATTGGATATTTTTTGATGTTAAGTGATATTGAACTCAGGGGCACTCGACCACTGAGCCACATCCCCAGCCCTATTTTTTGTGTTTTATGTAGAGACAGGGTCTCACTGAGTTGCTTAGCACCGCCTCGCTGTTGTTGAGGCTGGCTTTGAACTCATGATTCTCCTGTCTCAGCCTCCCTAAGTGCTGGGATTACAGGCTTGCACCACTGCGCCCAGCTGGTGTTAAGTTTTCTGAGTTCTTTATATGTCCTGGAGATTAGTGCTCTATCTGATGTGCATGTGCCAAAAATTTGCTCCCAGAATGTATGCTGTCCATCTTATTGATTGTTTCTTTTTCTGAGAAGAAGCTTTTTGGTTTGAATCCATCTCATTTATTGATTCTTGCTTTTATTTCTTGTGCTTTAGGAGTCTTGTTAAGGAAGTTGGGGCCTAATCCAACATGATGAAGATTTGGGCCTACTTTCTTCTCAGTTAGGCACAGGGTCTCTGTTCTAATTTCTAGGTCTTTCATCCGCTTTGAGTTGAGTTTTGTGCATGGTGAGAGATAGGGGTTTAGTTTCATTTTCAGAGACATTAGCTTGCTCATGTCTGAGAGTTCCACCCAAGCCTAAACCCTCCCCCGGTGTGGCTTCGTCTCAGTTCCTTCCTCCTTTCACCCCAGTTCCACCCACCACCCCTCCATTGCTATTCCACACCGGCCATATCCATTCTTCACCTATTTAGGAATTTGCACACGTGGCCCTGATGGGCCTCTTGCCTCCCCAGTCAGGACATACAGCCACATGTCAGGAGCCACAGGAACACTTCTTAGGGCTGATAAAAGTTTGGGTTCTTAATCCTGAAAAATATCTACAAATAATTGGATCCACTATCCACCCCAGGCAGGATCTCCTCCTAAAATAATCCTTGATCATTTATTCATTCAGCAAAGAACACCTACCGAGTGCCAAGCAGTCCTAAGCACTGGAGACAGGGCTGTAACAAAACAGGCCCAAACTCTTGTGTCTAAGAAGGTCCATTCTAGTAGAGGGAGAATAGCCATAAAGGAGAAAAAAAGAAAATATGTGAGATATGAGGTGGTGATCTGTGCCAAGAAAAAAAAAAAAGACAAAAAGGGAGAGAGAGAAAAGAAGAAGAAGAAGAAGAAGAGAAAGAATGGTGTGTGTGAGAGAGAAAGAGACCTCAGGCAGGTAGCCTGTCTGAGAAAGGTCTCTTCCTCAAAGTCCATCATCCACTGTTTGCTTGACTACATCCAGCTACAGATATACTTTAAAAGGCCTCATAGCTGCTGGACATGGTGGCGCACGCCTGTAATCCCAGCACTTAGGGAGGCTGGAACAGGAGAATCACGAGTTCAAAGCCAGCCTCAGCAACGGTGAGGCACTAAGCAACTCAGCGAGACCCTGTCTCTACATAAAACACAAAATAGGGCTGGAGATGTGGCTCAGTGATTGAGTACCCCTCAGTTTCACCCCTGGTACTCGACCCTCCTCTTCCCCCCAGAAAAAGGCCTCATGGCGCTTTTACGCAGCTTGTCGATCTCCTCGTGGTGGTTTCTATCTGTCATGGAGTCTGTCCTCAGTAGCTGTGCCTGGCAAGCACAGTCACTCTCTCAAGACAGCCCTTTACCTGTCCTAGGACAGTTATTATCCTTCATTCCAGTATTTTCCCATAACCCTAACATCTCCTTCCTTCAATTATTTCCCATGTGACATGGTTTCAATACTGATCACTCTGGTGGCTACCCTCCTTTAAATGCACTGTTCTTTATCTCAAGAACAGAACCATTTACAGTATAAAGGTGTAGGTACTGGGTTGATCAATGCAGAACATTTCAGATTATTGTTCTCTGGATGTGGGCCTCCTGTGGTTTGTCCCCAAGGATTCATGTACTATAATCTCACTCCCAAGTGTGGCAAAGCTAGATATGAGGCCCAATGGAAGTTTATGTCAGGTTTTCTTGAGGCACCGTGCTCAGAAAGGTTAAGGTAGTTTTCATGGCACCTGGAGTTAGTTCTAAAAAGAGGGTTATTACAGCCAGGCACAGTAGCACACACCTATAATCCCAGCACTTAGGGAGCCTGACACAGGAGAAACGTGAGTTCAAAGCCAGTCTCAGCAATGGCAAGGCACTAAGCAACTCAGTGAGACTCTGTCTCTAAATAAAACACCAAATAGGGCTGGGATGTGGCTAAGTGGTCAAGCACCCCTGAGTGCAATCCCTGGTACCAAAAAAAAAAAAAAAAAAAAGAGTTATTACAAAAGAACAAGTCTGGCTACTTCTTAGCTGCTCTGACTGGTGATGTTATCCCCCCTTCTTGCATACACTCCTGTCATGGTACCATCTGTTCTTAGGCTCTCACAAGAGACCAAACTAATGGAGTTATCCAATTCTGGACTTTTAGCCTCTAAAACTTTAAGCTAAATAAACCTCTTTTCTTCACAAGTTACACAGCTTCAGGGATTTTGTTATAGTCATAGAACACTGACTACTATAAGACCCAGTACTTCTATAAAAACAAAACATGTTTTTAGGCACTATCCTAATCAGAACTCAGACCTCAACAGCAGGACCTAGACTAGAATCTTCAGACCTCCAAAGCCAGACAGAAAAACTGGTGCTAGTGGAGGAGGAAGCAACTTCCTCAATGGGCTTTCCATTCAGTAGGGTTCCTAAAAGAAGGCAAGCAAGGGAGCAAAGTGAAGAGAGGGTAAAGAGGAGTCTGTATTCCTCTTTACCCTCAGGAGGTACATAGAGGTCTTGGCAGATAGATAAGGTATGGTATGGAAGAAGGGTTTGTAGTCAGATAGCTTATTATGGTTTTGACTTGTCTGCTTGACTTCTTTTCTTATGAGTGAGGTTAAGGACCTTTTATATGTTTAAGAAGAACAATTTATATTTTTTTCTAAACATTCTTTGCAATTTTTAAAAATCTGTCTAAATGTCTTGTCCTTATTAATTTCTAGAAGATTTTTATATATTAAGGAAAGCAACCCTTTGTGTTATATGGCACAAATATTTCTTTCCAGGTTATCATTTGTTCACTTCATGTATGTTTTCTATATACAAGTTTTATTTTTCAAGTAGTCAAGTCTATCAGTCTTTTTATTTTAAGCTTCTTCTTCTCCACATGTATTATGTTTAAAAAAGCCTTTCCATTCTGACATTACAAAAATAATCTCCCAAGTTTTCTTCAACTATTTTTACTACTTAACTTTTTACATTTTAATCTCTGATTCATCTGAAATCCATTGTGGTGTATCATTTATTTTTCTTTTATGTGTGTATCATGCAGGGTACTCAGCACTTCACATATCTCATCTAGTTTAACAGTAATAACCATGGGAACCTCTATCATACTGATGGGAACATTGATGCTTACAAGGTTAAGGCCAAGATCTTACATCTAATGTCAGGACAGAACGCAAATCAGCCTGAGTCCAACTTTTACACACTTAACTGTTATGATTAAGAGATGTCTTATGTGGCTTAGAAACCCCCAATTTCATAACCACACATTTTAGGAAAGAGTTTTTTTGGGTGCATGATGACAACTGCCCATCCCATGAGGTGTAAAGAACCAAGGAGAAGCAACGAGGTGGCCACTGAATGTGGGTGAGTCCAAGCCACTTTGCAACTGGGGGAGTAACTCACTCTTTCCTAGCAGCTGAGACTCATCCTGTTCTCCTAGGAAAAATATAGGCGATTGGACTAAGTTATACCAGCATAGACAGAACGGTGACTATAAAATTAACATGAATCTCCTGACCTTCCCTTATCATGGGACAGGATGGATCCTGAAGTCTGGAGGAGGTTCAACCTGAAAGTAGAGAATAAATAGCAATTTTGATTGATTCTTAGATACACAACATTTTACATTGGACATCTCTGAACTTAGGATGTCTCTTCTGAGCAATGGAGTCTTGCAGCTGCTATTGGGCAAGGTGACACTGTGAGTTAAGTGTCACTGCCTACATATATATCAATTTGCTTTGTATTTCTGGTGGCATAAATGCATAGCCATGACCCATCAACTTTTTCATTCAACAGACAATTTCAGGAAGTCATATAATTCTGGTTGTTTTTTGAAATCCTTTGTTAACATTTTCTTAAAAGATCCAGAAAAGCTTTGAAAGAATTCTTTAAAGAAATGCTGGAGAGAGAGAGAGAAAGAGAAAGAGAGAGAGAGAGAGAAAGAAACACATTTATATGCAATTCCGAAGTGAAATGTATTTCCAAAGATTAGACTCTGAAAGAGAAGTTGAGGAACAATTGAACTCATTCATTTCCCCTGTATTTTCTTTTGTATTATGCACACTTGATATGTGACAAAAATCTGTCAGCCAAACAAATTTTTAGCAACTAATAACTGATTGGTTAAAGTAGTTGATTTAAGCATCAGCAATGGTGACTGCTGCCTTGTCTCTCAGCCAATGCTGCTGGACACCTCTGCTTCACAGTCTCAAAGGGCTGCATGGATCAATGATTGTTTGCTTGTGAATTGTCATCTGGAAACAATCCTATGTCTCAGAAACCTTAGCACCAGCTTTCCTCTCAGTGATTCTCAGAGGCCTTGTAGAAATCCAAGAAGTTCTTTTTATTTTGAGATTCTCATTTCTTTTGTATCTCTGATCAAGGCTCTCTACACCTTCCCAGGGGTTTTCCTTTGTGGCTGGTTTGTGTGACTAAAATCTGGAGACTCCACTTCTGGCTCCACAGTTGTCTTTCTGGTATTCTTAAAGGTCAAGGCTATGGCAAATCTTCCTGAATGACCTGTTCTGAGGCCAGAGTAAACTGCTCAGGAGATGAGTCAGGCACAGGAGGGGCAGCTCCATTGTAGTGGCCACCTGTCTTTTCAGAAAGTTATTCACATTTAAAAAATTCTTTCAAGCATTGTAAAATAAAAATGCTAATACATTATATTTTAATGAAACTGATGGTGTTTTTTTCTCCTTCCTCCTCAGTGGTACTAAAATACGGGTGCTTCTTGCAATCGATGATATCTCAGATTTGATGAAATAAGGTTGCTTCATCTTTAGAGGGGTAAGGGTCAGGGAGTCAGTGAGACATACACAGTAGTACATTAGGTCATTTTGTTGTTGCATATATTTAACTTTGAATTCAATCTATAGGAAACTGTATCAATGGATGCAATTAATCTTTAGGGTTCTAAATCTTTCTTTATGGTTGTAGGCTGGGTGTCTCTAATTGTACTCACCACAGAAACCAGACTATAGGATTTTACTCTGGTCCTTATTAAATTTCCTCTTGCTGACTCTGGCCTGTTATTTTATTTGCCAAGATCATTCTGAATCATGATTCTCTCATTTATTCTATTAGCTTTCCCTCCCTTCTAGCTTTCTGCCATCTGTAAATTTAATAAATTCAACTTTCTATAGCTTTATCCAAGTCACTAATAGAAGTGTTGAGCAGCCCTGGGCCAATTTTTAGGACCCTGATAGTCACCAGTGACTTTCCTCAGGTTGGCACAAATCCACAGATCAACTCTTCCTGGGTGTGGCATTTTACCCAACTGTGGCTCCATCCAACCATTTGAAACATGGTGCAGTTTTTAGGCACCCTAGCTTTGATCTCAGACTAGACCCCTGTTCAACTTGTTTCACCACATACTAGCTATATGATCCTGAACGAGTTCCCTGATGCATCTCTGCTTAGTTTCCTCATCTATAAAATGGGACAATTATTTTTACTTTATAGGAATGGAGTAAGGATTAAATCAATTAGTACTTAACAAAGCACTTAGTATCATTCCTAACATATAGAAGCCTCTCAATACATAAAGGTTAGTCTTACACAATTTTTCAGATTTTGCATCTTGGCCAATGAATGTTGAGACAGTTTGTCCAATGCCTAATAAAACCAACATAACTTAATTTCATAATTCTACCATTTTAGCAATCTTATCAAGAAAAGAAAGAGATTGTTTTAGTATGTGTAGTTTTTTATTTATAACTTGACTATTTTCAACAACAAGTTGATGTGACTTCAAAGACACATATAAGTTTATTTGTGGTGACTCCAAGCAGACTCTTAATGATCAACAAGCCATTTATATGTACTTATAAACACTGTTAAACTTTTTCAAAGTTTGACTAGGAATCCACATGAAACTCATGATTCTATATATTTTTAAATTCTATATATTTTTAAATCTTTTTTCCACTTATTGACCGTAAACATTTGCTTGTCTCCAACTTTCTAACATTTCTGCCATTCTCCATGTTTTTTCTTTCTGTTCTGAGGGTTGAACCCAGGCGTGCTTTATCACTGCACTACATTCCCCAGCCCTTTTAATTTTTAATTCTGAGACAAGGTCTCACGAAGTTGTTTAGGACCTTGCTAAGTTGCTGCTAACCTCAAACCTGTGGTCCTCCTGCCTCAGTCTCCTGAGTTGCTGGGATTACAGGCTGTAGGAGCACTCCCCATACCTTCAACCCCTCCCCTCCTTCTTTCCCCATTCTATGCTGATGGACTGCGCATCTGACACAGAGCGGTACCCCATTGGTTGTAACCTTGGGGCCACGATTGGTCCCAGGACCATTCTTAAGCTGTTACACCTCCTGGAATAAATGGGCTCTGTGTCTCCCTCTGGCAGAGCAGTCTTACCAGCCCCGGAGTCTGGGTGAATGGGCTCCGTGACCCACCACCCCATACCTCGTCCCACAGGACCCCTTTTGGTCCCCTGGGACCCCAACTCATTGGCAGACTCACGCAAGGCAGACATAAAACAACAACAGACATACACCGCTGTGCCCAACCTCCATGATTTCTTAGGTTGGTGTTGAAGTTTGTATGACCACTTACGCAAGTTATTTTATAATCTTGGATATATTTCATAGGCTTTGCGGAATTAAACTCATTTGAAGCAGCTGGTACTGTCTTACCACCTCCTTGGGTATCTTGGGCTTTAATTTCTTTATAGCTAGTATTGTTCTGTCCTTAAGAGCTGTGGTTTAATCCTTTAGAGTACATTAGAATCTTTTGGAGGTGGTAGAATTTATTAAAAATGCAGTTTCCTAGTCTGCTTCCTGAGACCTAGGTTTAGTAATCTGAGATAGGGCCTGAGAATAAACATTTTAACAAATACTTGGGGTGATTCAGATGCACCATCTGGTGAGAATTACCTTACAGAGAGGAAAATGATGGAAAATAATAATTTAGTCCTGAGGACTTTTCCATATGATCTGCTAGCTTTATGTATCTCTCCCAAGCTTGGTCTTCTTGTTCTAAACTTATCTTTAAAAAAGTTCGCTTGTTTAGCTTTTCCCACAAACCTCATTATTCTGAATTTTGTCCTTCTTGAACTACTCACAAAGCTTGTGCCTTTTACAGATAATTATTCATGGTCACGGGCCAATCCCATCATCATTAGCACAGGTGCTTTAAGAGCCAGAACCAATTGCAGGGCTCTCTACCTTGGCTGCTTCAGAGGCCCACAGGGCAGTAGTCTACCCAGTGACATTCAGTAAGGATCATCGGTAATGAGATGAAGGCTGTGGATGACAGAGAGAAGAGTGTGTGAGCTACTTATTAGGATGCCTATAGGAAAGTTGCCCAGAAATGGGTAATATACTGGAGCTCTGCCAATTGAAAGCAATTGAGGTGAAGCGGGGGTGGATCCAGGCCAAAGTTGAGGCTGTCCAGCCTTCTGGAACAGCTGGTGTTGACCTTTTCCTTTTCAACTCCTTTCCTGGTGCCTTCCCCTGACACTGCACCTGCACACACTTCCATTATCACATATTACATACTGTATTTTAATTGTTCATACTTCTGCCATTTATTACAACTTCTTAGAGCTAGACTCCTGTCTCCTTCACTTAAAATAAAAACAGTACAAAGCAAACAACAAAAATACTTTCACTTATAGTAGACACTTAATAAATATTTGCAGAACAAAACTAAGGACGACAGATACTTGACACGTGAGCTCACCTCCTTCTCCTGTACCCAGGCATATATTTAATGGATCTTAGTGTTCTTTCTTCCAGAGCCTTCTGAAGCAGCCTCAAACATGGCTTTCTGTCAAATCAACCAGAGCTGGCTTGCAAAAGCAAACCAACCTACCAGTTCTAAACAAAGCAGAAGTACTTTTCTCCTATAGTTCAGTTGTTAGCTCCATACATGAAATGAAAAAAAGAATTTACAAATATAAATTAAGTACTTGAAAAGTCCGTTCAAGTTGGTAGGATAAATACTAAAGAGAAAAGACAGAATTGCTTTGAGATGATGGTGCCAGAGTAGCCAGCGGCTAGCAATAAACATATGGGTGGGTTTTTAAACTCTGGAGATTCTGGAATGATACTGAAATTGTTTTAAAGAGAATAATCCCATAGAGGAGGAAAAGTTTCCTCACGGCCCCCTGCCCCTCAGGATTCCTGGTTAGGGTCTGAAATAAAAATAGACAGATTAATGAAGAAAGCATAACAAATCTATTTAAACTAAGTTTTATGTGACATGGAAGCCTTTCAGAAATAAAGACCCAAAGATGCAGGGAGAGCTGTGCATTTTATGCTTAGTTTCCATGAGAAATGTACAGTTTTGTAGAAATACAGAAGAACATGATCTAATGGAAAGGGACCGAGGGGGGCCTGTCCAGATTCCTCTTGGTCCCTCTGGGTAGCATTTCTTCCTCCAGGAGAATGGGGCAGGACTCTTCTGGAATGAGGGTCTTGTGACCTACTATCAGACAAGTAAAACAGAGAATTTCTTTACAACTCTTACATAGAGTAGCAGGGGAGTAATATTTCTAAGTCTTACATAGTTGGTTTAGGGAGAGAGGCATTCTAGTTTTCATGCCCTACCTTGGGGATGAGGAATTCTGGTATCAATGGCCTGTTTGGGGGAAAAGGTTGCAAGAGAAAGGGAAGCAGGAGCATATCATAAGCTCTTACTTCTGAGCACCTTTCCTTTTGCTCAAAGTACAGTTGGTCCTCAGATCCATAGATTCTGCATCCATGGATTCAACCAGCTGCAAGTGGAAAACATTTGAAAAAACCTGCATTTGTGCTGAACATGCAGATTTTTTTCTCGTTTATTCCCTAAACAATACAGTGAAGCAACTATTTACATAGCATTTACAGTGTATATTTGGCATTATAAGTAATCTGGAGATGATTTAAAGTATACAGAGGATGTGCATGGATTATATGCAAATATACATCATTTTATATAAGGGACTTGAACATTTGTGGATTTGGGTATCTGTGGGGTCCTGAAACCAATCCCATATGAATACCAAGGGACAACGGTTTTCAGCAGGCCAAAGCCCCGTATTTTGGGTTATTATGTTTAGAGCCCCAACAATTCTAAAATTCAGCATGTTATCTCAAGAACTGAAACCCTTCAAGTAATGATTCTTTTTCTTTCCTTTTTTTTTTTTTTTACCCCCCAAGGCCTTGCACATGCTAGACAAGTGCTCTACCATTGAGCTGCACCCCCAGCCCTAAATAATGATTTCACTACTGCAAAAACAGGGCCCACATTTCAGTTGGATCAAAAATCGATGTGTAACTTGATGATCTTGGCTTGTAATTTAATTCACATCAGGAACCAGGGGTGGCATTTTTTGTGCTGAGATTGGCGGGTGGGAGGAGGCATGGGAGGAGTAGAAAAGGGGCAAACAAGAGCAGGGCAGTCTGGGAAGCATTTTCCCCCTTAGGGCTGCCTTCACCCTCCCTTTCCCATCATTATCTATCACTTAACAATCCTGATATTTTCATTTTGCATTGGTCAAGTTCTTTTTTGCTTATTGGCTTAACCTGCCCAAGTAGGCAGCTCTGGAGGAAAGCCAGACCCTCTGTCTCCAACTTGGTTGCAAACCTGGCCACTACAGTTGTTTTTTCTTAAATCCATGCTTTCAACTTCTCAGTGATCCTGAGAAAATACTTTCTCTTTAACACCTAGATTGGAGGGAAAAGGACTTAAAGGCATAAAGAATTTATAAGCTCTAAATTTTCTGGAGCCAGTCTCAAGGAAAATTGGATTTTAAGAGGCTATAAAGTAGGGCTGGGATTGTGGCTCAGTGGTAGAGCGCTTGCCTCGCATGTGTGAGGCACTGGGTTCGATCCTCAGCACCACATAAAAATAAATAAAATAAAGATATTGATCCATCTACAACTGAAAAAATATTTAAAAAAAAAAGAGGCTATAAAGTAGAAATGTATATTTACTGGTCCCTACTAACAGGTGAGATGGTCCAAATCAGAAAAAAAAATATCAAATTTAACTCTATATAAATATAGAACATAAATATGGAAAAATTTCTGCCTTTAGAAACAGTCTAACAGGTTCATCTTGGCCTCAAGATCAGCACTAAGAACACAAATGCTGATTCCCTAGACTGTGGAGCAGGGCAGTGAGCCTCCCATAAGCTTTAGTGCCTTCTTGGGCTAAATGTTTTCCCCGTACCTCTTCTTGAGGTTCTGGATGGATTTTTATAGTCCTGTCTATTCTCACTTCATGGAACTGTCAGATGCCATTCTTGGCTCTTACAATGAGCCTACTTTTCAAAATACATGTCTATTTTCAAGTTATTGTTTCTAAGAGTTATGGGCTGGAAAACTGCAGAATCAAGTTTGTTTAAATTGTGTATAAAATAAGAGTTAATAGGCTCGGGATGAGGCCTTAGAGACTTTCTGATGAATAAAGTACATAAGATAAAGTGATAAACCTGGGGCCATCTAATTGAATTAATCCATCCTACATTTACTCCTGGATTCTTGGATGCCTGAGTTTGATGGAAAAGTAATTTCTGGGTAAAATATTACAATTTTAAAATAATTTAATAGTGATTAGAAAATTTAATTTTGGAAAAAAAACAGTCCTTAGAAAATTTCAAATATGTTCCTGAAAAGCTTTATGTAATTCAGTTTTTGTAGTATATTTAAGGGAATCTTGCCATCATTCTTTCCTGAAGTACAGGAGACTTAAAAAACATATTCTTGCTTTTTCCATGTGTTAACTTGCTGAGAGCAGGTCATGTTGGGTTTTTAGTTTCTAAGGGTGCAGTTCAAAAATGCCTAGGAAGAGCAGAAAGGGATTTCCATATCCAAGAACAAGGCAGGGTAAGTATTCAGAAAAAAACCCCACCAAAAATGCCTGCACACATTTTTTTTTCTTCTTAAAAGCATCAAAGATCTGATAAGATAGTGAAAAAATAAAATCCAAAATCAAAGGGCAAATAAGAACTCTGAAAATTGAGTGGTGCTCTGAAGCTATTTTTGCACTAAGGGCATTTTCCAATTTAGGCAAATTTGAACTTTGATTCTGAGAGCTTCCTGGGACAAAGAAGAAAGAGTCATAGCCCAGGGCCTGCCCCTTCCCTTACTAAAATGAGTCAATGCCACAGAGCAAGGGTAAAATAAAAGTAAATGTGCCTTTACCATCAGGCCCCAGAGATGACAGGAAAAGTTTCCCTTCTGATGAGAAGAGCAGGGCAGATAGGAATCGTAGGGACCTGATTTTAGAAGCTGTAACTTCAGGTTGGTATTCCCACAGCTTTCCAAATTCATGTCACTTTGATGGTCAAAAAATAAATAAACAAAAACAAACTATAGAAAACATAAACACCTCTTCCAGTTGTGAATTTAGCTTAAAGTAACTTCATTTAAAGTGCCCCTGGGTCCTTGGCACAGGCAAAAGAAAGTTATCTCTGAAGAAAATAAACCATCAAGAATGTGAACTAGAAGAAAGAGACCAGCAAAGTTTTCCAGTTTTGCAGTGATTAGATGGAGTTTGAAAATCACTATGCTTATTCAATTTAAAGGAAAAAAGATATGGAACAGGGCACTATAAAAATGACCTAGCAGATTTGAACAAACAAACAAAGAAACAAACAGAACTTCCTGAAATAAAACATAATACCAAAATTAAAAACATCATAGATATGTTTAATAGCAGTTTAGACATAACTAAAGAGAGAATTAAAGAACTGAAATACAGATCAGAAGAAATTATCCAGGCAACAATAAAGAAAATATGAAAAAGAACTTAAGAGACTTGGAGAATAGAGTGAAAAGGTCCAATCTTCTTTACTCAGACTCCCAGAAGAAGAGAAGAGAAGGACTTGGAGAAAGATAATACTTGAAGACAAAATGGCTGAAAAATTTTTAGAACTGATCAAAGACTTCAATTCATGGATTCAAGAATGGTAAGCAGAAAGAGAGATAGAGAGAGAGAGAGAGAGAGAGAGAGAGAGATAGATAGATAGATAGATAGATAGATAGATAGATAGACAGACAGAAAGAAATCTACACCTGGGATTATCATTGTTAAATGTTAACCAAAGATAAACATAATCATTAAATCAACCAGAAAGAATATGATGTTCAAACTACCCAAAAGCCAGTGAAATGAAACCATCCACAAACTTAAATAGTTGCAAGTTAGAATTCTACATCCAGCAAAAGTTTTCTTCAGGAATAAAGGCAAAATCACATAATTGTCAGATCCACTGGGAGCATTTATTACTAGCAAGCACTGACTTCAGAACTTTCTTTCAGGTAGAATAAAGATGATCTCACCAGGAAGATCTAACTAGAAGAAAGAAAAAAGAGCAAAGATGATGGTAAGTATATGGATCATGTAAGTGAATATTGTCTGTGTGCAACAATGATAATATCTTGAAGGGCAAAACCAAACAACTATAAAAACAAGAAAGAAAAACAATAATAGCGTGTAAGGAAAGACAAATGGAATCAAAATGTTGCCCAGTTTTGAGATCATGTGGGAGAAGGGTGAAGGCATTAGTTAACTTCAGACTTTTAGTTAAGGGATGCATACTAATTTCTAGTGTAATCACTGAAAAATTAGAGGATGAGGACTTCCATACCAATAGAAGGAGAAAAGTGGAAGGATACAAAAAGATAATAAAAAATTTAAAAATCAAATAATCTAAGAAAACAAGAAAGGAAAGGCAATGTAGAGTAGATAGAACAAATATAAATAATATGGCAGTTTTAAACTCCAATATATAATTATATTGTAATGTAAATGGATTATATGAGCAAAATAATATAATAAAATTCAGTATATGTAAAATTCAAGAACAGGCAAAACTAAAGGAAAGTGTTTAGGGGTTATGATAAACTGAATAGTGACCTTACATGGCAAAAGAGACATTGTAGATTACATTAAGTCAAGGATCTTTTTTTTTTTTTTGCCAGGGATTGAACTCAGGGGCACTCAACCACTTAACCACATCCCCAGCCCTATTTTGTGTTTTATGTAGAGACAGGATCTCACTGAGTTGCTTAGCACCTTGCCATTGCTGAGGCTGGCTTTGAACTCACAATTCTCCTGTCTCAGTCCCCCAAAGCACTGGGATTACAGGCATGAGCCACTGCACATGGCTAGGTCAAGGGTCTTGAGACAGAGAGATTATTCTGGATTATCCAAGTGAGCCCTTTGTAATCACAAAAGTCATTTTAAAAGGAGGCAGGAAGTGCAGGTCAGAAGAGAACAGAGGACAGAGAGGAGAGATGTTCCGCTGCTGGTTTTGAAGATTGAGAAAGTGGCCTCAAGTCAAGGAATGTAGGTAGCCTACAGAAACTGGAAAACACAAGGACACAGATTTTCTCATAGAGCCTCTAGGACCACAGCCCTACAGGTGAATTTGATATTTTTTTGTTCTCAGAAGTGTAAGATAATAAATTTGTGTTGTTGTAAGCCATTAAATTTGTGGTAATGTTACCGCAGCAATAGGAAACCAATACAAATTTGTGTGTGTGTGTGTGTGTGTGTGATTTATAGCAAAGCTATAAACAAAAGCAAGGAAATAATTATCATAGAAGACAGAATAATGATTCCTCTAGTGATTGGGCAGAGAGACAAGGAGGGCAGAGCTCATTAACCCCCAGCAACTCTTTATCTTCTTAGCATGAGTGGGAACTATACAGGTTATAATTATTTTTAAACCATCTACATATATTTTATCCACTCTTCTTGTGATAATTAATATTTTATAATAACAAAGATGTAAAAAAGTAAACAAAACCAAACCAGGAAGCCTTGAATTTAGATGGGATTCATATGCTATTTTATTATTAATGAGTTTCTAATCATTGAGAGACAGATTATCCAATCTGCAGAATATTCCTTCTCTTTATAGGTCCCCTTAATGTCTCTTTGACCTCTTCTCTGCTCATGAAGTCCCTTTCTACAGTTGAGAATGAAAAGAATCTGGAAGAACAAAGGCCATGTTGGGCTCCATTGTTGACTAACTCTGTGAACTTGGACAAGTTACTTAAACTCTTGGTTTTTTGATCTATAAAATGGAGGTAAGAATAGAATCTTCCTCTGTAAGGTTGTTGTAGGAAATAAAAGATATAAAACATTTACAATGCCTGTGTTAGATGTCACTTCATTTTAAATTTCATTTTTCCATTCTCTGTTCCTTAAGATGTTTATGGAACTTGGACCAGGCCCTTTGTTAGGGCCTTACAGATGTAAAACCAAGTAAACCCTGAGCCCATCTTCGAAGTGTTGGTAGTCAGTAGAGGAAGCAGATGAAAACTCCATAATTGTAATGCAAAGAGTTGGTGGTATAATTAAATTATAAACTATGTTCTGAGACATTCCAGGGGAAGTCATTAAACCTGCCTGTGGAGTGAAGCAGGGACTAGCCAGGGAAGATTGCCCAGGACACCTGAACAAGGTCTAGAAAGATGAGTAGGGAGTCATCAGTAGGAGGAAATGAGGGAGGGAGTGATATCTCCATAAGGCATCAGTACAGGCAAGCCAGGAAGGAGACACTGGACTGGGGAAATGGTGAATTATTGGCTGTCACAGTTGGGAAGGACATGAAATTGGAATAATCAGCTGTGGTCAGAAGTCATGTGAAGGAGTTTGGACTTTGTTCCCCAGGCAGTGAGAGCTATTGTAAGCAGGGATTGGGGTGGTCAGAGCTGGGTGTTAGAACTTCCACTCTGTTTCTGTGTGGATTGGGGAGAGAGAATGAAGACTGTAACTATCCAGATGAGAGAGCTTGAATCAAGGCAGTAGCCTTGGAATAGATACAGGGAACATAGATTCAAGAGATATTTAGCAAGAGTAGACTTGGTAACCTATTGACCTTAAGTGAATTTCTAGCTTGTGCTAATTATTGTGGTGGCTGATAAAACCATTAACCAAGAGTGAAGAAACCAACAGAACAGGTTGTAGGATGAAAATAATAGAAAGTTTACTTTGGATTTATTAGTAAGGAGTTGGAGATTGGGTTCTGGAACTCAGGTTAGAAATGAAATGTGGACATGGAGATTTGGAAGCCAGAAAAATAGAAGTGGAGGTGTGGGGTGGGCCAGGCCATTGATGTTTATTGAATCACTTGAAAAGAATGAGCAGGTGTTATTACGTAAGAGCCTTTTTCCTTTGCATGTATTTTGGACCTGGATTAAGAATGTTTTTGGCTGGGTGTGTGGTAGTATACACCCTGGAGTCCCAGTGATTTGGAAGGCTGAGGTGGGAAGATTACTTGAGCCCTGGAGTTTGAGACCAGCCTGAGCAACATAGTAAGACCCTGTTTAAAAAAAAAAAAAAAATTGGGCTGGGGGCATAACTCAGTAGTAGAACACTTGCCTAGCATGCACGAGATCCTGAGTTAGTTCAATCTTCAGCACTAAAAAAAGAAAAAAAAGAAAAGATAAAAAGCAAAAAATTCTGTTTAACATCTTCCCTTACCCAAGATCATTTTTATCTTTGCCTAAATAGCTAATAATCATTTGGTCCATGTTATAGCTTCAATTTAGAGTACTGGATTTTACCAAAGTCATGCAGGAACAAGAGACAAACAAAACATTGGGTATTCTGATAGGCAAATCTTATACCTGGATACTAATTAAGTAACAAATTTGCACAACATTTAATATAACAGCAAGAATTCTGAGGATGTCAAGTACTCTGCTCAGATGGGAATTTGGTAAACAACTTATTCAACATTTTTAGCATAAATTTAAAAAACTAATGTTTACATTTTTTAAATCTGATATTGTGATGTTTAATCACATACCTTGGAAGTTTCAGACCTTTTGAATGTAGAATCATATAATTTTTAGCACACTGCCTTAGACGTCATTTGGCCCAATCCTTTAAATTTTGCAACGGAGACTCAGAGACTAGGGACAGTGCTCTGCCATGGGCACTCACCTGGGATAAGCTGCTGCTACCCACTGTCCTTCCTCTCAATGGAATTCTATCTTGCTACAGTTTCAGAATAAAGATTAAAATTCAGTTGTCCAACTGAAAGGTTTTCATTTACTTATGCACTTAGTACATATCTCTAACACTTGGAGCTAGATAAGAACAGAAGCCAAATGTGATTAAGATTCTTCCTTTGCCTCCTCCTTCAGAATGCATTTTTTGGAGCTCCACCAGGACAGACCCAGAGGATAGGACAATCACAAGAGTCTGATCTCAGGTGGAGTTGCCACAGTTAGTAAAAATAATGGATGCCCAGTTGATTCGGAATTTCAAACAACAAATAATTTTTTAGCATAAGTATGTCCCAGTGCAATATTTGGGGCATACTTATGCTAAAAACATAATCATTGTTTATCAGCAATTTGCATTTAACTGGGAGTCTTCCATTTTACCTGGCAACCTTGATTTAAGGTAAAGGACACAGACTTGTAAACTGACAGATTAGTGAGGGAACCACTAAAATACCAGAGAGATACCTGGTATTTTAAAACCAAATTGCAAATTTAGAATCATCCTGGAATCTGCTACTCTCTGTGTAAAAGTGAAGCGTTTTCATACTGTGCCACTCCCATCCCCTCCCAGAAAATTGTAGCAAAATGTGAGGCTGATCTTTCACAAGATCTGCAATCCTGGTGGCGAGGGGGAGGAGGGTACAGAGACAGAGTGTCTGGAGCTCCCCTGCGAAAGCAGCTGTAACCTCCCCTTTGTCTTCAATAGTGTAGACCGATTTTATAGACACAGTATCAGAATTCATTATAGGAGCAGTGATTATGTAATGAAAACCAAAGCTAAATTGTGGAACAATACAATATTACGTCATGGAAAATCATAAAAAAGATTTTGCAAGACCGAGTCTCACCCCAGCATCTAAGGCCAGAATCCTACACGTAAGCCTCATTTAACAAGAGGCTGAGCATTGAAGTCTTGCCATTCAGCTGGGGGCCTTGTCACACAATCCAGGGCTGAGTGATAAGGGCGATGAAATGCCAGCTGAGAGTCAGCACAGTAGCGGCTTTTGGCCACACAATCAGCAGCAGTAAGACATCATGTCAATGCTAACTGTAAGAGTGATCTTCAAGTTTGGCCATTGGCTACAAGACAACGCAGCTGTGAGCCTAGGTCTGAAATTACCACCTAGGTGGCTCAGGTGTCCGTAGCTGGAAGCAGTAGGGGTGGTAGCATCAGTGCCAGTGGTATTGAGAGAGAGTTACAGTGATTTGACAGATTGGTAGAGCAATGCAAATTAATTGACCTATGAAACTGGAGTATTGTTGCAAGCGTATTTGTGAAAGCCCACCTGAAGCCCTGGCCAGCTTCCTAGAGCAGCATCTAGCATCATGAGGGCGGCATCCGTTTCACTGGGTATTTGAAACAGAAACACATTCAGAGGACATTTGTGTTTAATATTTTTTGAAAATTTGTAATTAGTCTTAATGTTGCATATAACAAAAAACAAATGTTGAAACCCAGGACATGATGGGATTAAGAATATGGTTAATTATAGGAAATCATAGGTAGCTACCACGGCCAAAATTCACATCAAGTAACTATATAATAGTTGTAAAACTTTAGTGAAAAAAGAAGCTAAGACTATTTCAGAGTCTACCATGGCCAGGTGATTTATAAAGGAGCTTCTTATAAACTTATTTAATTCTATTTACTAAAAAAATTTTTAGTGGGGCTGGGGTTATGGCACAGTGGTAGCGTGCTCACCTAGCACGCGGGAGGCACTGGGTTCGATCCTCAGCACCACATAAAAATAAAATAAAGATATTCTGTCCACCTATAACTAAAAAATAAATATTAAAAAAAATTTTAGTATTGTTTATTGGGGTATAATAACACGTAACTTACAATTTACCATGTTAGCCATTTTTAAGAACCAACTCAGTAGCATTAAGCATATTCTCAATATTGTGCAACTATCACCATCACCTCCAGAACTTTTTCATCATCCCAAACTGAAATGCAACCCATTAAACAAAAACTTCCCATTCCCTTCTCCCTCCAGACTCTCGTAATCTTATTCTATTTTCTGTTGATATGAATTTCCCTATTAGAAGTTCCTTGTATAAGTGGAATTAGAATATTTGCCTTTCCATACTTGTTTATTTTATTTAGCATAATGCCTGCAAGGTGCATCCTTGACATAACATGTACTAGCTCATCTAATTCTTACAATCAACAAAATTGGTTCTATTATTACCCTAAGGAAATGACCTTGTCCCCAAGCATTGCATGCTGTCCTCTGGAAAGTGAAAGTGAGTGGTCTATTAAGGTGAAAGTGAGTGGTCTATTCTGGTGGGATTGCCCTCTGATACCATAAAGCATGGCCACGCCCAAGCCCCCAGAACCATCCTGGAAGAAGGTTGGATGATGAACCACCAGGTGTTTCTAAGTCCTTTCAACCTCCAAGGAAGGATGAACAGGCTTAGAGTGAGGAATAGAATTGACTGGTGACTTTTGAAGGGTCAAAACCCAATTTGCTCAAAGCTGGTTTCAGAGGCCCTGAGCCCTAAAATGATTCTGGTGTCTCATCTTCCCACTCCCCATCCACAATGAGAAATTCACAACAGAAACAATAGCAACCCTTTCAACAAATGCAAGGAAGTCCAAAAATGGTCCCATGACTTTGATAGTTTTTTGGGTTTTTTTTTTTTTTGTACCAGGGATTGAACCCAGCACCTAACTACTGAGCCACCTCTCCAGCTCTTTTTAATATTTTACTTAGAAACAAGGTCTCACTGAGTTACTTAGGGCTTTGCTAAATTGCTGAGACTGGCTTTGAACTCACAATCCTCCTGCCCAGCCTCCTAAACTGCTGGGATTACAGGTGTGCGCCACCATGCCCAGCTTGATGCCTATTTTTTAAACCCTTTTATTTTGACTTAATTTTAGACTTATAGAGAAGTTTCAAAAATAACACAAACGGGTTCCCTAAATTCTTCACCTAACTTTCTCTAAGGTTAACCTCTTGCATTACCGTAGTACAAGGATTGCAATTCAGAAATTAACATGAATACAGTACTACTAACTGATCTTGTTCAGATTTCACCAGTATTCCCTCAATGCCCTTTACCTGTTCTTACATCCACTCCAGGATCCTAGTCATGACTCCTTCATCAGCTCCAGTTTGTGACAGCTGTGGCCTTCCCTTGTCTATCATGACTTTGACACTTTTCAAGAGTACTGGTCAGATATTTTATAGAATGTCCTTCCATTTGTGCTTGTTAATATTTTCTCATAATTATGTTGAGGTTATGCATTTTTGATAAGAATACCCTTCTCAGTGAAAATTATCAGGGCAATACATATGTCAATGTGTCCTAGTACTGGTGATGCTTTGGTTACTAAATTATGGTGATGATGGGGATTTCTTTACTGTAAAGTCAACTATTTTCCTCCTTGTAATTAATAAGTACAATGAGAAAAATACTTTGAAACTATGCAACTATGCTGTTTCTCCTCAAACTTTCACCTACGGATTTTAGCATCCATTGGTTGATGATTCTTTTATTTTTCTAGTTGTTAGTGGACCTTTGTTTTATTTGTATGTGGTGCTGAGAATCAAACCCAGTGCCTCACACATGCTAGGTAAGCACTCTACCACTGAGCCACAATCCCAGCCCCCCACTGGTTGATCTTGCCTACAGCAATTATTATTGTAGTATTTTAATAGTGATTTTCTATTTTCTTAATTCTTTCTAAATTTATGCACTGGAGTTCTTATATGAAGAAGAGCTGATATTTCTCTCACATTGGTTTGTATTTATTCACATTTTAGTATGGATACTTAGATATTTGTTCTATACTTTGATGCTTTAAACATTAATTAATGTCAAATTATTTCTACCACAGAAAAAATTCCTTTTCTCCTTGTGTTCATTCTCTGGCCCATCTTCTGTGGCTGCCTGATCCTGTAGTTGGTCTGCCTCTGAGCCATCCTGCTCTGAAGAAAGGAGAGGGAGTTGGTGGAGAGCCATCACTCAAAGCATGGACCAGGAAGCCTCTTCTTGTTGAGTGGGACCAGGCATTGAAGGTGTGTCCTAGAATCTGCTGTGCTTCACCTGGAATGAGGGGTGGAACATCTGAGCATCATGGTAGGGTGAAAAAATGATGTTATGGTTTGGATATGAGGCGTCCCCCAAAAGCTCCTATGTTAATGCAGGAATGTTCAAAAGTAAAGTGATTGGATTGTGAGAGCTATAATCTAATCATTTCCTCCTACTTTGAAAGAACTGAGTGGTAACTGTAGGCAGGTGGGGCGTGACTGGAGGAGGTGGGTCACTGGAGGTATACCCTGAAAAGATCTCTGTGGCCCCTGCCCCTCTCCTGCTTCCTGACCCTACCATGAGCTGAACATCTTTCCCCTGCTGGGCCCTTCTGCCATGATGTGCTGCCTCACTTTGGGCCCAGAGTAATGGACTCAGCTATTTCAGTACTGAGACCTCTGAAACCATGAGCCCCAAATAGACTTTTCCTCCTCTAAGTTGTTCCTGTTGGGTATTTTGGTCACAGCAATGCAAACCTCACCAAAACAGTTAATTTGGGGTGTCAGCTTAGCTGGATAGAGGGATGCCTAGAGACCTGGCAAAGCATTACTTTTGGGTGTGTCTGTGAGAGTGTGTCTGGAGGGGATTGGCTGTGGGTCAGCGGGCTGAGTGGGCAAGACCCATGCACATTGGTGGGCAGCACCATCCAATCAGCTGGGGGTCCAAATGGAACAGGAAAGAGGAAGAGGGAACTGTTTTCTCTCTTTCTTTGGCTCTTCTGCTGTGGGATATGTTCTTCCTGTAGCTGGCCTTGGACAGCAGACTCCAGGTTCTTTGGCCTTTGGAAATTGCACCAGCAGCCCTACAGGGACTCCTGGTCCAGGACCGCTGGCTTTCCTTTGTTCTGAGGCCTCCAGCTTCTTGGACTAAGCCACACTACTGGCTTCTCTGACTCTCTACCCTGCTCATCTGTTTAGCCTCTGTTATCTCGGGAGCCAATCTTGTAATAAATTCCCTTTTTAGTATATACTTTCTATTGGTTCAGTTTCTCTGGAGAACCCCAACTAATATAGGGGATCCTCACATTCAGCATGGGCAGGAGAGAGGAGAGGATTGGTGCTTGGAACACCTGGGGGTTGGTGATATCTCACATCTGGCATTTCTCAAGTCGTATGGCTCACGTTTGGAAAAAAACGTGATTATGTAGGTCAAAGTCTCCAACTGCAGAAAACCGCAAATTAGCTGGGGTTATGCTCAAGGCCACCTCTGTAATGAATAGCTGTTTGCTTTTTGTTCTCAGTGATGATTCGGGCATATGAGGACAAGGTGATAATTTGGGTGAAAGGTCTCCTTTATGAAAGGATTCGCTTTGAATGGCAGAAAACACCTCCTTCTTCTCCTAGGTACACTTTAAAATTATTCCTTTTATAAAGGTTAGAGTCAAACTGGGACTTGGTAATCTGGCCAGGAACTGAATTCAGGGTGTGAATGAGCCTTATTGACTCTCTATGTATCCACACATCACCTTGGAATTCCCCAACCTGACATTATGCATGTTTGTCCTATTGAATCAGAAGTTCCTAAAGATGGCACAGGGTGATCACCCTGTGGGGACAGAAAAAATCCAGGCTCAGATCCTGACACTGTGCTTATAAGTCTTCATATGGAGCCCTGTTCTACTGAGACTCTTATCCTCAATTTCTCCAGAAATATAAGGCCTTGGTCTTTGCTCAGGACAGCCCTGGTGGATTTAGGGTTAGGCAGATCTGCATTTGGTAGTGGCCTCTGTTTTCTTTGGCATTCAATGTACATGATGTGTGCAAGTGTCTGTCTGAATTCATCTTTGAGCATCTTCTAGGTACCAGGACCTACCTCAAGCACTTTACCATCCAGGTAGTGGTATTAGCCATGTCACACACAAAGAAACTGAGACTCAGTGATTCCCAGAACAAGAAAGGGCAGAGCAAGGACTAAGTTCTCCCCAACTCCAAAGGGGAGGCTTCTGCCGTCATGCCATGCCACCTTTGGAGAGCGTATATCTAATATCAGACCTTCCATTTCCTACCCTGGTCATTCTAGATGCTGGCACTTGGAACTTTTTCCTTAGCCTTAGGCTCTGGGCCTCCCTGGTACCAGCAAAAACATGATGCATAATCTTCCTACTAGAGAAATTCCTTTTCTTCAAATTGTGAGCTCCTGGGGTGGCAGGCCCTAAGGTAGGAGAGTCAGAGCTTCAGAGCTGAATGTTTTTCCTGGGCAGACTGACAAGAACAAGAACCACATTTATTTGAGTATTTTAAATTTTTTTCCTTTTTTAAAAAATATTTTTAAAAATATTTTTGCTGGGCATGGTGGTGCATGCCTGTAATCCCAGCAGCTCAGGAGGCTGAGGCAAGAGGATCACGAGTTCAAAGCCAGCCTCAGCAAAAGCGAGGAACTAAGCAACTCAGTAGGACTCTTTCTAAAATAGGGCTGGGATGTGGCTCAGTGGTCAAGTGCCCCTAAATTTAATCCTCGGTACCCCAAAAATATTTTTAATTTTTAACAGACACATAACTGTATATATTTATGGGGTACAGTGTGATATTTCGATACATGTACATAATGTATAATGATCAGATTAAGGCAGATTAGGGTAATTGGCATAACTATTGATTCAAAGTATTCTAATGTTTTTACATTTTATTTTATTTTGTACTGGGGATTGAACCCAGGAGCACTGCCACTGAGCTACATCTTCAAACCCCACCCCAAAACCTTTTAAATTTTGAAACAAGGTCCCTCTAAATTGCTGAGGCTAGCCTCAAACTTATGATTTTCCAACCTCAGCCTCTGGAATTATAGGTGCGTGCCCCCAAACCCAGCTATTCTGGTGATTTTAGATAATAAATTATAGTTCATATTTCCTGAGCATTTACCAAATACCAGGCATTATTACAAGCACTTCACACACACTCTCTCACTAGTTCTGTCAATAACCTCTAAAATACAGGTCCCCAAGCCCGTACTATGCAGATTCCATTCAAATTCAGGAATGTTTCAGAATCCAGAATTGTTTATATTGTTGAGACAAATCTCTGCCAGTATTGTATTTTTTCATAACAGCCCCCAGCAAGGTCTGCAGCGGCATCCATCATGTTAATATTTCTCAGGAAACGTGGATAGTCATGATTACTGAGATACATTAAAAAAAACTATATAAAGTCTCATAAGAAGTGTGGTCAGATTTTGTCATCAAATAAATGCCCAGCTAACTTTAAAAATGATCCTTTTTTTTTCCCAGAGCCATTTGGATTTCAGAATTGCTACCAAGGAATTATGGATCTGGAAGATTATCATTCCCATTATATAGATGAGAAAACTGAGGATTAATTAAGAATCATTCAGGACCTTTCCCAGGTCATTCTATTAAGTGATGGAACCAGGATTTGGACTTGGTCTGAGTGCATGGCCTGTTTTTACTTCTGCTTTAACTTCAAAGCTTCATGGGCAGGAGATAAAAATATTCAAACCCCACCTACTTCATTTCTACTTCTATATCCATGTTTCTTTTTTTTTAATATTTTTTTTTAGTTGTAGATGGACACAAATATCTTTATTTATTTTTATGTGGTGCTGAGGATTGAACGCAGTGCCCCATGCATCCGAGGCAAGCGCTCTATCACTGAGCCATAATCCCAGCTCCTATATCCATGTTTCTATATCCAAACACTTTCTCAAAGAGGTTGGGAAAGAAAAGGAAAAAACAAAACAAAACAGCCAAGGGCTGGGGATGTGGCTCAGTGGTAGTGTTGCTTTCCTAGCATGCATGAGACCCTGGACTCAATCCCCAGCTCCACAAAAAGAAAAAAAAAAAAAGAAAGGTTAAAAAAAAAAATCCACCAAAAATGTTTGGGAGTGGGGTGAGGGTATGTGACTTTTCCATTCTCAGTAAGAAAATACTTTGTCTTTTTCTATTCATTCTACCTTCTTGTGATGTCTTTTGTAGTTCCATTTCTGCTTTGATTAATGGATAGAAGCCTCTGGTTTCTGCTCATGTAGGCTCTGGGAGCTGCTGCTTCCATTGCTGCCTGCCCTTATTGCTGTTGTTTTGGCCTCTTCCTCTTCCCGTAGATGGGGCCTCTTCACCCCTCCTTGGACCCCAATGTCCAAAATTCTCACAAATCCTTCTCTCATCCATTGATTTCAACCTGCAAACCCAGTTTCAACAGCTACCTGCTTATTGAATACTAGAAAGATGACATAATTTCACATAAACATCCTCAGCTTTATCGTAGAACTGGAAAGTTTGCTATTCCAAGTGAAGCATAAGAGCCTGTTTCAGGGAACCACAGAGGAAAGAAGTGAGGTGTGTGTGTGTGTGTGTGTGTGTGTGTGTGTGCTCCTTTGCCAAGTCTCCAGCCTCCTCTAAGTCACCAAGAATGTGAATACCTGGCCAGCTACTCAGCAAGACTTCAGCTTCCAGGGAGCAGAGGAGAAAAGCAGAAAGAGATTTATTGTTTGGCCCTTGAATCTTTGCATTTCAGTTGATCTGGGTCTCCACTGAGTGATTACTATTGGCTTACCTGCTGTGAATAATGAGTTCTGAGACTGTGATGAATTGATGTGGTTGACTTTGTCTTTATATTTTTTCAGTTAAGTATATTGTCCTTCTGAAGGCAATCTTGTAACATATCCAAACTTTTTGGTGGGGCAGAGCAATTGCTGGTGTTTGTTCAGTTTATTTGGTGGAGTCTGAGGATGAGGAAAGGAAAATGAATAGAAAACGATCTGTCCTCCTTTCAAAGTTTGTTTTTCCACAGTGATCTTTCTTCTTGTGAAATCCTATTTCACCCCCGATGATCTTATAAAAAATATTCTTTTGTTTTTCAAGTTATGAGAAAACAAGCCACAGAAAGTAACCGGAATACCACTAACTTTCATTAAGAATGCGTAAGTATGTGGTCCACTCTCTTAATTAGAGAGATCAAAGGAGAATAATATATTTTAACTCAAACTTCTTTTTTTTCCCTCCAAAAGAATAGACCTTAGTGAGAGCAAGTATTTCCTAACCCAATAAAGAAATCTGCAACAATCTATTCTACTAGTTAATGCATTTAGAGTTTTACGTTTGTCTGAATTACATGTGGTGTGGTAGGTCTTGTCCTCCCTGTCTTCCTGAGCCTTCCATGGCTAAAGGCTCAACAGGGACTTTCATGGGCACCAACTCTTCTGACAGTGGAGCATTGCCTCATTCTTCTTGGTGCACCCCAAGCCAGCCTTCTGACTGCGCTGTCCACTTGTGCTAACATTCTCAAACACACATCTGATTTTTACCTTCTCCCACTGCACCCATTCATTTACAAAACAAAGTCCTATCTTCTAGGCACTGTGTTCAAGGCCCTTCATGTTCTATGCCTATTATTTGTCTTTAGTTTTGCTACTTCTTGTCTTGCATGCCTAGGCAGCATCAAATGTTTCTAGGATGTGCGTTCACACCTCTGGACCTCTACACATGAAGTTCTCAATACCTAGAATGCTCTTTCCCCTCCTCTGCCTAGGAGACACCCATGTGAACAAACACTTACCAAGAGTCTGCTGTGTGCCTCGAGCCAGTGGAGACACAAGAATGAGAGGGAAAGAACGTCTTCCTGACCATCCAATGGAAACATCACTTCTCAAAGCTACCCTAAAACATCCCTTCCTCATCCCCACTACCAATGCATAGTGGACCAGTTTTTTCTTTCTAACTTTCTTTGAACTTTTTATATACTTCCTTCATTGCACTAATGAGATATAACTTTTGTTTTTCTGCCTAGGCCAAAAATCAATGTCTGCAACTTTGGGGAAAAGAAGTAAATAGTTTCAGAATATGTTGCCCAGGTTGGCCTCAAAATCCTGGGTTCAAGCAATCCTCCTGCCTCAGCCTCCTGACTAGTTGGGATGATTTCCCATCGATGGGTGCTATTTTAAGCCATTAACTTTGTGAAAATTAGTTGCACAGCAATTAAAAAAAATACAATCTGTGTGACTTGTGTTTTTTTAAATTTATTTTTAAAACAAAAGAATGCATTTCAAGTCATAGTACACATATGGAGCACAATTTTCCATTTCTCTGGTTGTAAACAAGATAGAGTTACACCATTCGTGTCTTCATACATGTACCTAGGGTAGTTAGTGGTGTCCATCTCATTCCACCATTTTTGCTACCCCCATTTCCCCTCCCCTCCCCTATCTCCCCTTGATTTGTGTTTAATTCCTGCTCTCTAGTTATTATTCATGTGAACTTGGACATAATTCTCTAAAATTCAGTTTCTTCATCTGTAAAATGGGAATAGTGATACCTCCCTTATGGTACATCTGGAAAGGTAAAATGTGCTGGAAACATTAGGGTGCCCAAAAAAGTCAGTTCCTTGAAGGCAGGGGTCAGGTCTTTCTCTGATATTGTGAGGCCTCGAACCAGGCTGTCATGTGGAAGATGTTCAAAGTTGGATGAATAACAGTGCTCAGAGTATCTTTGAAGAACTAATATAAGCCCAAGCTTTTTTTTTCTTGAGTATTTTTTTTCTAATACAGTGCTGATATAGTCCTTGTTTACTCATATGTGAAACTGGGGATGATGGTCTTTCTGGAGCCTTCTAGTTGCAAATTCCATGAAACTGATGAAGCTTGAGATAAGGCCTTAGAAGAACAATATGAAATTTCAAAAAATATTAGTATTCTTAGTGAGTAGCCCAAAGGAGTTATTTGTTGATGAGATATTCTTCTGTCCTAAGCCTCTCTCCTGAGCCAGTAACCATCTCCAAGACAAGATAATGGGTATTAATATCCAGATGTCTGCATTGGCGGTTGATGGTATTAGTGCAATGTTTTGCCAGCTGTAAATGTAAAATAGATTGTTTTGTTTTGCAGCACTGGGGATTGAACCCAAGGCCTTGCACATGCTAGGCGAACACTCTACCATTGTGCTACACTCCTAGACTTTTTCACTTTACTTTAGGACCAGGTCTCACTAAGTTTTCCAGGCTGACATTGAACTTGCTCTCTTCCTAACTCCGCCTCCTGAATAGCTGGGATTACAGGTGTGCACCAGCAAAATGATTTTTTAAAATTTATTTTAATTTTTTATTGGTTCTTTTTAGTTATGCATGATGGCAGAATCCATTTTGATGTAATTATACAAGCATGGGATATATCTTATTCTAGTTAGAGGTAAAATAATTTTTGATCAATAATTTTTTATAAAGATTAATTTGACTTTATTATTATTATTTTGGTACTGGGGATTGAACTCAGAGGCACTTAACCACTGAGCCACATCCCTACCCCTTTTTATATTTTATTTAGAGACAGGGTCTTCTTGCTAAGTTGCTTAGAGCCTTGCAACTTAGCAAGGCTAAGTTGAGGCTGCCTTTGAATTTGGAATCTTCCCGCCTCAGCCTCCTGAGCCACTGGGATTACAGTCATGTACCACTGCACCTGGCTGATTTTTTTTTTACTCAAGATATTAAAATATAGTTTAGTCTACCATTTTCAAATTCTTAGTAATAGGAGAAGTATTTTATGACCTAAATGTAGAACTAAAGGAGTACTTAATAGGTGATGGGCTTTTGTTTTGCTTATGCCTTGCTCTGGTAAGGCATAGGAGATTCAGTTCCTGGTAACTGGCAGAGGAAGATGATAAGGAATTCTGTTTCTTGTGGGCTGTGCAGGTTGAATATACACACATACACTTAATTATAAATACGAATGTAAGCATTGACCTCCATTGGGAAGTTTGGGAACTGTCTTTGGATAAAAATCCCAAAGGGATCCTAATTACCACCCAGGGATCAAGTTTATCCTCAGAGCTACCTTTAACTTCAAGTGATGTCCCTGGATAATTCCTTTCTCTTAACAGGAGGGAACTTTCTCAAAGGAGCATGTGTTGGATAGAGGGCTATCAGGAGGGCCACGTTGTGCCAGCTCTTTCTATCCTGAGCCGTAAGTCTTACATTAAACTTCTCAGTCAAGACTAGAAAAGGGTGTTCCCAAAAACCCTCTGAAAACTAGCCACACCATCTGAGCAACAGTGTGTGAAGATGAAGTCTGGGAAGAATGACTAGTTAATCGTGTGTGTGTGTGTGTGTGTGTGTGTGTGTGTGTGTGTGTGTAGCAATGTAGATTAGGGGGTCAGCCAGCTCTTACTAACCCCCCTCTGCCCCTGAAAGACCCAGTCCTGATCCACCTTGGTTTTCTCAGGGAAGAGATGGATTTTGCCAAGATTAGTAGGGTTCTGAGAGAAGAAAAGGCCCCGTGTTGCTCTATCACAAGGGAGTGGAGGTGCTGGCGCCTGAATGGAGGAGACAGGGAGATGCTTCTGGTTGTCTAGGTAGAGAAAGGAGAGGCAGAATGCTATGAGGTCCCCCAAAAAGCAGGGACCCCAGACTATAACCCCACTCTTCCACGAGGTCACCACAGCAGGAATAACCCCAGAAACTACAGCTCTTTCATTGTCTACTGTTCCAAACACTGGGGTCAGAACCCAGGCCCACGCAAAACCCCAAGCCTGGGGCATCCTTGGCTTACAAAAGTTCTCGCTCTTCTTTTGTGATAGGGTGCAGAGTGGCAGAGGACTAGTCACTTAGGGAGTGCCACAGAGTTACAAAGAAACTTCCTGCCTGGTCTCAATAGCCCTAGGAGATAGAAAATGTTATTCTTACCATGATTATTGTTTTATAAAGGAGGAAACAGAGTATTGTCCACCTTCCCAGATGAGAGCCAGAAAATGATAAAGATGAGGCTGAATTTTGTGATGTAGCAATAGTAACTAGACTATTTTGATTTGGGTTCTCAACAAAGAAGACTGGCCCTGGATTGTTTTATTATTTAAATGATCATTCAGTGTCTTGTCTGCACTTGGGTCAGTGCCTTCAATTTGAGTCTGTGAGAGATAAAGGCTCAGGGACAGCTTGGTATGATGTTAGTAGCCCACAAACGCATACATGTCCTAGAACCGACATAATAGTGGTTTGTCTAGACTGCATTTTATATTTAATTTTTGTGAGTTTTAAGACAAATTTAGATATGGCAAGAATGAGTCTACACAAGTGCACACACACCCTGGCACACACGCTTTGGTACAAAGTCACCTAGACACTGTGAACACTTTTAGTTGGCAGCTGTCATGGGCAAATCACATTTGAGAAGTAGTGCGGTAGGACAAGGGACCACCTTGGCAGAAAGTGCAGGGCACATGGGTATCAGGCACCTGTTTGCCTCTCCTAGAGCAGCTGGAAAGTGCCAGACTGAGCTTGTGAGGGACTTTGGCATAAAGAGAGATGAGAGACTCCTGAGACCCGGTGAAAGAGTACACTTGCATGTGCCCTCGTAGGGTTCTTTGGTCCTTGGGAGGGTTGAGCCTCAGTTTCCTTGAATGCAATTCCTCTTGAGGATTCTCATGGGCTTTCCCTGAATGCTTATGTACCCCACTTATTGGGGTAAACAGTTTTAATGACATTGCGCCCTATTCTGGATCCTAGTGATAGCAACCCCAAACTAATAGCTGAAAGGGAATGACACTATTTTGCTTTTTTATTTTTGTACCAAGGATTGAACTCAGAGGTACTTATTGAGCCACATCCCCAGCATTTTTTTGTATTTTATTTAGAGACAGGGTCTCACTGAATTGCTTAGCGCTTTGCTAAGTTGCTGAGGCTGGCTTTGAACTCGCAATCCTCCTGCCTCAGCCTCCAGGAGCTGCTGGGATTAGAGCCATGCACCACTATACCTGGCTATTTGCTCTTTTTAAAAATAATTAATTAATAAATCAATTAATTAATTTTATAGTAGAATGCTATTTGCTCTTTGGAAGAGATTTTCAGCATTGAGGACATTTGACAAACAATGGCGCACCCCCAGGCATAGTAAAGCCAAGGAAACTCAGTCAGGAGTGGGTAAAATGGGGGTGGAACAGGACTGCACCTGTTCTACTGACTTCCTCCCCTGTGGCTTAACCCCTGCCTCCCATACTTCCTGGAGAGGTGTGGCTTCTCCCTGGCTAACCTGTTGTGTAGACATTGCTATGAACTTCCAGTTGCTCCCCCAGGTTGGAGGAGGCTGTCTGAGCAGGAAGTAAGCATTGTACCATTAAAAGCAAAATCACCGCTCAGGAAGCCCTACAGTGCCCCGTGTCTTTCTCTTCCCAGCTTTTTTTTTTTTTTTTTTTTTTTTTGGTACTGGGGATTGAACTCAGGGGCACTCGACCACTGAGCCACATCCTCAGCCATATTTTGTGTTTTATGTAGAGACAGGGTCTCACTGAGTTGCTTAGCACCTCACCATTGCTGAGGCTGGCTTTGAACTTGCGATTCTCCTGTCTCAGCCTCCCTAAGTGCTGGGATTACAGGCATGAGCCACCGCACCCAGCTTCTTTTACCATCTTCTACCCCAATTTGTGGCTGTACAACTATTTGGGGTGCTGGATCCACATGTCGTGATTGTTAACCCATTTTTATGGAGACTGCTTGGCCAACTTTTTGTCCCTCAACTTTCTGTGGTGCCACCAGTTCCCACCTTAGACTCTTCTCCCTGGTGCAGTTCTTTTCTCTGCCCTCCTCTGAAGGGAAAATCGAAAGCGATCACATTTGAGACTTGTATTTGTGACGACCTCACACAACTTAGGGTTTTACAGAGATAAGGGTCAAGAAGAAATGCTCCCCAGGATAAGATTCCATCAAAACTTAATCCTTACATTAAATCCAAAACAAATGCTTCTCTTGCCAATGGGCATTCATTTCTTTTCATGTTCATGGTAAGAAACTGAATATTTGTAAGAGGTAGGTGTGAGTGAAACCAGGTTTGGTTTCCATTTTTCCTTTGGTAGATAGTAAGCTATGAATGCTTTCTTTAAGAATATTTGTAAATGTGCCCAAAGGTTAGTGAAAAATGAGAACATTTGATGCGACAAATAATACCAGCTTTGTGTGTTCTCCCAGAAGTCCCCTGAGCTTGGATCCTAAGCTGGAATCATTTTCTCCACTATCCTAAAAGATTATATAAAATAAAAGCCAGAGAAGCCTGGTGTAACCTAGAAAAGGAATACTTCCAAGCCAATAAAGGGACGCATCAATTATCTGTAGGTAAGTGAACATTCACAAACGAAAATAGTTATGACAAAGCCCAAGCACTTAAGCACTGTCAATGAAGAGAGAGCCCCTTGGATGGACCTTGGGGCTTGTTGCCTTGGTTTACACACATTGCTAGAAGACATGGCTGCCTGACTTGTCAGACTCCAGCCAACACCAAGTGAAGCATTTGAAAAGGGAGAGTGAAGCAAGCAGGGATAACAGCTAGGAAAAAAAAAAAAGATCAATATACTTAAAGCATCATTTAAGAATTATTAATGCACAATTATTATGTGTCAATTAAAATAAAGCTTAAAAAAAGATTTATCAGACATAACCCTGAGCATGATTCATCAAGAAAGTTAGACCATGCTCAGAAACCTCCACAGAGAGTACAGCAGGGACAGATGTGATCTCTTTTGGGTCTTTTGTTAAAGAGTGGCTACCAGGCAGAGCTGCAGGCGTCCAAGCCACCCCCTTGTTGTGCTATTGCTCAACAAGGAAGGCTTCCTGGGGACGTCTTCCGCTGCTATGCCAGTGGGTTGGGAGAAGTGCTGTTCCTGCCCTGACTCACTGTTTATGGGCAGTTGCTGGCTTTGTGGGTGCTTCCCCTCCAGTAAAAAGAGGAAGAAGCTCGTGAGGGTTGGCAGGGAGCCTTGAAGACCTTTGATGACAGGTTCTGAAAAAAGACCCAGCTTCATAATAGAGCCATTACCCTTTAGACTGGTGCAGAGACGCTGTAAACCACCTTCCTGGAACATAGACAAAATAGCACGAGGTGTTAGGCAGTGATATTACAACACCTAGGGGCATGGGAGGAGCCTGGAGGAATGAGGCAGATGACAGCCATGAGAGACAGAGCTGTGCAAAGGCAATTCTCGGAGCCTCAAGCCTCGAGCCCGAGCCTTGTCCTAGCTAAGGCTAGGACCCCTGGGGCAGCTTCCCATTGACCCCTTGACAACTTCTTGGTTCACTCCCGCCCCCACACTCCAAAAGGGATCTGGAAGAGATTTGGCTCTTACAGCTTCAGGCACAGCCAAGGCAGCCTATCCTGCTCTATGAAAATGTGAGGGAGGTGACCCAGAGTTGGACCAAGCAAGCAAGGTAGTGACCACTTCTGCCACACTCCACGCCTGCTCCACCCCTGCATCCCATCCCTTCCTGAGCTCAGTGACAAGGCCATCTTCAGGGCCACGTGTTCCATCCTAAAGACATCGAAATCAAGTGGGCAGATGACATTTTAAAATACCCACGGAGACTTTTCCCTTCCATTTCCTGGCTCTTGTCTTACTGTCCTATAGGAACTGCCAGCCACAGGTGGCCACTGAACACTTAAAATGTGGCCAGTGCTATAAGCATAAAGCATACTGAAATTCATAGATAAATACCAAGCAAAAGCAAATTAGCTTACCAGTGTAACTCTGACTGCGTGTTGAAGTAATATTTTGGATATATTGATTTAAACAATATGTGATTAAAACCAATGTCACTTGTTTCTTTTCACATTTTTTTAAAAATGAGAATACTAGAAAATTTAAAATTCTATATGATGGATTGCAGTGAAATTTTCCTGGATGTTGCTGCTGGCAGCTCATTGCCTCCGAGGCAGCTCAGCTCGCCAGTCTTTAGCTAGCTACCTTAGGGACTCAGAGGAAAAGAGTCTTTCATGACCTTTAAGTTTCAATCATTTGAACCTCTGGGGAAAAGGAAACTGTCCTGCAAAGGCAGTAGATCCATGGGACTGTCACTGGTGATATCTCCCAGTTCAGGCATGGAAGATTTGGTTGCAGGGAAAGAAGCAGAATTTAGATCCTGGTGTGACCCTGAAAAGGGGCAAGGGGCCAGTCACACCATAGAGTCATACTGAGCACCTGGCATGGGAGCCAGACACTTGTTCAGCTGTTGGTCTTCCAAAAGTAAGAAGCAGACAGAGCCCCTGTCCCTAGGGCATCAGACGGAGAATATACATGTAACAAATAAATCAGATAGTTTCAGGTAATGCTAAATGCCGTGAAGACTTGCCGACAGGTCTGGAACTGGACAGCAGGTGCTATTTGGGACCCATTCTTCTGCCCTTCCTCAGAAGCCAGAGTGGAAGTAGCTGTCTGATGAGTTCAGGTAGACTGTCCCAAGACAGTGCCCCAGCTTTGCCCAGGCCGAGATAACAAACAGGCAGCAGAGAGATACAAGGTTGCCCGGAAGAGCTGGGCCCATAGAGGCCACATAGAACAGGTGACAGGAAGTGGGTGGTGAGGATGGGGGCTATTGGTACTCAGTTTGACATGTCTGAAGCCATCTTGAGTCACAACCACAATGAATATCCCAAATAACTCTGGTCAGTTTTCCCAGCATAGTGTCTCAACATACCATAAATAAACAAAACCATTAGAGTGGTATATGAAACTTTAAGACCAGACCCAGGCACCATCAGCACCAGGAATGTGCCTCATGTCCTTGGTATTAGCTTAAGATAAACCAAGTACATTCCAGCTCAATGAAGTCACTTTTGTCCTCATCACTTTGTAAGCCCCCTACTTCTAACACAAACTGAGGGGATCCACTGACCTTGCTGCCATCCAGGACGTCCTCTCTGTGAAATCCTGGACCTGTCCACTTCCTTCTCGGGCTCATGGCTCATATAATTATGTGTTTTGTGTAATGGGGGAGGTAAACAGTGGTTTCTAAGCTTCACTAACACAATGGCCTTTGACTTCTGACATAGTAAGTTAAAAGTCTGCAGAGTGCTGCTGGTGGCGGGAAGGGGTTGCCTAATTGATTTTTGCCAATTTCAGCTTTGACCTTGTGGAGTGTACCCATCTTACTCCTAAACCCTTAGACCTTGCATGACTCACTTGTCTTTTGTGTGAAGTTTTGCCCTTCACTCTGTTTCTCTGGAAATGTGGACCCCATCTTGCCTGCTTTTTAGGTCAATCTGGGTTTTACAAATAACATAGCTCTGCTATCAGGTCTCATTTGGCCTTTCTAATTTTCCAAAGCCTGCTCCAGAGCAGATAATTGAACTTTCTAAGAATGTCAGTCTACTTCTTTTCATTAATTTGTTAAAATTCCATTTGTTCCATCAATGTGTAAATGTATTTCATTTCCTCCTATTTTTCCATTTGTGCCTCTGAATGTAATTTTTCCTCAGAGGTTTTTGTGAGTATGCCAACCCAGGGAGTCTACCCTTTAAGCTTCAACCAACAGTTAGGTGTTCTCGCTGTAATTAAAGTTATAAATGTGTTGCTTAATCTGCCTTGCAGAGAAACAGGCGCCTCATTGGAATTTGTTAAATGTTTTGTAATAATCTAAGTAGCTTGATATTAGATTTCCCCCTGTTTATAATTTATATTTTCCCCTTTAATTTTATTTCATTACATCTGATTATATCTATTGTACAACATGATTTAATTTATCAACGTTTTTTTCTGTTTTAACCACTGTGCAATTATTATTCATCCCCCAATTTATACAAGCCTGCTCTCTAGGCCTCCCTTACCAGAGGTAGCATGGGCCATCTGTGAGCTAAGCTTTGATCTCTCTCATATGTGAGAAATGTAAGGGTTACATTACACACACAGTACACTTCATGCGACCAGGAGATCTTTATTCACGGAGATCAGTGCCGGTGGACTCCGAGGAGAAGAAGGAAAAATGGTGAGAGCGGGTGCGGAGCATGGGATTTTATAGGGCCTGCGGTAAATACATGGTGGACTATGGATTGGTGATCTGGTTGTGACGCCCCTGAGGTCACTTCTAGGAGTTGAAGGTTAGGGTTTAACTCGGGTGGGAAGGGTTTAACTTGGGTGGGAAGATTGGGCGGGAAACTGCCATAACCTTTAGAGAAGGGAGGGCTGAAACTCGGTACAGGGAGGACTGTTTTTACCTTATAAGAAATAAGTCTGTAGGGATTCCTCAGTGAGATATTGGGCCTATTCCCCACCAATACAGCGGATATGTCCCCAAACATAGGAGAGAGTTTCAATATTTGAACTCTGGTCCCCCACCTGCCAAAGTATGACTGTACCCTACAGCGAGGCAAGCCCTCAAGAGATATAGAACTTAGTACTTTTGCAACAGGAGAATAAGAGGCAGCCAGATACTCTGTGTTCTTTCTACACTTAGCTTCTACTTCTGTGGAAGTGTGTATCAGAGGAGTGTGTACCCAGTAGTTTTTTTTTTCTTTTTTTGGTACCAAGCATTGAACTCAGGGCACTCAATTGCTGAGCCACATCTCCAGCTCTATTTTGTGTTTTATTTAGAGACAGAGTCTCACTGAGTTGCTTAGGACCTCGCCTTGGCTGAGGCTGGCTTTGAACTCACAATTCTCCTGTCTCAGCCTCTCAAAGTGCTGGGATTACAGGCGTGCGCCACCGCACCTGGCCCCAGCAGTTTTAATGGGAAGATCTGCAAGTGGCACCCATTACTTTTGCTCACAGGCTCTTGGGAGGAGCCTCATCACATGGCCACTTTGCTGCAATGGGTACTGGGAAATGTAGTCTTTGCCTGAGTGGCCCTGTATTCAGCCAAACCCTGTTGAAAGAAGGGAAGACTGGATAGAAGGAGAGCTAGCAGTCAGCCACAGGTATCATCACCATTCTCAAGTGCAACTAAGAACCTGAAGTGCAGGACCTCAAAAAGGGAGCTGGTGGTCAGTCAAGTTCTCCATACACCCGAGGCCGTCACCTACCACTTTGCCTCTTATAGGCCTTGTGTGGCCTCTTAGGCTGCTGCAGGATTATTTTCAGGAGTCTGAGAGGGCAAACAAACCTGTTTTGAACCAACACTTTTTGAGGATTTAAATTCCTCAGCCTGTCTTTGGCTTTCTAGCACATTAAATGGATTTTAGCTGTTCTCCCTCTGGCTGCAGTGACCCTGTTTTCAGAACAACAAAGAAGGACATGCATGCTGACACATGGTTTGACAATGGAACAGGATAACTAAAAAGACTGGGAATTTTAGCAAATATGGTCACCCAGTTTGAGCTCATATATTGTATCGTCTTACTCCTGTGAGTGCATTGAAGGGGCCCTGGGGATGCATCGTCTTTCCCAACGGAGCTGTTATTCACATAGCTCCACACCCCTTCTTAGCAAGCTACTGTGGCATAAAAACACAATGGCATGAAAATATCAAAAGAAACACTAGTTACCCCCAATAGGCTGATTTCCAATTAAGAGAAAAGGAAAGATTCTGCAGCCATATCTCCATAATAGTCATTAAGCCACACTGCCTAGAACAGGACAAAGTGAGAAACATTTGGCAAATACAGAACAGTGAAGAGACCCAATTAGCTGAAGATAAAATCTTATTACCAGACTGTCCGGGATAAAATTTTCTAGGTGGTACAAATGTTAATCGAAACTTTATTGTTCCCCATCCTTCCTCAGCAAAGAAATTCAGATTCCTTACCCTGGCATTTAAAATTAAGGTCTTCATCTCCTTTGTGAACATAGATGCCAAGATACTAAATAAAACATGTTTTAAATGATGCATTGTGATCAATTGGGGTTAATTCTGGGGAGGCCAAAGTGGTTCAGCATCAGAAAATCTATGCCTGTAATTCAATATGTTGAGATATTAAAGGAGGAAAACCATTTGAGTACCTCAATAGATGCTGAAAAGGCATTTGATTAAATTCAGCACACATTGTTATTAAACACTTAGTAGATAAAAGAGGTAGAAGAAGCTACTTGGAACTCTGTTATTTGTTTTTGTTTTTTGGCGGGGGAGTACCACGGATTGAAGTCAGGGGCACTCGACCACTGAGCCACATCCTCCGCCCTATTTTGTATTTTATTCAGAGACAGGGTCTCACTGAATTACTTAGTGCTTCACTTTTGCTGAGGCTGGCTTTGAACTCGGCCTCCTGCCTCAGCTTCCTGAGCCACTGGGATTACAGGCATGTGCCACCATGCCCAGCTGAGAAACTGCTAATGGAGTTAAAGTAGTATTCCCAGCAAGACGGTGCTCCTACCATTGCCAGTATTCATTGACATCTACTAAAAGTGGTACGAATCCAATGATATAGGTGCAAGAAAATAGCATAAAGATAGAAGGGAAGGCATCAGCGATCACCATAAACACTACCATTGCCCAAATAGAAAATGCAAGAAAATAGAATGGGCAGTCATGAGAAATTATTGAACTAATACAGAAGATACAAAATCAACCTCTTGGAAAAATCACAAAAAATGCTAAAATATGTAGGCATAACTATCTCAAAAATATGGGTGATCTATGTGGGCAAAATTAAAGTTTATTGAAAAACACAAAAATAGACATTATGGCTGTTGGATGGGAAAATTTGTTATTATATAGATGTCAATTTCCTTGATAATTAATCTTATGTATTCAATTCAGGACTAAGCAAAAATGTAATTGAAATTTTTGGTAGCACTGGACAAACTTATTTTAAAGTGCGTATGTACGGTCTATACCTGGGAGGGCAGATGGAAAGTGATAATAGTAGTTGAATTATAGAATATAGAGGAGAGACACGTAGGCACACATGGTGTATCCTGTGTCCATGTACATGAGTTCAGTACCATGTGTGTGAATTCCCTAGAAAACAAACTAAATCAAATTAAAATATAGGGCTCATGTGGCTAAAATCTATTTGGGGAAACCATGTTATTTTTGGGAAAAAAAGGTAATGATATCAATTAGGAAAATGTAATCCATTGTTCAAGGCTTTGTTACTGAGGCAGAAATGGTTGAACATACCAATGGGTTCAAATAGAGAGTTTCAAGATAGTTATCTATATATGGTAATTTACTTTATAGTAAAGGCAGCACTTTTTTAAAAAATTTATTTATTTTTTTAGTTGTAGGTGGACAGAATATCTTTATTTTATTTTTATGTGGTGCTGAGGATCGAACCCAGTGCCTCACACATGCTAGGCGAGCATGCTACCACTGCGCCATAACCCCAGCCCCAAGGCAGCACTTTCAATCAGTGGGTAAAATAATGAGCTATTTAAATAAAAATTGAGCTTCCTTTGTTCTCTGTCTGTAAAGTGGGGCTGGTAGCTTCAGAGAATTCTTAGAAAGTTTATAAAATATTATTTGGTCTTAAAAAGGAAGAGATTTCTGACACATGCTACATACAACATGGATGAAACTTGAGGCTATTAGGCTAAGTGAAATAAGCCAATCATAAAAAGATAAATATTGTATGATTCCAGTCCTACAAAGTACTGAGAGTAGTCAGATTCATAGATACAGAAGATAGAAATGGTTACTGGTGGTTAATGGGTTTGAGACAGGGCAAATTGGGAATTAGTGTTGGTTTTTTTGTTTTTGTTTTTGCTCTGGCACCAGCGATTGAACCCAGGGGTGCTTAACCACTGAGCCACATCCCCAGCCCTTTTTATGTTTTATTTTGAGAGACAAGGCCTCCTGAGTTGCTGAGGCTGGCTTTTGAACTCACGATCCCCCTGCCTCAGTCCCTCAAGTCACTGGGATTACAGGTCTGCTCCACCACACCTGGCAGAACTAGTGTTTAATGGGTACAGAGTTTCAGTTTTGCCAGGTGAAGAGAGTTCTGGGGGTGGATGGGGATGATGATTGCACAACAGTGATTGTCCTTCATGTTCCTGAGCAGTACACTTAAAAATGGTGAAAACAGTTAACAGATGTTAAAATTTAATGTTGTTTTACTATAACTTTAAAAACCCTTGTGATATGTATTACTTATGATTCTATTGTAATTCTACACTGTTGGAAGATTTGCAACATGTCCAGAATGTCCTGTGTGGCCTCACATTTAGGATTTTTTTTTTTATCTGTTTGTTTTTGTTCCTGTTTGTTTTTGTTTTTTAGTCTTCTGAAGCGACTGTGAAGAGGGCAGGGATGGGAATGCCCAGGTGGCAGGTAGGTTTCATGAAGGGTAATGCCTATATCGTTTTTCTTAAATACTTTCCCAGGAAATCTCTAATTGCTCTTTTTAAGGTGGGGGTTGGTGCAGGAGGAGTTTAAGAGGTTGTCACTTTGAACACTGTTTGGGTTGCCTCCCAAAAGAAGCCAGGTGGCTAGAGTTGTGAGTGTTGGTGGTGAAAACAATTATGGGGGGCGGGGGTGGATTGGCAGCAACCCAGGCCTCCACTAAGCAAGGCCTGGACACATACATTAACTTGTGGGGCAGGGGAAAGGGAGAAACAGGTACTTCCCATGATTGTTTTTTTGTGTCACTTCTTTATATTTTTCCCATTATTCAATTTTTCCTCAGGACACCAAGTTTCTTCGTCAGGGTCTCTGGTCATGAAGGAAGAGCAGATAAGTAGGCATCTTCATGTCACTTCAACCACATAGGCAGGACTGAGCCTGTGTCATTCCCCTGGCTTCCCTTTCCTTACCAAGTGTGGCTTCCCAGCTCCAAGTGGCTGAGATTCCTGGCCCTAGCCAACCCACAAAGGACCTACCTCCCTACGGAGTTCTCCAAGGCTCTCTAGTCACACGTGTTCCAGGACACAAGGAATTCTCTGGACTGGAGGATTTCCATAGCGCTTCAGTGCTCTGAGAATCTGAGAGTTGTCACCTGTCCTGATCTTCGGTGGGCTGAATGGATACACAATCAGTTAAAATGGTACCTACTCTGGCATTTTTTTTCTTCCACTAAATGACATTCTCAGCTCTCAGCAGAGAGTTGAACTGAACCCAAAGTAGGAAACTGATATTTTAATTTGAATTGAAACTGAACTCAAATAACAATATTGTTCTCTCTTTGAAGCTTGAATTCGATCTGACATGGACAAAATCCAGAAAATTTCTTACCCTATTTCTTCTCTCCAATAACAACCCACAGGACCAACTGTGATCTATCTGAATTCTGAAACTGCTTTTTGTTTTGTTACATTTTCCCACCCGAGTAGAGTAATATGTCAAATAATTTTAAAAAAAAAATCTTCATATTACCACAATAGAAGCCTGACCTCTTAAATGCAAATTTTATCTTTGCCATTGAACAAATAATGAGTTTGTGAGCTTCAAGGGTTATTTTTTTAATTAGAAATTTTTTTTTAAATATTTTTTTAGTTGTAGATGGACACAAAGTCTTTATTTTATTGCTTTGTATGTGGTGCTGAGGATCGAACTCAGGGCCTCATGCATTAGAAAATTTTAAGAAACTTATATGAAATTGATTTGAAGCTCCACGTTTGTGTTCATTTTTTTGTGTCCTTTGGTTAAAGTAATAAACTCAAGCAACTACACAGAATTTTTAAAAATTTGGTGATCATTATCTTTCCATATTTGTGTTACAGGGTCTTAAATGAGTACGAGCAGGTAATAGTAAATGTAGGCTCCATGAATCAAATGCAGTCATCTCAAGACCCGGGACAACAGCTAGAATACAGCTAGAGCTCAGGTTCTCCTTGTTGAGTAAATGAATTCAGGGGGAGATCCCTCAATGACCTTTAATTCAAGGACATACCTGCTTCTGTTACATTGTTGACACTTGGTGTGGATTTCAAACATTTTCTTTGCTCAAAACTTTTAGGATTTTTAGGCTTGTCTATGGGAATCTCTCCCCCCTCCTCCCCCCGCCCTTGGCACTGAAATCCACTTTCCCCATTCCTGGCGGACATCTGTATTAATCATTTCTCATTTTTCTTCCTGACTTGTCAATTCATCACCAGAGTCTGTGTGTGTATGGCTTTTCTGCATGTTTGATCTCTACAATGATCTTATCTGTTCTTCACTAGAAGCTTCCATGTTAGTTTTTCTTAGTTGGAGTCATGTACTTTTTAACAGAGTTGAGAGGGACTATGTATGATCTAAGAAATTGATTTCATTTTTCTTTAGGCACCAAAATATTTCTAGCTTTCCCATTTGATTCAAAATTTGAATTGGTAAATTTATTCTATTTGTTTCTTCCTATTTTGTTTATGGTTAGTACCAATGTCTTCCTTTGTATGATGATTGGTGCATTTTCCCCAGATTGTATGTGGGAACTATGAACAGCAGTGAACAGAAAGACAAGAAATTATTCCCATATCATACTCCACCCCCTGATGAACCTGTAGTCTTCAAGTTGTTCCTTTTGACATTGCTCCCCATTCTTTTAATTTTATTTATTGACTCATTTTTGATATTCTCCTCCCACTGAGCCATATCCCCAGCCCTTTTTATTTTTTATTGTGAGACAGGGTCTCACTAAGTTGCTTAGGGCCTCACTAAGTTGCTGAGGTTTGCCTCAAACTTGAGATCCTCCTCCCTTAGCCTCCAGAGTTGCTGGGATTACAGATGTGTTCCACCACACCCAGACCTTCCCATTCCTTGCTTCCTGAAACAGTATCTCAGTTTCTGTGTCTAATATTTCCAATCTCAGTTCCAATGACTAATTCTGCCTTAAAATTCATTCCCAGAAGATCCTGCTTGTACCCCTATGAGGAAAGCCCCGGGGGATAAATAACGACATATGGACAACCCTGGCACAGCATCTGTGTCTCCCTCTATTTTCCGTTGGAACACTACCTTTTGCCCATTGCATCTTTAGCACAGAGCAAGTCTGTGAGCAGCATCTCTGAGAGTTTTCATCAAGAATGACAGATATCTTGTCTGTCAACTGAGGTGACTGACTCCTAACCAAAGGTGAGAATGTGATCAGAGCTAAGCAAAGGGGAATTTTTGTCCTGTGGAAATTAGATCTCAAGCCATGTGACAGAAGGACCCTGATATTCTCTGAATGTTTATGTCTCCCGAAAGTTCTTATGTTGAATCTTAATCTCCAAAGTGATAGAATCAACAGGGCCTTTAAGAGGTGACTAGGTCTCCTGAATGGGAATAGTGGCCTTATAAAAGGGCCTAAAGGAGGGTGCTTATCCCTTCTGCCATATAAGGACATGTGGAATGCATTATCTGTGAGGGATTAATAGGGATTAAATCTATTGGCACCTGGATCTTAAACTTCCCAGGCTCCATAATTGTGAGCAATGAAATTCTGTCATTTATAAGTCACCTTTTTGAGGTATTTTGTTACAGCAGCCTGAATGGACTAAAACAAATCCCAAATGGCAAAGCAAGTTCATCCCAAAGGGCAGGGTCACCCATTAATTCCTGCTCCCTGGACCTCTGGAGCTGCCCTAGTTCCTGTCCTTGCTGAGAGCTCTTCCTGTGATTCTGAGGCTACTGTGTGGCCTTTCAATCCACTTCTGGTCTTCAGTTACCCAGAGCTCATTTTCTTTGTCTGCAACCAAAAGTCCTTAATGATATAAGTGTTTGCAATTATTTGAGGACTTCCTCTGTTTCTTCACTGGGCTTTATCCAAGACTCTTTGCTGCTGCTACATAGATCGGTGCTCCATAGATCCTCCATAGATGTGAGTCCTCAAACGTTGGCCACCAGATTGTTAGTTTCTTAAGTCCACTTTGCCAGCCTCTTTTCAAATACCTGAGCGTCCACCTGTGCTTCTCTTGATTTCATTTTCTTTGCAAGTTATCATTTATATTAATTTTTTTATCACTTTGGGATGACAGGGCACATTTCACTGTCTTTTGGAGAACTCTACCATTACTTATTTTCTTAACAGAAACCAGCCAAACCAGAATAAGATCAGCCTATCAGAATCCCTTCTACCTGGGCTCCCTCCCAAAGTGACCTTTGGGTGAAGTTGGCACAAAATGGCCAGAGATAGGATTCCCAATTGGGTGACATTTTCAGCATACAGCAAGTCTTTGTGAGGCAGCATGTCTGGAAGTTTTGATCTCTCCACCTTCTTCTCCTTTCCTTCCTCCCTCTCTCCATTTTCCAGTCTGTTTATCTGCCTCTCTGGGCAGATAGGTTTCTGCTGACCCTCATTAGTCACCTATCTCTGGAAGACTGAGGTTCCCTCTGCAGGGCAGTGACTCTGGGGAAAGCTCTTGGGGACTCTCTGGGTCAGGATGGATACAGACAGTCCTTCCTCTTGGCTCTTAGTGGGGTGATAGGCTTGAGGGCCTTAAGCAGGGGTGACTTTGCACCCACGTTGAATCATCAGTCAGTCCTGAATCATCTCAGACCAGAGCATTCACAACAGTTAGACATGTCCTTCTGGAGGGCGCCCTCTGGGTCTGTTTCCTCTCTCCACCTTGGCTGATGGAATAAATTAATTGTTGATTGGAGTATGGCAGAGTACACACAGCTGCTTAGTTTTAACCCCTGACCAGCACCAGGACACAGATGTCATAAAAGCAAAGTGGGAGCTTCCTGGGGAGGAAGGTTTCCTAGTATATGATCTCTTAGGGTCAGCCTGGGCTCTGAGTGTGAAGTCCAGTTCTGCTCCTTAGCTGTCAATTTAGGCAAATTGCTTGTGTGTTCTGAGCCTCCTCTACAAAGTGGTGATAATGTCAGTATCTATTTCATAGGATTTTTGTGATGATTAACTGAGATAAAACTTAAGAAGTGCCCAGCCTGGAGACTGGCACAAGGTAAGAGTGCAATAAATATTAGCTGTTGTTACTGGTAGTAAAATTATTAACTAGTCTCTGGGGAGAGAGCAGTCTGGGTGCATTTGGCCAGCATTGGGACCTTCTGGAAGCAAAGGCTGCAGAAGTAACTCCCGCCTGGGAATTCAGAACAGGAGACCACAGTGGACTCCCTAAATGGCACAGAGGCCAGCATATGACAGATCAAAGCCATTGCACAAGCCATGAGATTTAGAACTCACCCCAGGGAGAAGAAAGAGAAGAATGTGAACTCATAAGTTTTGGAGCAGAAAATATTCATACCTGCTACATCCCTAAGTTTGTCCTGGTAGAACGGAAGGAGAGCTGCAGAACCATTTGGCATATGGAGAAAGCAACTCATTTCCAACCTCTCACCCCATCCTTCACTAGCACCCTTCTTTCCTGGAGGGAAGAATGAAAGTGTGGTCAGAAGAGTGGCAGATGCTGCTGGAAAGGTCTACAATGCCCGACTTCTGTGGACAGCCTCTGTTGCTGGTGTTAGAGCAGGAGGCTGGCCTAGCGGTGCCTGGGGGATGATTGACTTGCCAGCAGAGCGTAGGTGCTATGGCTTGGATGTGCTCTGGTCCCACCAAAATGCATGTTGAAATTTGGTTGTCAACGTAACAGTGTTGGGAAGTGGTGCCTTTAAGAGGAATTAGTATCTTTCTTGTGAAACTGGATCCGTTCCCTAGAGAGTGGGCTGTCATAAAATGGGTCAGCTCCTTTGTCCTCTCCCTCTACTCCACATGCACCCACTCGCCACTCTCCCACATGCTTCTGCCGTGTGATGCTGTCTCCATGCAATGACACAGCATGAGGCCCTTGTAAGATGTGAACATCTAATCTTGAACTGCCCTGCTGCCAGAATTGTGAGCTAAATAAACTTGTTTATTAATTATTCAGTCTCAGTTATTTTGTTATAGCAACAACAACAACAAAGCAGGTGAATACAACCGGGCAGCTGGATGAGCAGGGGTCGTGAGCTTGATGGTTGAGAGGCAGGTAGAATGGGAATGAAAGAGAGAGATTCCATGGACATTCCTAAGTAAAATTGTAGGAGATTCACAGAGTGGGGGAAGTTGGTGTATTAGGGTTCTCTCGAGAAACAGCATCAACAGGAAGTATAATCATAAAAGGAAGACTTATTAGGTTGGCTTAGGTGACCAGAAGCTGGAGAGTCCACAATGGCCATCCTTAGGCTGTAGAGCTGGAAGAACCAGGAGCTGTGCAATCCAAGAGGCTAAAGCCCCAGAACCCTACCCAATGGTGCTAGTCCGAGACCGAAGGCTTCTGGAGAATCCACTTTAGAAGAATGAGGAAGCGAGATTCCGATATCCTTAGATGATGGCAGCATCAATCAAGTACTCATTCAAGAAGAATGGAGTTTGCAATGTGCTGCTTCCTTATTCCAATTTTTATTCTCTCCAAGCCATCATCCTATTGGTTGGTGCTGCCCACACTTAGGAAGGGTGGCCATTTCAGTTGGCTGTCTCACATGCCAATCATTCCTAGACACACCATCACCGACCCACTCATAATTGTCGGCATCTCCAAATCCAATCAAGTTGACAACTCAAATTAACCATTATAGTTGGAGAGAATGGATTTTGAACTCAGATGGTGGAGAATGACGATGTAGGAGGAGGAATGGCCTGAGGCTGGGGAGGATTAGTGAGCACCCTTTCAAACTGAGCTAAAGAGCTGTATAGTGTTCCTAAGCACAAGAAGACTCGGATGCACCTTCGGGCATCTAATACATGTGTTAGAAAACTTGATAGCGCTGTTTGCTGTGAGTTCAATGTTAATCAATATTTATTAAATAAAGTGTCTTTAAACAGAAACATACACAGAACAAGGTTATGTATTGGTCACTTAGCAAAAAATGTGACCAGAGGCTCATACACTCATATATCCCACCTGAGCTCAATTGCCCTATGAATTCAGGATTCGCTAATTCAGTATGTACAGCAATGTCATGAGCAAAACTACCTTTAATAAAGACTGTACTTGGAGGGAAGGAAAGGAAATCAGTGAAGGGTGGAGGACAAGGGAGAAGAGGGTAGGGGTCCACTTGTCAGAGGGAAAGCAAAGAGGAGCTGCTCAGCCTCTTCCTTCTCCAGTACCACCCAGAGGCGGCCCCTGCAGGCACTCCCTTTCCCACCTGGACAGATTTTTCCTAGACTTTTGCCATCTTTATGATAAGTAATGTCTAAAGGCTGGCCCGAGCTGCGTAGGCACTCCTTCCTGGGAATGTAACCAGGGTAAGGCTGCCCTCTTCCTGTAAAAGGACTGGAAGGGAGCTGGGTGCGGTGGTGCAAGCCTGTAATCCCAGCACTCAGGGAGGCTGAGACAGGAGAATCGCGAGTTCAAAAGCCAGCCTTAGCAAAAGCGAGGCTCTTAGCAACTCAGTGAGACCCTGTCTCTACATAAAACACAAAATAGGGCCAGGGATGTGGCTCAGTGGTCGAGTGCCCCTGAGTTCAATCTCCAGTCCATCCCCCACCCCCTCCCCCCCAAAATAAAAGAGGGCTGAAAGGAAAACAGAAATACAGTGGTAAATGGCAAAGATGAGCTTATTGGAAAAGGAGTGTTCTGAGGCTTTTACACTTTCTAAGGACAGGAGCTCTTCACTTTCTCAGAGGTAGACAGAAAGATGAAAAACGAAAGATGAAATTTGTCTGCAAAGGTGTTTGGGGTTACGACACAGACTCTCTTAGCCAAGAATTGTTAGAAGGCAAACACCTTTCCCTTAACTCCAGGTCGAATATGGCTGCAAGGGAAGGAGGTCAGAGCCTTCTCTATTTTTATGGTAATTTGATGCAAGGTGAGCCCCCCCAGTCTTGCTACGCTGAAGACTGCATAGCCACAGCACGCTTCCACCACCTGGTGACCACACACTTAAATTGCAAGGCCTGCTTCTTAGGTTAGGGAAACATCCATTACCTGAATGGTGAAAACCTGGGATGAAGTTATAGCAAACAGTTGGTATATTTTTTTCTTTTCTTCTTCTTTTTTTTTGGTACTGGAGATTGACCTCAGGGGCACTCGACCACTGAGCCACATCCCCGGCCCTATTTTGTGTTTTATGTAGAGACAGGGTCTCACTGAGTTGCTTAGCGCCTCGCGGTTGCTGAGGCTGGCTTTGAACTCGCGATTCTCCTGTCTCAGCCTCCCTGAGTGCTGGGATTATAGGCATGCGCCACCCGCCTGGCTGCTAATTCTCTTTTTAAGTATAAATAATGTTTGATAATTCTAGCTCAACTCATAGTGATTGCTGTCTTCTCGGGATCAGTGCGTATTTTTGGCGTTTTCCACCAATACCTGAAGACACTGAGCTGTTTTTGACTTGAGGATGGGTGTTGAATGGAAGTCAACCAACAGCTCCCTAGCAGGGAGGGCCTTGCAAGTCTGTCCTTCCTGGTTCCCCCAAAGACTTTCAAACCAGGCTTCAGAGGCAGGAAGCTGGAGCTCCACTAGCCTCAGCTAGTTTTCTCGAGTTTGGTTTTTCTCCATCAGTGGGATCTAAAAAGCCAAGGAAGAATTTGAAGTAAACACCCTCCTTCTTCAGAAGTGCCCAGGACCCTAAAATTCTTGCATTGGTAATTAATTTTATTTCCTGAGTGTTCACTTTGAAAAAGTGGACATACATGGTGAGGTGTGAGCTGTTAAGCCATTAACACTTTCCTGTGAAGAACCTTACCTTCTTGGCCACTTTCCTCAGGTGGGACTCAGTTCCTAGAGGGTCTTTGAGGGAGGTTAAGGAGAGGGCTCCCTGTAGAGAAGAGGGCCTCTGCTGTGGTCTTTATATTACCCCGGGGCCAACAGGGCCAGGCAGCCACTGGTAAGAGGCTGCACGTGGTACCCCAGGTCTGCAGGAGCATGGCAAAAACTCGCCACAGTGGCCTTCCTGACCACAGGAAGTCGTGGGGTGACCCTGCATGGATGCAGGGAAAATGCTAAGAACTCAGTTTGAATTCTGTCTTTTCCTGAAAAAAGGAAAAAGAATGAGGATAATGATGAGCAGACTGGCATCTTCGTCTGACAGGACTAGTGGTAACTGAATTGGGGCTGCTCCATTGAGAGGGGGCGTGTCCACTTCACTGAGCCACAGTCCCTGGAAAGCCCACTCGCCTCACATATGTTCCTGGCCTGGCTCCTAAAACCATCTGAGGTTGTCACTCTACTTTCAAACACTAATCAGAACAATTAAAACCATGAAAAATGTGATGAAAATATCAGTAACAGTGATTTAATGCTTCTACAAGTCAGATACTGTACTTGCAATTTATCCACAGATTGTCTCTAATTCTCACAAAATAAGGGTGTCTATGTCCCCATATTAGAGATAAGAAAACCAAGTGACAAGCAGGAGTTAGTTTTGTTTTTGTTTTTTTTTGTACTGGGGATTGAACCCAGGGGCACTTAACCACTGAACACATCCCCAGCCCTTTTTATTATTATTATTTTTTTTTATTTTGAGACAGGTTCTCACTAAGTTGCTTAGGGCCTCACTAAGTTGCAGAGGCTGGCTTTGAACTCATGATCCTCCTACTTTCGCCTCCGGAGGTGCTGGGATTTCAGACGTGCGCCACTGCACTGGCTACAAGCGGGAGTTTTATAGTCACATGCTGCTTCTCTATATTTATGTTAGAATATTGCTGTTAGGGTAGCTGGCACAAATATCCACAAGGGACACATCTCTGAGTCAAGCAAAGGTTTATTGACAGAATATCTGCCAGGCTGCCCTTCTGCAAAACGCAGCAGCCTGCTGGATAAACTTAACTACATAGTCATGTACAATGGAGTAGTTAAAAAATAACCCATCTGGTTCTGTGATTGTTAATTGACGTCTGTTGTGGTTTGGGTAGTTAGGGACTCTTTGGAGGCGGGCCTAACAGGAAGGCCATGACTGGGTGGGCAGGTGCTGATTTTCAAAATGGAGTTACTTTGGCCTAAGGACCTAACAATTTCTGTGATAGATTTTCTTGGGTATTTACTACCCCCAGTGATTGCCAGTAGATCAAGCCAACTTCTGTCTAATCCTGCTTCTGCACCATGTTCCAACCTTCACCAAGCCTGAGCAAAAACGTATAATAAATTTCCTCGTTTCTTTAGGTCTTCATTTCTGGAGGTTCCTGTGTCACTTAAAACTTAACATTAAATAAATTCATACTTCTCTCCTGTTAATTGGTCCTTTTTTTCTTTTTAAGTTGTAGATGGGCACAATAACTTTATTTTATTTACTTTTTTTTTTTAATGTGGTGCTGAGGATCAAACCCAGTGCCTCCCACATTCCAGGCAAGCTCTCCACCACTGAGCCACAACCCCAATCCCATTAATCAGTCTTTTGTGATAGATGGACTCAGCCGTGAACCGAAGATGTAAAGAAAAGAAATTTCTTTTCTCCTATGTCCCCATCCTCCCAAAATAATGACATTAAATTTGGTCAGACAAGTTTTCCGTATTGTATTAGTCAAGGATCAATTGGGAGACAAAAAACACATGATAATTTGTATAGGGAAAGTTAAGTATAAAGAATTATAAAACGAAGCAGGGTATAACTCAGGAGGCTGAGGCAGGAGGTTAGCAAGTTTGAGGCAAGTCTGGACAACATAGAGAGACCCTGCCTCAAGAAAAGAAAACAAAAAACAAAACAAAACAAAACAAAAAAAACCTCTGGGGATGTAGCTCAGAGGTAAAACACCCATGGGTTCAATCCCCAGTAAGATCTCCCCAATCTCCCTGCAAAAAATTACAATATGGAATTATTGTAGTCATCCTACAATAGGACCTTGGGAGAAAGAGAACTCTGAAATATCCCTTAGAAGTGAGCAAAGACACTCGGGAAGGAGTGTCCCTCTCTAAGGCTGGAGAGGTTTGCCGGGTTGCTCCAGGGTAGACCTGGGCCACAGTCACTGGAAGAGTAGGGACACCACTCTAGGGTACAGAAAGTAGAAAACTATGGCCAGGACAAGCAAGCAGGAACACCTCTCTAGAGAGCCAGCAGGACGGGCTGAGAAGCCAACCGCAGGGATCCAGGAGGTGCTGCTGAAACTCCATGGGACTCAATGTCACCCCCTCCCCACCAGCCCCCCTCCCCACACTGCTGGCAATCAAACAGCAGGAGCAAAGCCCCAGAAGCGGGAAGACAGACCCTCCTTCAGGAGCGTCCCTCCAGTGCCCTCTACTGGCAAAGCTTTTAACGTCATGCCAGAGCCAAAGGAGAAACATTCCAAGAACCCAGATCCGTTTTCATCAGGCAATCCGGGTGTGAATTTGGAGCAATTTGAAGACGCAGCACATTGATAATTGCACAAAAATTTGCCTTGGAGTATATGAATGTTATGAGTAACTGAGTCATTAGTATACTTCTCCGTTCCTACTTAATTGCTTGTTTTCTCTCGTGCTGAAAATTGACCTTGTTATTTTTGTTTCTTTTTTAAAAAATATTTTTAGTTATAGATGGACACAATACCTTTATTTTATTTATTTATTTTTATGTGGTGCTGAGGATCGAACCCAGTGCCTCACACGTGCTAGGCAAGTGCTCTACCACTGAGCCACTACCCTAGCCCTATTTTTGTTTCTTTAATCATTGTCAATCTCCAAACTCTCCCTTTGATGTAGAAGTCCACCCCCACCCCACCCTGCCACAGGAGAGCAGAAGTCTCAGTTCTAAGTCTGACAACATTCAGTGCCAGCCTCCAGTTAAGTGAGAGTGGCAGCAGAGTCCGTGGTCATCAGACTGAGGTCATCATTTTGCATCTTCAGCAGGATGGCTCCACGGTGGCCTGGGGCCAATTTGCAACTCACAGAGGCCACTGGGGCCTTTTCTCTGCCCTTTTCTTTCTTCCCCCCAAAGGTGATGTCACAGGGCTATGCGCACTCTGTCAAACATTGCTCTTCTGACTTCAGTGTCCCACATGTTAATTGAGCACAGTTAACACAATTGTAATAAGGTTGACAAGCACGAGCAATGGACGGCACACTGAATGAATGACAAGGAGAAGAACAATCATGACCCATCAGACCCTAGCCATCAACTTGAAAGGGTCCCCTGACCTTTTCTGAATTTCCCCATGAGCCATTCTTTTTGTACTAAATTTTAAACTTCCTAAGGATTATCATTCCAGATAAATTATGTCTTAAAAATTGTATTGCTTTCCTCTTTTAATTACTAGCATTATAGCTGAAAAGCATTCCTCAAAAATGTATATAATTTCAACTGTCATAAAATTCATATAATTTCTTTTTTGTTTCTTTTCGAGGGTCTGATCTTATTTGTTAGTCTTAAAAATTCTTATTTTGGGGAATTTTGGAGGATTGAACTGGGGCACTCGACCACTGAGCCACATCCCCAGCCCTATTTTGTATTTTATTTAGAGACAGGGTCTCACGGAATTGCTTAGCGCCTTGCTTTTGCTGAGGCTGGCTTAGAACTCGCGATCTTCCTGTCTCAGCCTCCTGAGCCACTGGGATTACAGATGTGCACCACTGCACCTGGCTAAAAATTCTTATTTTTAACTGAACTCAGACTTAGAAATGGAAGTGCTCGGCGAGGACAGCCTGCGTCTCTTGGCAATCTGTTCCTGATGTTTTCTTAGGCTTCTTTCATTCCCTTCTTCAAAAGTATAACGTAATCTGAAGCCTCTTCCTTATCCTTCTTAGTACTCTGTTTTTCTTTGGAGCAATACACCAGCATCTGTGTTGCAGGACACGTGGGGTAATGATTCTTTGATGCTTTGGTCCTGGGCTTCTTGCCTTCCTTGTTTAAGGGTTTCTGACACATATTGGCCAATGTCATCTTCTTTAGAGAGATTGAAAAGTTTGCAGGTTCTATTAGCTCTTTTGGGTCCCAGGCAATGAGACACAATAATATCCATAAGTCCAGGAATATCCTTTCTCTCTGTCTCTGTCTTTCTCTGTCTCTGTCTGTCTCTCTCGCTCTCTCTGTTTTTTACAATAACCAAATTGGAGAATGCTCAGATTGGCATCCACAATGCAATCCCAAGTAGATTTGTGCTTTCTCTCTACAGTTCTTGGTCTGTAACAGGAGTGCCCCTTACTCAGTAGCCGGTGAACACAGCAACGGGTTAAGACACCCTGCTTCATGCAAAAACCTTGTTTGTTATTCCTGCCACTGATTTGGACCATGTGTGTTAGGTCGGTTCAGGGCCCAGGATATTCAATTAGGGGGACCGGTCAGGGCAGCTGCGGTCAGGGCAGCTGTGGAACGGAGTGGCCAGCCAGATGCTGATGTCACCAGTAGACACGCCTCCTGTCAATCAGTGGGTTTTCCTGACCTATCCAGGAAGGACTCTGGTCTTCTCTTCCTGCCCCCAAGCCCTCCCCTTCCTGACTGGGCCTTTTGAAATTGTCTGTACACCCGAATGCGGGCACCGTTCCCCCATACACACTCTGATGGACGGGAGAGTTCAGCCTGACAGCTTGTATTTCCAATAAAGCCTTGCCCAGCGGCTTTAATTCATCTCTTTTTGGTCATCTAGTCTTTACATAATGGTGCCGAAACCCGGGAGAGTTCTTGAACCTCCCCCTGCACTGGGGTAGAGGCAAACTCTCCGAACCAGACCGGGAGCCGCTTTCTGTCTCCCCCCTCTGGATGGACAAAAGTGAGGTATGCTTCCCTCAACTCGTCTCCCCTGATTTCTCAGCTTCACTTCCATCTGCACCAGAGGCCTATCCGAAAGTCACACGTGTGCAAGAGGTCTCTGTCCAAGGCCACTTGGATTGGGGAGACGTCTCCAGTCCTTGTGTGAGCCACCCGACTCTGTCCGGGCCCCGAGGAGTTTCCAAAGATGCTTGAACCCCTCGCTTGGCCCTCCGTCTTCTGGTGGACCTGAACGGATTTAGGGATGCCTTTTTCCATTCCTGCCCACTTCTGCGAACGCTGAGAAGTCACGGGAAACACTGACTCTTCTCCAGACCCCAAAACTCCTTTGGGCTGTCTGTATCACAATTTTGAGAAGCTAATATTTGCTGAAGACCTACACCGTGAGCGTCTAATCCTCTTTTCCACTGTAGTCTGGCCTCAGTATGGCTTAGACAACAGATCAAAATGGCATCCAGAGGGAACTTTTGATTTTCAAATCCTCACTGATTTGGCTATTTTTTGTCACTGGACGGGGAAATGGACAGACACTCCTTACATTAAGGCTTTGTTGGAAAGTACGCTCTCGCCCCTCCCTTCTTTCCCATCTGTTCTGTCCTCTCAAGTTCTTGCTAGAAAAAATCCCAAGCCCCCTTTCCCATTTGCTCTTCTGTACCTACTTCCTCATTCTCTGATCTACACATGCGGCCGCCATTATGTCCCGCTCCCTACCCAGACCCCGCCTCCCCTCACTCTCGGCTCCGCCAAAGTGCAGCCATCTTCCCAGGAGGCGGAGCCAGCCTCAGTCCCAGTGCCAGAGGGCAGAGACGAGGTATTGGGTGGAGCCTGCCCGCCTGGGTCCCTGCATCTCTCGCTTGCATCTGTGCTGCTCAGACGGGCAGCTTGGCATCTGTGAGCTACCAAGCCAAAGCACCCTGCATTTTTTAATTTTTCCTGGCCACATCATTTTTTTAAAAATATTTTTTTAGCTGTAGATGGACATAATGTCTTTATTTTATTGCTTTGTATGTGGTGCTGAGGATCGAACCCAGGGCCTCATGCATGCGAGACAAGCGCTCTACCGCTGAGCTACAATCCCAGCCCCCACATCATTTTTTTCCTAACATTCTTTCTTTTCTTAACTTCTATGTTTTTTGAGCTCATGACCTGAATCCTTCACATCTAGGATAATGTTTTCTGATCGGTCCTATTTTCATTCAACCATGGAGTTTTTTTTAAAAAAACATCTAACATTGCCTGCAGGCCTTTACTATTGTATGTATGTGTGTGTGTGTGTGTGTGTGCCATATACATGATATCAAAATTGGCACAGATAATGAGCGCTCATAAATTAAAAACCTAAAAAAAAATGGATCCAAATATTTTAATTCACCTGATTTAAAAGGTTCAACTTAAATTGAGTAAACACAAAGGTTTTTACATTCCTATATGAAGTTTTAAAGGTTTCTACTGTTGCCTAAGTTCAAAAAAATTACAAGGATTGCTTTGGGATATGAACAAAAGGAATTAAATATTCTAAATATGGTATTTATTGGAAGGAAAAAGAATATTTCTAGTCAAAAGGTTTACAACTGTGATTAAACAAAAAGTTAAAATCTAAATTTTTCTTTGAGAACTAAACTTAATGTAATAACATCAATGTAATTCTGGTTCTACTAGTTCTATTTTTATATTAAATGTGTTCATTTATTTCAGATTTACAAGCTTTAAAGTAGAAGGTTTTAAAGAGCATTATATCAAGCTGATGTTCTTCAAACTGAACTTGTATGGTATCAATTTATATCATTTAATGTTTTATAACTGAACCTATCATCAATAAGATAAGGCTTTAAGTTATTTTTATATCAGAGTGATCTTTTAAATAAATAAGGACCTAATCTATTTAATATTCTGCTAAGATTTTGCAAGGAGCCCTGTCTTACCTGAGATAGTTCTGTCTCCCAGCTTACTACAATGGCTTCAATGTAGGCCAGACTCCAGTTCATTTAAATATATGTTCAAAGGATTGATTTTGTTGTAAAGATCATTAGGATATCAAACAGGGATATAATGTGTAACTCAGCCAAAATTTGAGAAAGCTATTATACAAACTAAATATGTTTTTACTGTTGTTGATTTTATTTTGTATTTTCCTTAAACTCTATGACTATTGCCTGTTAATGTTTTACAGAGGTACTACTTCAAGAACAGACAAACCCAATTTAATTTAAAATAAATAAGCCATCACCTACAGGACAGATAGACCTTAAAGTTAAAGCCCAGTACCCTTACTTTAAGACTGGTGAGATTGGCTTGCTGAGTGTTTAAGATCAAGACTTAAAAACTAAAATTAAATTAAAGGGCCAAGAAAACCAGTATTTGGCTCTTGCCCTCTAAGTCAGCCTGAATCCAAGAAATGAGGGAACTTCTCTAAAGCGCTCTACACCTCTGGGCCACAGGACCTCCCAATCAGGGAGATTTCTGAGACCATTAGAGAATTAAAGAGCCGATCAAATGCCATACAATGGAGAAGAAGGTCAAAGAGAGAGGGAACCATCTCTCATGCTTCCTGGGGAAGCCACATGGTCAGCGCCAGACCTCGACCTATCCTAATGCAGATGGCACTAGCAGAGCTAACAAGCTGCTCTCAAGTTCCTCAAGGATGCCTCCCAGGAGACCAAAAGGTAACTCTTAAAAATAGATAAGAACAAAAGTCAATTTGACTTGCTTCATCTTAAACACCTAGCAAAACAGCAAAACCAAGAACACAGCCATTTCTGGGCATTTAAAAATAGTTTAAAGATAGACATCTGTGACATTAAAAACCAAATACTATGTTTACATGCCTTGTCCTCTCCAGCCTTGTTATGGGGACAAATTCTCAACCCTTATACTTCCTACATTTCAGACTGTTCCTCTATGTAGGTTTGAATCATAAATGTAATTCCCATTGATGTTTCTCAGCTAACTGTACAGTGAGGCTGAATTACCATGACTTGTTACCACCTCCCTTTCTAGGGCAAAAAGGCTCTCCTTGGCCCCCATTCACTGCCTCTGGGCTGGGGAAGGAAGACTTGATTATGCAGTAACCGCTACTTAAAAACTTAAACAAATTTCATTACAGAACTGACCAGCCTTGGACTCCCGTCACGCTGGACTCCCACCAAACTCAAAATTTCTCGGCAGCCCCCTTCTTTTTCTGCTAATCAGTAATCTCTCCCAAGCCTCTGTTCCTACCCACAGGTGATGCTTCTACATTCAAGCAACATGACTGACAACCAGAGGCTCCCACACCCCTGCATCTGCCTCCCAGCCTGACCAACACCCGAGCCATCTCCCCTTCTCTGGCGCCCCTAATCCCGCAAGAAGTAGCCAGACCGAATCTGCTGTCCTATATCATCAAAAATTCCAGGATCTTAGGTTGGTTCAGGGACCAGGATATCCAATTAGGGGGACGGGTCAGGGCAGCTGTGGTTAGGGCAGCTGCGGAACGGAGCGGCCAGCCAGACGCTGACGTCACCAGTAGACGTGCCTCCTGTCAATCAGCGGGTTTTTCCTGACCTATCCAGGAAGGACTCTGGCCTTCTCTTCCTGCCCCCAAGCCCTCCCCTTCCTGACTGGGCCTTTTGAAATTGTACGCTTGAACGTGGGCGCCATTCTCCCGTACACACTCTGATGGACGGGAGAGTTCAGCCCGAGAGCATGTATTTACAATAAAGCCTTGCCCAGCGGCTTTAATTCATCTCTTTTTGGTCATCTAGTCTTTACAATGTGACCCTTCCATTCTTCACCCAGAGGATCAACAGCAATTTCTGTGTCCATATGCTTCTTGTAAAAAGTATGAAGTTTGTATTTATCATCCACTTTGATGAGTTTCTGGCAGCCAGTGGTTGGGAAGGTGATGTTCAGCTTCATCTTGGTGCAACTCGGTACTCATATAATTCCAACCAAACAAAAACATATAGCTAGGCTGACTTTCTTTAGTACTTAGAATCTTTCTCTCTCTCTTTCTTTTTGGCACTGGGAGTTGAACCTAAGGGAACTTAACCACTGAGCCACATCCCCAGCTCTTTTTATTTTTTATTTTGAGACAAGTTCTCACTAAGTTGCCGAGGCCAGTGTTGATCTTGAAGTCCTCCTGCTTCAGCCTCCTGAGTTGCTGGAATTACAGGCATGGACCACCATGCCTGCCTGGGCACAAACATTTTGCACTGGCCTTGTGTAGGACACTGAGTGGCCCCAACAGATGAAGCACACATTTTTATAGTAGTTTTTTCAAATATCTAAGTAGATTGCTTTCAAGGGTAGGTTTTATTTGTTTTGTTTTTTCACTTCTTTTGAGGATTAAATAACTTTAGGATTCAAAGGAATGTGAAAGCCATAAATACACATTTGAAGGAATTGATTGCAAATTGCTACACAAGGAAAGTGGTTCAAGCCTGAAATATTAAAGAAACTCACTGGTTCCTTAAAAATAGGGGGAGGAGGTTGGCTTTAGTTTCTATTTATTGAATGAATGGATTTTCCAGATAGACAAAAAAAAAAGTTTTGTTTTTGTTTTTAACAGGCAGCGGCACACACCTGTAATCCCAGCACTTTGGGAGGCTGAGACAGGAGAATCATGAGTTCAAAGCCAGCCTCAGCAACAGCGAGGTGCTAAGCAACTCAGTGAAACCCTGTCTCTAAATAAACACAAAATAGGGCTGGGGGTGTGGCTCAGTAGTTGAGTGTCCCTGAATTCAATCCCTGGTACCAAAAAAAAAAAATGGTTTTCTACAACTGGCATAGAAAGGGAAGGAATAAAATGAGTTGCAACAGGCCAATGTTCAGATGATGGCAAATCCAGGGCTCCAGGCTTTGGTAAGAGACTTAAGTGCTTAGAGACTATCTGAAGTTGTATTTAAGGAAAAAGAAAATGGTAACCAATCTATTTAAGTAGAGAAAAAATAAAGTCAGAACGTACAGCAAATTAGATTCCAGAATGATTAAAACTTGAATGTAAAATAAATACATAAAAATTTAAGAATAAAGTGTATGTGCACGCTTATTAGTCTTGAGTGAGAGAAATCTTGCTAAGCTAAACATCTAAAGTGGAGAAGCATCCTGAATAAGACTGACACTTCAGAGGCAGGGATAGAGACTTATGTACCAAGATGTCCATTGCAGTATTATTTATAATCAGGAACTAATACATATCCTCAAATAGGAAGGGTGAAGCAAGTTTGCCATATTCTACACTTACTGTTATACTGCCGTCGTAAATGTTCTTTTGTTTTTTAAATTGTAGATGAACACAATACCTTTATTTTATTCATTCATTTATATGTGGTGCTGAGAATCGAACCCAGTGCCTCAGGCATGCTAGGCAAGCGCTCTACCACTGAGCCAGCACCCCGGCCCCGTAAATGTTGTTTTAAAAGAATTTTGGAGGGGATCATCAGGGAATGTAGTGATAAACAAAACCTGCACATAGCTGCCTTCTTGGAGCTGATGTTCTACTGGGGAAGACAGATAATAAGCAGGCAGATGTATAAGAGAATTCCAGATGTGGCATGTACACAGAAGGATGTGGTGTAGGGTCACAAGTGGGTCAAGGAGGACTCTTTAAAAGGGGCATACAAGGAAGGCCTGTCCTAGGAGGTGGCATTTGAAGGGAAATGTGAATCATGAGAGGGAGCTAGCAAAGTCAACATCCAGGGACACATATTCCAGGCAGATGGAACAATAATTTCTAAGATGCTGGTGTCTGCTGTGTGAGGGACAGGATGGGAGGTGTGTGACCAGAGCAGGGAGCCAGGAAGAAATCGGAACTCCAAAGAGGGGAAAAATGAGCAAGGCCAAACCGCAAGGCTTTGTGGGCTGTGGGTGGAATTTAGATTGTGTTCTCAGGGGAGAATAGTCCAGAGCAGATGGAAAGGAGCGTCTCTTGGTCTAGGAGTTGCTTAAAGCCTCACGGACAAGGAGACAGGGACGCTACTTTAATCCATGTTAAGTAAACAATTCTGACATAGAATGATATCAACTCTATTATTTCTACTATAGCAAAAAAATGACTAGGAAACCAAGTTTTGAAATGAACCATAAAAAGGTGACAGTGATTGCTTTCAGGTCATGAGATTGCATATGACTTCTACTTGTTTCTTATATGCTTTTCTGTATCTCATCATACAAAACACTTGAGGTGATTTCAGAACTTGAATTTCTATCAGTCATGGCACTTAGTTGCAGATGACAGAATCCCCTCTTTCTACTCTGAGTGGAGGGCAATTTTTTCCTGGGTGTTAGGATTGAGATTCCAGGACTATAGAGAGCAAGCTTGGAGAACCTATAGCTGGGAGCAACCTGGCCTGGACCTTTCCTAAGTCCATCCCGGACCCTCCAGTTTGCCTTAGGCACTAGCCCACCTCCATGTCTCTAGGGTGCTGATTCCACGATGGGAAGCCCATGTGCCAGGCACCCTGCCAAGCTCCCTGGGCTCCCTCAGAAGGATCAGGCATAGATCCCCCCCAACGAAAGCCTGTGGCCCAGCTGGGAAGATGAAAAAGGACCTAACTGTCTAAGAACAGTCACACATTCAAAGATACAAAAGATGAACACACTCATCTGCACCTGCAGGTATCAGCACAGCTTCTGCAGGAGGAGGATCTAGGCCTGGGGGTGACCCCAGGAAATGAAAAAAAAAAAAAAAAAAGTCATTCTGGGCAGGAGGAGGTCAGAGAGATAGGAAACAGGGACAGAGGTAGGGATGGCTGGGGTGGGGGTGGAGTAGCTCCTTGTTTCCAGGATAGTCCCCTCCAGTGTTTTTGGCTTGGGATCTTCAAACTGAAACATCCCCTAGCTCTGTTCCTATGACAGGGTGACTGCAATCAGGGAGCTTCCTCAATGTCCTCAGGCCTCGTCACCCCCATCTCTCCTGGCAAGTTACCAGCTTCAACCCTCTGTCACATATTAGTCCTCCGGGTCTTGGGTCCTGGGTCCTCTGGGTTCTCTCTTCTTTTCCTTGGTGGTTACTGAGTCCCTAGAGTCAGTATGTCCCACACTGAGGCCAGCCTTTGTCCCAGGACTTTCTCCTCTGCATATCCTTTTTGGTGAGGGAAGAGGGCTGGTGGCCATACCCTGGATCCTTAGTATGCCCTTCCTCTATGCCCCCACAATGTGTCCCTCTGTGACAGAGCTCCCTGCTGCCTCTCCTTCCCCACCCTGGCTTTGGCCACACACCCACCTCCTCCTTTATAGGAGGCCCCTGAGAGGTGGATACAATGTCACACAGGGATGCTGAGGCCACTGGGCTGTGTCTTGGGAGATGGAGGAGCAGAATCCCAGAGCAGAGGACGCACAGTGCTATTGTAGCAACAAAAGGGCCGCAAAAGGGAGCTGCAAGCCCGCAGTGATGGCTTCTATCTCCTGGGAGATGAGGAAGGGTCCGATCAGTTGTCTTAGGTTCAAAGAGCCTGTTGAGACCCCTTCCCAAGGGTAGCCTCCCACCATCCTTTCTCAAAGACCCAAAGGCAGCAGAGAGGTATGTGGATGTATGCCGAGGACTCAGATGCTGGGCACAGCTGGGAAAAATGCAGTTGGGCAGCCTCCCTGAGGAGAGCTGGGTCTTCTCTTGCCCTCCAGTGCTGTCCTCTGACCACCTGCCCTTCTCCCCTGCCTCCATGCTACTCCATCCAGGCATCCACCAGCACTGGTAGTGCTGGGTGCAGGTTCCAGATCAGCACTAACAGCTGTAGCAAATCCCACGGACTGAGGGCCAGGCATCTGGCCCAACACCCCCAGACAGGGACTCACCTAGCCCAGCATGGCTCAGAGGTGGCCACCGTCACATCCACTTTTAAATTTTTATTTTTGTTCTTTTAGTTATACATGGTAGTAGAGTATAATTTGACTTATTTTTTACAAACATGGAATACATCTTATTCTAACTAGGATCCCAGTCTTGTGGTTGTACATGATGTGGAGATTCACTGTGGTGTATTCATATATGTACATAGAAAAGTTATGTCAGTTTCATTCTGTCTTTCCCGTTCCTTTCCCCCTTCCTTCCCTTCATTCCCCTTTGCCTAATCTACTAAACTTCTATTCTTCCTCTCCCCACCTTGTTGTGTGTTAGCATCCACGTATCAAAGAGAACATTTGGCCTTTGGTTTTTGGGGATTGGCTTATTTTGCTTAGCATGAAAGTCTCCAGATCCATCCATTTTCCAGCAAATGTCATAAAGTCATTGTTTTTTATGGCTAAGTAATACTCCATTGTGTATATATACCACATTTTCTTTATCCATTCATCTGTTGAAGGGCACCTACATTGGTTGGCTATTGTGAATTGAGCTGCTATAAACATTGATGTGGCTGCTGATTTTAAGTCCTTTGGATATATACCAAAGAGTGGGATAACTGGGTCAAATGGTGGTTTCATTCCAAGTTTTCTGAAGAATCTCCATACTGCTTTCTAGAGTAGTTGCACCAATTTGCCATCCTACCAGCAATGTATGAGTGTACATTTTTCCCCACATCCTCGCCAATATTTATTGTTACTTGTATTTTTGATTGTCACATCCACTTTTAAAGAAACCAAGGCTCCCAAGGGACAAGGACCTTGCCCATAAGTCACACCCAAGGCTTAGAACTTAGATCAGCCAGTCCCTGAAGCCATCTCTGAACAGCAGACCATCTCCTCAGGGCACAATCTAATCCCATGCAAAGATGGGTGGTGGTGTACCAGCCTGGGGCTGGGGCAGTGAACCAGTGGGGCAGAATAAATTTCCCAGAACAGCAGAATCTGCCACCTGGTACAGAGAGGAGTGGCTGTTCCTGGTGGAGGCCCAGCTGGTGCCCAGGTCTGGAGGTGGAACCTAGCCCCAGAAGTCTGTTCTGTTGTGGCAGCAGGAGCAGCAGGGTGCAGCAGGAGGTGAGACTGGAAGCCCCTTCCGCGTGTGTGGAAGTCCCACCACCCCTGCCTCCCAGCCTCCTGCCTGACCCAGGCCTTCGCAGCTCTGCCTCCCTCTGCCTGTCTCCCCTCCTGCTGTCCCCAGGCTCAGTCACACAGCTGTCTCCTCACATCTGGTACTTCTACATTGTCCTGTCTTGGCTCAGACACCACAGATTGCTGCCTACTGAAGTGTTATAGGCACAGCATATCTGTAAAGGTCATGAAAAATTAAAACCTGGAAGATTTGACCATATGAAAAGTCAAAGGCTTTGACTTTGACTTTAACCATACAACCTGTTATATATGTGCCTTGCCAATCCATATGTTGAAGCCCAAATGCTCAGTGTGAGAGTATTTAAAGATGGGGCCTTTGAGAGGTTACTAGGGTTACATGAGGTCAGGAGGCCCTCAGAAGAGGATCAGTGTCCTCCTAAGATGAGACACCAGAGGGCTCCCTCTCTCTTTCCACCACGTGAAGATGTAGTGAGAAGGCGAACACTGCAAGCCAGAGAAGCACCTTAGAAACCCGCTTTACTGGGACCCTGGTCTGGGATGTCCAGCCCCTGGAACTGTGGGAAACAAATACTTATTGCTTTAGCCATGGAATCTAGGGTGTCTTATTAGGGCAGCTAGAGCAGATTAATACACAGTCTAGGGGAAGTTTAAAGACCTGAAATGTGGGGAAAAAAACAATTCGCAACATATGTAAGAGGTAACGTTTTTATAATATTCAAAATTTTATAAATAAAGCAGCTAAAAAAGTACGAATATCTGAATAAAAAATGAACAAAGGACACAGAGACATAATTATGAAAGAGCTATAAATTATCAATAAACATAACACATTCTCTATCATTCTGTGATAGACAGAACAATGGATCCCAAGTCTGTCCAGGTCCTAATTCCCAGGGCCTGTGATCACATTATCTGACATGGCAAAGTTAAGGATGCTGAGATGGGGAGATGGTCCTGGGTTATTCAGTGGGTCCAGAGTGATCACAAGGGTCCTCATGAGTGACAGAAGGAGGCTAAGGAATCTGGGTTGAGAAGAGATGTGATGATGGAAGTGAAAGCTGGAGGGACGGTTTTGAAGATGGAGGAAGGGGCCCAAGCCAAGGAAGGGAGGCGACTTCCATAAACTGGAAAAGGCAAGGAAATAGCCTCTCCTAGAGCTTCTAGAAGGGAATGCAACCCTGCTGGCTCATTGATTTCAGCCTGGGGGACCCATTCTGACCTCCAGACCTCTAAGATAATACAGTGTAGTGTTTTAAACCACCTACTTTGTGGTAATTTGTACAACAGCAAAAGGAAACTAAAGCAATTGCTAGTTAAGGAAATATAAATGAAAAGAATGATATGTATGCCATTAGATCAGTATAAATGAAGAGTGTTAATATGGTGGAATACAGACACACAGATGATTTTGGTAGAAATATAAATATGTATGCCTTCCTGGTGGGTGTCAATAGGTAATAGTTGTTACATCTTTAAACATGCATGCTTTTTGAGCTAAAATTTTACTTTTGACTACCTCACAAAGCACTGATTGCCAATTGCATTTCTAGTGGAACTTTTCTACTAGAACAGAAGGAAGTGAAGCTATAATCAAAAAAATTGTATTAGGGGTCTGAGCTAATACCCGGCCTCACTTTGCCCCTGCAGAAGCTCCCTGGGCCTTTTCAGAGTTCCAGGGAACAGATTTTGAGAACCACTATCCTAGAGGTATAAGTGGACAAACAAAGAAACTATACAAGGATGTTTAATACAACATTATTCTCAATTGCAATAAATTAGAAACCACCTAGCCTCTCAAAAAAGACTTATGAAAAACTGCTCAGCATCACTAATCATCAGGGAAATGCAGATTGAAACCATAATGAGATATCAGACATGTATAGAAAAGACATGTAAAGGGATATATCACAGCATGTTATGGCTTAGATTTGAGGGGTCCCCCGAAAGCTCAAGTGTGAGACAATGCAAGAAAGTTTAGAGGTGAAATTATTGGGTTGTGAGAATCTTAACCTAACAGTGCATTAGTCCCCTGATAGGGATGACTTGGGTGGTGACTGTGGACAGGTAGGCTGTGGCTGGAGGAGGTGGGTCATTGGGGGTGTGACTTTAGATTTTATATTTCTCCTTCTCTCTGCCTCCTGGTGCCATGTTCCCAGCTGTTTTCCTCTGCCATACACCTCTGCCATGATGTTCTGCCTCATCTTGGTCCCTGAGGAACAGAGCTGTCTGTCTGTGGACTAAGACCTCTGAAACCCTGAGCCCCCAGATAAACTTTTCTTCCTTTAATTGTTCTTGTCAGGTGTTTTGGTCACAGAAACAAAAAAGCTGACTAAAACACAGCATTAACAGTGACCTTCCCTGGTAGAATTAAGATGATCTTTACTTTTATGTATTTTCTCTTTAGAAAAAACAATGTATTCCTTTTATGATCAGGGGAAAAAAAGCTAGTTAAACCTTAAATAATGAATGAACAACAAATGAATGAATTAGACTGTGAGAGAGGGTGGGAGGGAGAAAGGAAATTAGAAATTTATCTTTATGAGTTTTGATAACTGATGGAGTGAGAAGTAAATCTATCTTATGTGACAAAGTTTGAACAAAGCATTAGCACCAGATAGCTTCCCTTGGCACCTCTAACTCCATTTTCTCCCTTTTCCTTCTGACCCTGGACTTGGAATCAGAACTGCCTGAGCCCTGACAGTCACACCATTGCCTTCTGATTGGGTTCTTTTTTTTTTTTTTTTGGTACTGGGGATTGAACTCAGGGGTCCTCCACCACTGAGCCACATCCTCAGCCCTATTTTGTGTTTTATGTAGAGACAGGGTCTCACTGAGTTGCTTAGCGCCTCGCCATTGCTGAGGCTGGCTTTGAACTTGCGATTCTCCTGTCTTAGCTTCCCAAAGTGCTGGGATCACAGGCGTGCAGTTCTGATGGTGCCCTGGCAGAGATGAGAGAGTGGGAGAGTGCAATGGGTTGATCCCGAGCTCCCTCCCTGTGTCAATGCCAGGAGTGTGCTGAGGATGGCAGTGTCCTCCCAGCCCCTATCCCAGGAGCACTCCCCTCTGGGCTATCTCCCCTCCCCCCAGGTCTAGAGGTGAATCTTCCTGCTTTGGTCAGCCTCAGGGTACTGCATGACGACTTGTTAGTTTCTATAAATTCCACCTATAACTTTGTAAACTAGCCATTTTGAATCTGTCATCTGTTTCCAGCTGGTATCCTAATACACACTCGCGCACGCGTACGTGTGTGTGTGCGTGTGCGTGTGTGTGCGTGTGTGTGTGTGTTACTATGAAGTGTGTTGACTATGAAGAAGTGCTTTTCTTCAAAAATATCTTAGAGTCTTATTTAAAAGCACCCCCCTCCTTTTTCTTTGGTGATGGGGATCGAACCCAGGGATGAGCTACATTCCCAGCTCTTTCATTTTTTTATTTTGAGACAGGGTCTTGCTAAGTTTCTCAGAATGGTCTCAAATTTGCAATCCTCCTGCCTCAGCCTCCAAGTTGCTGGGATCACAGGTGTGTACTACTGCACTTGGCATTAATAGTCCTATTTTTAAAAATGAGTACATAGCAGGTGTGTGTCATATGTCTTAGTCCATAAATATAAGCACAAAATTTTTTAAAAAACAATGTTCTGTGGTCCAACTTAATTAAATTGTGACTCCATTGGGAAGTCAAATCTTAGGGTCCCTCAGTCTGGGACTTACCTCCTCACCTATACTTCTGTGACTAAGAAACTCCCAGTGCTGAGGCACAGGTAGGCAGTATGTCACCTGGTCACCTTGTCTTCTTTTGTTGGAACATATGACATCTGCAATCCCTACACATTGCTGGCAGAAGTGGAACAAACATCCAAAGTTGAACAAACATCCTCCATGATCCAGCGAGTCCATCTCTACTTATATCTCCTAGGAAATGAATATGTACGTATAAAAGAAGAATGTCCGTGACAATATTATTCTTCACAGCTCAAAACTAGAAACAACTTAGGGTCCACTGAGATAAACTAATGTATTAACACTATGGAATTTTGGAATTTTGTACACTAATAATAATGCAGTATTTTTTTTTTTGATAATGAACTATTTTCACATGCAACAACACGGGTGGGTTTCATGAACATAATGTGAAACCAAAGAAGACAAACACAGCAGGATGTGTATTGGATAACTCCATACATGTAAACTTGTACCTAACAGTAAGAGCTCATCTATAGCATCAGAAGTCAGTGGAGTGATGAACGGTAGGGAGATTGGAAGGGTAGCTACTTGGAGAGACTCCGGGAGGGGCTGGGAAGTCTTGAATTTGAACTGATTGCAGCTCAGGCAGATGGCATCACACCTTACTGTTTGTGTTGTCTGAAATCCTCTGAAGCTACGTTATAAACTAGTTTAAAAAAAATTGACTTATGTCCTAAGTCTTATATATTCCCTAAAACTTTTTAAAACTCAAAAGACAGCAGAGATTCCTTTTTCTTCTGCTGTCACTTTTCACTCTAAAGTATTTACCCCAAACAGCCTCCAACTGATGAGGAAAGAGCAAAAAGAAAAGAAAATGGGGCAGTGGTGGGGGAAGACTCTAGTTAATGAAAGAATATTGTTCTGTATAATGAATGTAATATATATATATATAACATGTAAAAATATATTATATATAATCTATAAAATATGATATTATATATAATTTATAATACACTATATTATGTGTTTAATATATAATTTATAATACATATATATATTTTACATGTAAAACCAATTTGTAATAATTATGAAATTAGTGGCAAAGTTAATCACATCACAAAAGTTCCACATCAGGGTAGGTATACACAATTGTGTGCATTTAAAACTTTGGGGGAAAATAGGATTAAGTTGGCTTATGTGCTTTTTATTAAAAACAACACAGTACCCCTAAACATGAAAAACTTGTACATTCATTTTCTTTATTTCTTTTCTTTTTCAGTACCAGGGATTAAACACAGAGGTGCTTAACCACAGAGCCACATCTCCAGCCCTTTGCAAATATATTATTTTGAGACAGGGTCTGGCTAGGTTGCTCAGAGCCTTGCTAAGTGGCTAAGGCTGGCTTTGGGCTTGTGATCCTCCTGCTTCAGCCTCCCCAGCCGCTGGGATTACAGGCGTACACCACAATGCCCGGCTGTGTGCATTCATTTTCTTCAAAGTAATTTAACCCAAAGCCTTCCAATATGGGTATGTATAAAAGTTTCACAAGGGAACCCTTTTTCAGTTGTTATTTTTGGAGTGAATCAGCTAGGACTGCAGATATAATTTCCTGCCACTAGATGGCTCTGAGCCTCACAGTGGCGCAGCACTGAGGCTTTTGTCTATTTATATAGACAGTTCACCGACCCTCCTGTTACAGTTTCATAATCCTCTTATGTAATGCTGGCTTCTCTTTGCAGTTCAACACTCAGAAGACGGGCAGGGGGACTTCAAGGACGCGATGCCCCAACACAGGGTTGGAAGTGTTGAGAGAAGCCTCTGTCCCTGTGTGACCCAGCAGAACCCCACCCCTCTGGAATTTGTCCCTGGAGATGCTAGTGAGCCCGGAAAACAAAGAGCAAGCTGCCTGAAGCACAAGACCAGCGGGATACGGAGACCAAGTCATCCTCTTGTTACAATTTGGAACCAGCAGAGGAGCCAGTGACCAAGGAATACCTCCGCCCGCATTTCTGCATTGGCTGCAGGCGCCACTTAAAATATCTGCAGTCCTACCCGCCCCTCCCCACCAGGGTCCCCAGGGACCAACACAGCTGCGGAACTCTCCCCACTCCTGGAGCCCGTGGCCAGGGCCTCGAATCAGTCTGTTGCCTACGGTGCTTTCCTGTACTAGACAGGGACTCCAGGGGACGCAGAACAGTTGGTGTTTGTAGCCCCACAGCACTTTGCGCTCAGCAGGTGTACATGAAGCATCTGATGAAACAAATGTGGGCTGTTTATCTGAAAGGCTGACGAATAATCACCAAGATTTGGTTAAAAAAAAAAAAAAAGCTCATATTCTCCAATAACAGAAATTGCTTCTAATGAAGGCCTGGGATGGCCATCTGGAGGCCGATGTCCTCAGCTCCTTAAACCCTGCCCATTACAGCGGAAGAGTTAAGTTTGAGAAGCTGGGAGTAAGACTGTGTGGGTTAAACCCCAGTGCCTCTTAACTGTGTGATGTTGGGCGAGTAATTAATCTTCCCCCACCTCAGTTTGACTTCTGTAAAATGAGAACAATATTATTACTTATTTCATGGGTTTGTTGTGAAGATTAAATAACACTCAGCATGTGCAGCACAGCTCCTGGACGTGGTAGGAGTTCAGTAGTGACTAAGAGAGTCCAAGCAGAATGCCTCCCGCTGGAACCCTCTGTGTAACTTGGAAAAGTTACCTAAACTCTCTAGGCCTTAATTTCTTCATCTGTAAAATGGGGATAATAATATTTATCTCATAAAGTTGGTATGGAGAATAGGCAAGATAGGGAGTTACCAACACGTATTAGCTACTGTTGTCATTCAGGACACAAAGTAAATACCCTTGGGTAGCCCTGGGTAGCCTGGGTATCAGTCATTATACTCACTTTCAAATACACTTGACCCTCCTTATTCACAGGTTCTGCATTTGCAGATTCAACTGGTCAGGAATTGAAAATGTAGTGAGGCCCATGATGGTCATGTCTGTGCAAAACATATGCAGACTTTTTTCTTTGTCATCATTCCCTAAACAACACAGTATAACAAGTATTTACATAACATCTGCACTGTATTCTGTATTAAAAGTAATCTAGAGATGATTTAAAGTATGTGGGAAAATGTGTAAATAGGTTATATGCAAATGCTACACCATTTTATATAGGGGATGTGAGCACCCATGATTTGGGTATCCAGGTGGTCCTGGAAACAATCCACTGCAGACACCGAGGGATGCCTGTATTGGCAACTCCTTACCTTTTCTTTAACTCCTTACTTCTATATGATTTCATATAACATTCTTTTTTTTTTTTTTTTTTGGACTGGGGATTAAACTCAGGGGCACTCAACAACTAAGCCACATCCTCAGCCCTATTTTGTATTTTGTTTAGAGACAGTCTCACTGAGTTGCTTAGCGCCTCGCTTTTGCTGAAGCTGGCTTTGAAACTTGTGATCCTCCTGCCTCAGCCTCTGGAGCTGCTGGGATTACAGGCGTGAGCCACCGTGCCCAGCTTCACATAACAATTTTTGTATTTACAATTTTACTTGGATTACAAAGCTCCTCAGATGACGACGACTACTTCTTCTTCTTCTTCTTCTCCTTCTCCTTCTTCTTCTTCTTCTTCTTCTTCTTCTTCTTCTTCTTCTTCTTCAGGTCTTGCATTTATCCTAAAATTGGTGGTGATTAGTGAAATAAGTGGTTCTCAATATAGTCAAGTGTCAGACCAACTCAGAAGTCAAGAAGAAGGGAGACACTTGGGCAGAGGGAAGGAGAGGAAGTGGGGATGGCTGGGAGTGGCTTGTGAGCTTTATCCAAGCCAGTGCTCCCCCTGCTCTTCTGACATGGGATTTACAGCTCTTTTGAAAATGCAACAATAACTATGATTACTCGCCCAGAGAACTGTACGTTAGAACACCAGTTTCAAAGAGTCTATACAGGGTCAGATGGAGATCTGTGGCAAGGCAGAAGTGGGCACCCCTTTTAAAATAATCTTTGAAAAAAATTAGTATTTATTAGCAATGTCAGAGAGAAACTAATTTTGTAGTCATAAAAATCATGTGCCTTTTTGTGTTTGATATTAGGACTTATCATATACATACAGTTTTCTAAACTTGTTGAATCCATTCAGGAGTTAGTTAAGTAAGTGGCAGAGCTGGGTGTGGCGATGCATGCCTGTAATCCCAGCAACTTGGAGTGAGGCAGGAGGATTCTGAGTTTGAGGCCAACCTAGGCAATTTAGCAAGACCCTGTCTCAAAGCGGAAGGAAGGAAGAGGGGGAGGAGGCTGAGGATATAGCTTAGTGGTGCAGTGCCCCCTGGGTTCAATTCCTGGTCCTAAAAACAAAAACAAAAACCGCCTGACTGATGTCTGGTAGTGAACCCAACCCCATCTACACCATTGACTGTGAACAGAAGTAGCTGTGATTGGCAGGCCACTACCAAAATTATGCAATAGAAAGAGCCCCAGGGAGGGGTGGTTTCTTTTTTCACTTGAGGCTGAAAGACAGTAATTTTAGGTTTTTCCCTTAGGCAGGGGAACCTGAGTGAGCTGGTACCACCTTTCTTATTTACTTAATGCCCCTTGGGGCACAATTAGACAAGCCCTTAAACTCCTGCCAATCTACCACACTTAAGTTCATACCTGGGTTCAGGGTTCAGGCTAAGAAACAAGAACTAGACTGTCCAAGTTTAAACACCAAGACGGCCATTAGCAGGTCTTTGTATATGCAAATGATTCCCTCTGATGTGCATAGGGGATGGGACAGAGGTGGCCAGGAGGGAGAGAGGATTACAGGAAAAGCAACTACCTGGAAGCCACAAAGTTGATGGAGGCTCCGAGAGGGGACTCAGTGTCCTGAATGCTGATGTGCCTGAGCAGCACCCTGGATTCTCTGCAATCAGGGGTTTGTCTGGTTTTACATCCTAGGCTGGCACACGAGGCTCTTTCAGGCAGAGAGCACTTAAAACACCGTGAGGAGCCCTGGAGTCTTTTTATCCATACCTCAGCTGCCAGGCCCATTGTGTCTTGGTTTTACAGGAAGCCCTTCTTAGACTGCTATGGGCCAGGCCCCATTTGGGGCCTTCTGCTCAGTATGCTTGCATAAGGGTGTCCATGGGGTGGGTTGTCCAGAAGAGGCAGGGTGTGCTTGATTTGTTTTCAGAGCCAGGAATCCATGGGTCTGACAGTTTTGAAGATTTGGTTCACTCCCAAACACAGGGTGGTGATTGTCAGCAAGTCTGGGCTGCCTCAAAGCCTTTGTGCAGAGAACCAGGGTCAACAGAGGGCTGGGGCCTCAGGGGTGTCTATTTTCTGGCTTCCCATGGCTTTTGCTGACGACCAGCTCAATGCTAGGAGGCCCCGGGCTGCTCCCAGTCTGGCTGGCAGCAAAAATTTAGCTGTCAGTATGGAAATAGCGCCATGCCTCTGAGGCCTCAGGGAAGCCCATATTATGGAAAGCAGTGGCTGTCAAAGTACGGTTCCCTTAGCAGAGGTAGGGATATAACCCAGGAGCTTATAAGAAAAACAAATTTGCAGACCCCACCTCAGCCCCACTGACTCAGCAGTTTTGGGCCTGTGGCCTGTGTAATAAACCTTCAGGAGGATTCTGAAGCAGGCTCAGGTTTAACACAGGGATCCACTACCATCCCTTAGTCTGTCTCCTCTGTGGCCTTGGGGAGACTTAGGGACAGAGCCTGGTTATAAGTCCCAACATTCCCCCACCCTGCTCGGATGGTGCCAGCTAAGTAAGGTTCCTACATGCAATTCTTACCGAAGTGGAAAAACCCAAGGAGTCAGTCTTGAGGATTGAATCAGGGAAGCCTGAGGTCTCCCTGTTAAATTGGCACTCCCCACAGCAGTCCCAGGGGTGGGGCCCAGGAACCAGAAACCTGTGCACCTCTGGAGCTCCTGGAAGGTGCTGAGGAAGCTGGACCACGCCACGTTGACTTCAGTTCTTGGGGACAGCTGGAGCTGGTGCCGACATGGGCGAGGGGCTTCTGAGCAGGAGGCAAAAGGAACAGGAAGCTGAGAGGCAAGCAGGCGTCCTGGGCCCTGCTAATGGCTAACTCGCTCTGTAGTAAAAGGGCTGGAGAGGTGGCTGGACATTTTTGTGACTCCTTGTGGCTAAGGCAGGATCAATATTCATGGTTGAAGACCATCAGGCTGTGGCTACACATGGACGCGTCCTGTGCTTTCTCCTTTAAGCCAAGGGAAGAGTTCTGGGGAGCCAAGTGGGGTTTATCTGCTAATACTGATGAGACGCAGAGAAGCGCAGCATGCAGAAGCCTCTCCAGGGCTCTTCCCAGCCTGGAGGAGCTCCCAGAACCCCCAGCCCCAGAGCCCACAGCCCGAGCCCACAGCCCTCAGACGGGAGGTGGCCAGAGGGCAGCACTGCTGTCTTCTTGTGGGTGGGAAGGAGCCCTGCCGCTCTGCCTGCAGGGACCATTCCCTGAGGTCAAAGTAGGGGAGCCAACGGGGTGCCCAATGCAGATCCTCCAGCAGCTTGTTCTCATCTTGACTATTTACTAGAACATAGATTCCTAAGTACAAAAAAATTTACCAAATCATTTCCACTGGGGAAGTCCAAAATAAAAACAGCCAATCAAATAAACAGCTCTCCAAATAAAGCTCCACGGCTCACTAGTTTTTACTTTTAAGCACTCATTTGGCCAGGGGGCAATACTATCTTAGCATAGTATAGTGGTAGGGTATATGTATTCTGGAGTCAGACTCTCTGGGTTTAAAGCCTAACATTGCCAATTACCAGCTGTGTGACTTTAAGCGCATTACCTAACCTCTCTGTTCTGTTTCTCCATCTATAAAATGGTGTTATTAAAAATAATAACTACCTCATAATAGCATTATAAAAATTATATATATATATCTCACTCAGAACAGTAGCTGGCACATAGCTATATGTTGTATGAGTGTTAAAAATGTTCTATGAGGGCTGGGATTGTAGCTCAATCCCTTGCCTTGCATGCTTGAGGCACTGGGTTCGATCCTCAGCACCACATAAAATAATAAATAAGTAAAATAAAGATAAAAAATTTAAAAAAAATGTTCAATGAGTGTTAAATAAGATTTTGAAGGAAGCTGTGGTAGCTTTGTCATGTGTCAACTTACTAGGCTGAACTACATTTCCCAGAGTTCCTTTTCCTGTATGTCCAGGTTAGGGTGGCCAAAAAAGAGTGAGTAGATTTGCAGCTCAAACTACTGATGGCTCAGTTCCTGGTGTGAGCAGCCCTGGCCCAGCTGCTCACCTGGGCCAGCCAAGTGTGTTTGGCTCCACGACCAACAGCAGATACCTGCTTCACCCTGCCAGCATCACAGGGCAAGAACCCCCCAGGTCTTAAGCTATCCCTGGGGGGCTCCAGCTCATGCCTGTGACTCATCTGGTCCCTGCTCTTCCCAGGTCACTCCTTCCTTCCTGGCTGCCGCACTGTGGACCTCAAGCTGATGTATCACTGAATTCCAACAGAACGACATGGGAAATGAGGGTAGAAAATAGTTTTCTGAAGCTGAAGGACATAGATTTTCAAAGAGAAATATTTATAATATACAAAGAGTGCTATAGTTGACAAGAAGGTGTTCAGAGATGACAGAGAAAGAGAGAGAGAGGAAGGAGGAGAAGGAGGAGGAGGAGAGGAGTGCGAGAGAGAGGGAAGAAAGGAAGGAAGGAAAGGAAAGGAGGGAGGGAGGGAGGGAGGATGGGAAAGAAAAGAAAAGGGATGAAAAGAAATTGGCAATTTAGAGACCAGCAGAGCTCCATAGTCATAAACATATGAACAACAACAACAACAACAACAAAGAAAATACCCAAACTCACCAGAGCTCAAAGAAATGCAAATTAAAGTAACTTTATATCTACCAGAATGGAAAAAATGAAAATAGCAATAACACCTATGCTGGCAGCGATACAGGGAAAAAGGGAGCCTCATGCATTGTCAGTGGGACCGCAAATGCTAGAGACACCGGGAACACAATCTGACAACATCTATTACAATGAAAAAAGTTAATTTTTGACTCAACAATTCTATTCCTGGGAATCTGCTCCACAGAAGGCAAAACACCCAAGACTCATGTACAAGGATGTGTACAGCCACACTGCAATAGCAACAACCTGGAGCAGGGAAAGAGGTGAGGATGGAAGAGGCAGAATAAATTAGGGGGCATCTGTACATTGGCTCAGGACATATTAGGGAGGCTGGTGCAGCTGAGGGAGGAGTACCCAGGGCCAGAGCCTTGATCCCGCTATGGAACCCATTACAGAATTTTATCTTCTGTTTTAGTCAGCTTTTTTCATTGCTGTGACTAAAATACCTGACAAAATCTATTGCAGAGGAGGAAGAGTTTATTTGGGGGCTCACAGTTTCAGAGGTCTCAGTCCATCGACAGCTGGCTCCATTCCTTGGGGCTTGAGGTGAGGCAGAACATCATGGCGGAAGAGAGTGGCAGAGGGAAGCAGCTCACATGATGATCAGGAAGCCGAGAGAGACTTCACTTGCCAGATACAAATTACGTACCCCAAAGGCATGCTCCCGATGCCCACCTACTCCAGCTACACCATACCCACCCCTGTCACCACCCAGTTGATCCATCAGGGGATTAATTCACTGACTGGGTTGAGGCTCTCATACCCAACCATCTGTCCTCTGAACATTCTTGCATTGCCTCACTCATGAGCTTCTGGGGGACACCTCACATGCAAACCCTAACATCTCCCAACACAAATTCTGCCCCTCTCTCACCATCCTTCAAAAATACCCTTGGCCTGGTGTCCTTTTTGAGTCACTCTGAAGGGTGGAGTGATAGCAGGAGAAGCTTTGAGAACCCTGGGACATTGAAGTTTAACACTAACAATAGCTCCCTTTTTAATAGTAATTCAGTGAGTGAATATTGGTGACAGAGCCACTACAGTGTCTGACATGTACAGCTACCTTATATATGACAGCTGGGCTTCATTTTTAATCTGCTGTCATGTTAAAAAAAAAAAAAGGTTAACAAAATGCTTACTGCCTTCAGGAAAATACATGCAGCAGAGCCCAGCCACAGCCAGTCCCCCTTTAGGTGAGCCACAGAACACCTGCAGGGCATAGATCCTGAGCAGTACCACGTGTCAAGGGTGCCACAGTGGCCTGACAACAGGGTGACAGATGAAATAAAAATTGGTATGGAGATGTTGAGTTTGCGAATGAGAACAGATTAAAAAATTTTGTATGGCAAGGAAATGCCAGGTAAAAGTCTGAAATGCACGAAATATCTATTGTTTACAGAATCATATCCATGTTATAGACATATACAAATATGCAAAGGAGAGTAGTGGCTTCCTCTGGAGAAGGACTGAGACATGAAACCTGACAGATATTTTTTGTCTTTTTCTTTCCTTCTTTTTTCTTTTGTATTGGGGATTGAACCCAGGAGTGCTTTACTGCTAAGCTACATCCCCAGACCCTTCTTTTATTTTTATTTTGAGACAATATCTCACTAGGTTACTTAGGGGCTTGTTAAATTGCTAAGGCTGGCCTCAAATTTGCAATCTTCCTACCTCAGGCTCCCAAGTTGCTGGGATTACAGGTGTGCATCACCAGACCTGGTTTGTTTCTTTAAAAGATATGAAATTGGAGGGGGAGAAGAATCTTTGTAGATAGAGTTCAGTGGTCTCAATAAGGGTGATTTAGTCAATTGCACAGAAGCATCCAGAAGGTAACAGGGAACATGGCTTTACCATCAGATTCCAGGACAGTAGAACTAAGGGACACCGCTGATATGTGATAGTCATCATTTGAAGAATAATTAATACAAATAATAATAGGCATCAGTACTTACTGAAGACATACTCTAGATACGACAACTCCATAAGGCCAGTGCCAGTGTTCTCGCTTTGTGGATGGCAAAACTGAGGCAGAGTGTCTGAGTATCAAGGTCAGTGTGGTAGAGCTGGAGCCTTAATCCAGGCCTGTTGAACCCCAGAGTCTCTCCACTGTGTCCTGCTGTCTTTACATATTTTTCCAATAAAGATTTAAAGCACAGCAGTGAGTTGTGAAACTAATTTCCATAAGAAGCTTAAAATAAAAATAGCTCAAGTAAAGGTTTGGAAAAGTTATTGGGTCCATTCTGGATATTTAGGGAAGCCAGGCATTCCAGCCTTTGGTCCTGGAGTGAAGGAAAGCACATATCCTTAGAGGGTTCTACCTTTTATATGGGGACTTCTATGGTTTGAATATGGATAGTGCCCCCTACAGTCCATGTGTTAAAGGCTTGGTTCCCAGGCTGGCAGTACTGGGAACCTTTTAGAAGGAGGTTCTAGTGGGAGGTCCTTGGTCATTGGGGGGTGTACCCAGAAGGGATGGTGTGACTCTATTCTCTCTCTTTCTCTGTCTTGAGATGGGAATCCTTGCTTCGATACTTGCTCTGGCTATGATGTGCCACTCTTGCCAGAGGCCCAAACCAATAAGGCTGCCAGTCTTGGACTTGATCCTGCAGGACTGTGAACCAAAATAAACCTCTCTTTACTTCATTAGTAGCTTGTGATGGGTATTTTGCTATATTAACACAAAGCTGACCAATACAGGGACCATGAACAGTAGTGAGCAGTCAGAACTAACACAAAGACAGGGCTAAGAATAAGACAATTATGTTCTAGTCCAGCCCTGGGTTTAAGTTCTAACTTTTCTTCTTGCTGGTTTCATGAGCTTGGGTAAGTTCTTTAAACTTCCCAAACCTTCATTTCCTTATCTGAAAAGTGGAGAAAACAAAGAACCTCTGTGTTAGTCCACTTTTTGTGACTATGACCAAAATACCTGACAATAATTTAGAGGAGGGAAAGTTTTACTTTGACTTATGGTGTCAGAGGTTTGAGTCCATGGTTGGCTAGTACCATTGCTCTGGGCTTGAGGTGAGGCAGAGCATCATGGTGGAAGTGTGGGACAAAGGAAAGCTACTCAGTTTATGGCAGCTAGGAAGCAAAGAGAGAGGGGATGGGGCCAGGGAGAAGATAAACCTTGCCAGGACAGTCCCCAGTGATCTACTTCTTCCACCTAGGTCTTACCTCCTAATCGTCTATCCAGCTATCAATGGATTAATCCACTCATGAGGTCAGAGATCTCATGATCCAATCGTTGCCTAAAAGCCTCACCTCTAAACCTTGATGCTATGGAAACTATGCTCTCAATACAGGAGCTTTTGGGGAACATTCTAGATCCAAACCATAACAACCTTTTTCTAAGCCTATTGAGAAGAGCAAAGATGATCAGCACAAATTATTTAGCACAGTGCTTAACACCTAGCACTCTGTCAGCATTATTATTTCACCCTTTAAACTTGAGTCTGTATCATTTAGGATGTGTTTAGCTACAAATAACAGAAAAACTAATTAATCCAGGCTTCTATGAAAGATGTTTAATTTTCTCATGTAAAGAAAGGACAGCTCCAGGTGTGGTGCGGTATAGCTCAGCAGTGCCATTAAGGACTCAGGCTCTATTATCTTCTTGTCTTGTTGTCTTATGGTTGTAAGATGGCTGCCATAATGTCATGTAGCAGTGTTAAGAGAGGAAGAAAGGAAATTAGCAAAAAGTCATGAGCCTCTGGTTTTTGTTGTTGTTATTTATTCAAGGAGCAATTTTTCTTAAAAACTCTCTTTCTGGACTTCTCATTACTCAATGGTAAAGGTATTTAACAATCATTATGGAATAGACACTAGCTAATTGGAATGGAACAAATGCTGATGTAGCCCTGGAGGGAAGTCTGGAGGCTCCCCTCTACATCTAACATAGCCTTGTAGATACTGTATTGTGGGAAGATGCGGAAGTCTGGGACAGGAGGGAGGGAGTAATTATCACCTGGTGCAAAAGTGTTTCAATATTTTGTCAACTAATATACTATTCTGGTACATTTTAGCTAAATATTAGCTCCATTCTTATTCCTAATTGGCTAGAATGAGGCCACACACTCACTCTGAGGCCTATCAGTACATAGGGAAATGGAATCGCCTGTGGTTTGAACTAATTGTGATCCATTGCTCAGGATAAAAGAAATGTCCCCCTGCTAATTGAATATAATAGAGTTTCTGTCAACAGGTACGCATTCATGTGTTCATTTGACAAATATTTACTGATCACTATATGCTGAGCATGGCACGGAAGATGGTGGGAAGTGTGGAGAGAGAACACAAAAGGTGGGTCATCACCCAGCATCCGGAGTTTACATTTTGGCTCACTTTTGGGGGACATTCTATGGGTTTTAACAAGAGCAAAATGACATGTTTCCACCATTATGCTATCATACAGAACAGTTCCACTGTCCTAGAAACCTTCTGTGTTCCACCTGCTCATCGCCCCGGACCCCTGGAAACTATTGATCTTTTTTTTTTTTTTTTTGGTACCGTGGATTGAACTCACGGGCACTCGACCCCTGAGCCACATCCCCAGCCCTATTTTGTGTTTTATGTAGAGACAGGGTCTCACTGAGTTGCTTAGCACCTCGCCATTGCTGAGGCTGGCTTTGAACTCGCGATTCTCCTGTCTCAGCCTCCCTAAGTGCTGGGATTACAAGCATGAGCCACCGCGCCCGGCTCAACTATTGATCTTTTTACTATCTCTGTAATTTTACCTTTTCCAGAATGTCATACAGGAATCATATAGTATGTAACCTTATATAGTACCTAACCTTTTCAGATCGGCTGCTTTCCTTTGGCTATATCCATTCAAGGTTCCGCCATGACTTGACAGCTCATTTCTTTTCAGTGCTAAAAGATATTCCATTGTCTGGATGTACCATGGTTTATTTATTTATTCACCTATTGAAAGGTATTATCACAAGGTTTTAATTTTTTTACCTATAAAATGGGGACAATTAAAATAGTACCTTCTGGGGCTGGGGTTATGGCGCAGTGGTAGCGTGCTCGCCTAGCACGCGGGAGGCACTGGGTTCAATCCTCAGCACCACATAAAAATAAAATAAAGATATTGTGTCTACCTACAACTAAAAAAAAATAAATATTTTAAAAAATAAAATAAAATAAAATAGTACCTTCCTCATGGAGTTATTCCTGGAATTAGGGAGGAGGATGTTGTTGTTTAATTAATGGTTTTTACTGTATTACACAAAATTCTCAGTTGGAATTATCATCATTTTCCCATTGGATTTCCCTTTTGTTGATTTTGTTCAGTAGCTGGCCTTCAGGAAGAACGACACTTAAGTCATCTCCGGCTAGAGAGATCTGATCCTGATACTGTCACTGGAAAGAGACTGATAGAGAAGCAGCAAGCAGCACTTGGAGAGGAGGAGAACTCCAAACCTTATTTTATGCTGGCCGGCCCAGAGGAAAACAAAACTCCAAATTCTGAGCCCTGATCCACAATTTCTCACAACATTTACAGGCTATTTGGTGTCACCTTAGACCCGTCTTATCAATGGGGCTTTTTTCCTTTAAAAAAAAATCCAGTCGGGTGTGGTGGTGTACATCTGTAATCCCAGCGGCTTGGGAGGCTGAGGCAGGAGAATCGTGTGTTCAAAGCTAGCCTCAGCAATGGCGAGGCACGAGCAACTCAGTGAGAACTTGTCTAAATAAAACACAAAATAGGGCTGGGGAAGCGGCTCAGGGGCCCCGTGCATATGAGTTCAATCCCCAGTACTCCTCAATCTATGAGGCATCCTCACAGAAACAGACAAGAAGAAATGGTTCTTTTTCACAGGCATCTTTACATTTCAAGAGGGAGTAGTCAGAATACTAAGGAGTTATTTACAATTCAAAAGTTAGAGATCCATGGTTAATTAGGTTTCCTGGAGAAAGGCTGAGAGAGGAGAGGGGAATTTTCCCCAGGCTTTGGTTTCTTACCATAACATGTTTATAATTTCATTTCACAACCAGGTCTGGTTTTGCCATCACAATACTACAGGCTGCCTGGGGAGGACACACCGCCACCTTCCTGTGCAGCCTTCTGTGCCAAAACAGCGTTCATTTGGAATGCAGGTTTTTATCTAGAAGTCACTAGAAATGTGAGCTGTTTGCTTTTCTTTTCTTTCCAGGCAAAAGTTGATTTTTCAATAAATTGTTCCTTTCAGGATGAGGCCTGGATCTTACTAAGTCACTTTTTTCCAAAGTGGATACAATAGTTTACCTCGACTCACCCCAGGACTCAAGGGTGCTAACCTCAGTGACTGCGGCTGGGCCTGCTCATCAGCTCCATTATTTGCCTCTCCTGTTGGAGAGTTATCAGTGGTGTCACAATGCCCATGGACTGTGAAACCTACGGCTTTGTAGAAACAGTAAGGATTAAATAAAAATCCTCTGTGAGCCATCCATTAGTCATCTGATCTCACCTGGACTTGTCACTCTATCAGCTGAGTCAAAATAAAGCATTCTTAATTTAACTCACTTCTCAGGGAGGGAAATGTCTATTTGATCCCACAATGAAATTCGTGCTTCTATAAGAGCTGACTGCTTGGAGAAGGCTTCCAGAGCACTGGGCTTCGTTTGACTTGATGTTAGTCAGCCTTTCTCCTTGCTAAGGCAGCCTGGGGAGCAGGTTAGAGACAAGAACATTTGGCCTCCTGTTTATTTAATGCAGAGTGACAGGATGGCAGAGTCACCTCCACTGTCCTTAGCTCTCCAGGTCAGAGGATAGGACAAGGATAGCCAGGGGTCTACTGTAGCTCCTTAGGCCAGGAAATCCAGACCAGGGTGCTCCCCCCACAGACAAGGCTGCTTTTCTGATTGCCCTGCAGGAAGGGAGGTGGGAGTGAGGTGGTGGAGGGATCTCTCCAGGGAACACAGGCCACCTGCAGGCCCAGCAGAGCCCAGGATGGAGCATGCCTGACGTGAGTCAGAGAACATGAGACTCCTCTTCTCTACCCTGTAGCCTCTGTGGATGTCACTCTCCCCAATAAAGCATATTCCTTAACCCATGCCATTTGAATTGTGGGATTCATCCCAAGTCCTGGCTCAGGACCAGGAAGGACCCACCCATCTTGGCACTGCATGGAGAGGCCTGCTCAGGCCAGGCTAGCTGAGGGGACTGGTTATGTTCCAGGAAGGGTCCCTATCTACTGTGGTTTGAATGCTTGTGTCCCCCAAATACACATGCTGAAACCTAATCCCCATTGTGACAGTATTAGAAGGTGGGACTTTCAGGACATCTTAGGTCACAAGGGTGGATAGAGCCTTCACAAATGGGATTAAAGACCTTACAAGAGAGACTCCTGAGAATCAGTTGGCCCTTCCACCATGTGGGGACACAGCCAGAGGTGCCAATAAGGAGAAAGTGAAACCTTAACAGACACCAGATCTGCTGGCACTATGATCTTGGACTTCCAAGCCTCTAGAACTGTGAGCTATAAATTTCTGTTGTTCAGAATCACCTGGTCTAAGGTGTGCTGTTACAGTGACCAGAACAGACTAAGTACCTCCCCTTTGCTTTCTCTTTCTCCAGGGATTCTGCCTGGGGACAGCACCTGGTGAGCATGAAACATGTGCTTTCTGCTGTCCTGAGAGTGGCTTTGTTAGCAGAGGAAAGCTTCTCTCAGTCACCCAGGGTGTTTGTAGCACCTAAGGAGCTTGGTAGGAGCCAGAGACATGCGCAGAGCCTCCTTCTGGGAAGAGGGAGACTGTGTCCTGCCATTTCACTGCCAGGCAACCTAGAGATGGAGTTAGGTCACCCACAGACAAGCCCACCTTCTCCTCATACTGTGCTACCCACTGAAGGCTGGAAGCCACGTCCTGTTAACTCTAGCTTGTAGAAAGAGAAACTGAGGTACAGAGACTCTTCCAGGTCGCTCAGCTATTAAATGGAAAGACTGGGATTCAAGTCCTAAGTTATCAGACTCTTAGCCTTTGGTGTTTCTTTTTTCTGCTGGGCTGCTTTAGAAGGCAAATAAGGCTGTGATGTTGGATGAATGTCAAGGGTCATCAACAGCTTTTAAGGATATAAAGACTTTTGGGGAAAATAGAATTAGAATGCATTTCTCTTCAGAAATCAAGGAGGGGCTGGGATGTGGCTCAGTGGCAGAGTGTATGCCTAGCATGTGCAAGACCCTGGGTTCAGTCCTAACACTGTAAAAAATAAGATTAAAGAAAAATAAACAGAAGTCAGGGAACAATACACCCCCACTCACCACCCCTGGGCCTGCAAAATGAGTGAGTGAGTGAGGAAGACAGATTTATTCCCTCTCTTACAAATGAAACCTTCTTCTTCCACAACATCCTGGTGCTTTTTTCCCTTCCCTACGCCCCTTCTGGGTTTGGGCCATACCCACCCTGGGCATGTGCCAGCCTCCCCATCTTGGGCAGTCCAGTGGAAGAACTTTGAACAGGGGGTTAGAAACCTGGTCACTAAGTCCCAGGACAAGTCACTCAGACTTGCAGAGCTCTAGGCGGCTAGGTGGTCAGGAGTTTGCAAGTGGCTTGACCAGCTCCAGGCAGAGCCACAGATGTTGCTTCTACATCTCTCCATAGCAAGCACCCTCAGCAGGCCATAGCACTGTGCCTCCTCCACCATGAGGCCCTGAGATCTCCTGAGTGCTCAGGAGACAGGGGAGGCCAAGTCACCCAGAGGGCCGTGGATAGACTCCTTGCTGCTGAGCCCACTCAAGTGCTTATCTGTTGCATTATCCTGTCAACATATAAAATAGAAAACAACCAACACGAGGCATTACCTCTATGCTTTGCACAGCCTCAGGGACAGTTTACAGGATGCTAACTTACTCTCTCTCTGGCTTTTGAATCGCAGGGCAGAATGACACAAAGTTGAAAAGAGTTGACTCTTCGGCTCTCACTCACCCTTCAGAAGTACCCTGAAATAACCCCGAGTCCCTTGTCTTCCCTCTGTATTCACTCCTAGGGATCCCTTATAAAAGCACCAAAAATTGAGTGGCTTAAAGGAAATTTTATTGTCTCATAGTCCTGGAGACTAGAAGTCTGAGATCAAGGTCAACAGAGTGGTTTTCTGAGGCCCTTCTCCTTGCTTTAGATGGCCATCTTCATGTCCTCATGATGCTTTCTATTGATGTTTATCCCTCAGTTTCTTTTCTTTTCTTCTCCTCCTTCTTCATTTTTTTTTTTTTTTGTAGTGCTAGGGATTGAACCCAGAGGCTTGCACATGCCAGGCAGGTGCTCTACTGCTTAGCAATATCCTCAGGCCTTTTAATTTTATTTTGAGACTGCCCAGTTTGGTCTAGAACTTTTGATCCTCCTGCCTCATTCTCCAGAGCCTGGATGAAATTCTGCTTTTTACTAGGACACAAGTCATATTGAATTAGGGCCCACCTTAATGACCTCCTCTTTACTAATTATATCCTCAACACATTTATTTCCAATAAGGTCACATTCTAAGATACTAGAGGTTAACCATTCAATGTAACTTCTGGGGGACTCAATTTAATTCCTAACATCCGCCTTTCCTAATCCAATCTCCCTGCCTCCCTATCAGTTCTGTGAACTTCCATATATTATCCCAACAAATTCACTGAAGTTCACTTAAGTTCTCCAGAATCTATTTCTGTTGCTGGCAATCCAAGAACTCTGATTGAATATAGGCTTCCATCAGTCAGAGAGAGTCCTACCTTGAGATGCAATTTTTTTTTTACTTTCTGATCACTCCAAGAGGGTCAGATGCCCTTTCGATCAGCAAAACTTTCTTTATAGGCGTCAAGGTGAGTGGTCAGGCAATGAGGGAGTAACTTGAGCTCACCCTTAAAGGGGAGCTCTGAGACAGTGTGACTACACTTCAGAGCTGGCTCCTCAGGGGCAAGGGAGAGGGAGCATTATTTTCCACACCAGTCAGCCAAGGGCTAGGAGGTGGGGAGGTGTGTGCACTCTCGGGCAGACCAGAGTAGTCCTCCAGCAAAGAGAAATGGCTTCAGACTACTGGAACGAAAGAGCACGGAACGGTGAAGAGTTAAGTCAGAGGTGAAATAAGCAGAGCACTTGTAATCTGCCACAGTCTTCGAAAGCCTTAGTCTGTGGTCGCATTTCCTACAACAAAATCTATAGTGTTGAGCTGGACGTGGTGGCTCATGCCTGTAATCCCAGTGGCTCAGAAGGCTGAGGCAGGATCGCAAGTTCAAAACCAGCCTCAGCAACTTAGCGAGACCCTGTCTCAAAATAAAATATAAAAAGTACTGGGGATGTGGCTCAGTGGTTAAGCACCCCTGAGTTCAATCCCCGGTACCAAAAACAAAAAAAAAAATCTGTGGTGTCTACTTTCCTGATTAGACCCCATTGGGCCACGTAGGCTGGGTGCTTGATACCCAGTACCACTCTGGTAGACTCTGCCCCATAGTCCTGGGCCCTGTCCTGCCCCAGCAGTGGTGCTGCCCCCACCTGACAAGCCTGTTGGAGTTAGTGCCTTCTGTCACCCTTCCCCAAGTGGGGTCGGTATGCAGATAGTTCTGGGCTGTCATACCCATTAATAACAGCAGCCAAAATATACTGTACCAAACATGTTACACATATTATCTTATTTCATCTTCATACCAATCATATGATACAGGTATATTATTAATCTCATCTTTCAGATGAGGCACAGAGAGGTTCAATAACTAATTAAAGGTCATGCTGCTAGAAAATGGCAGGACCAAGACATATTCTGCTGTGTTCCCTTCTAGTGCCCTCTCCTGGCCAATACCTTGCCAATCAGTATTCCAACCCCATTCAGGTCTCTTCCTCCTAACCTCCTCCTGATACCCACGCAACATTCATCACTTCCTTTGATTCCTTCTTCTCTAGGCACCATCCAAACCTCAAACTCACATGTGGATGACTGTGATGACATTGAACTCACTGTCCTACCTCCAGTTTTATCCCTTTCATTTCTTCATCATGCAACATACATTTACCAAGCACCTATTTCCTGGGAACCCCACCAGGCACTGGAGGTGCAGAGAAATAGGACAGGCACACACACAAAGCATAGTTTTCTTAGTACAGGATTCACTTTCTCCATCTGTACACACACCTTCTAAGGAGGATCTCTAAATTTCCATTCTCAGCTCTTAAGGCTTTTATTTTTTTATTATTATTTTTTAAATTTTTTTTTAGTTGTTGATCGACCTTTATTTACATGCAGTGCTGAGGATCGAACCCAGTACCTCCCACATGTGAGATGAGCACACTACCACTGAGCCACAATCCCAGCACCTTAAGGCTTTTATTAGATTGAGCAGGGTGACACCCAGAGAAGTGAATTGGAAAGAGCCATAAAACAAACAACAAGCTGACAAAGGCCATTACACTGGAAAGGAAGAACCAGCTAGAACCAGGAAGGTGAGCAAAAGGAGGAAGAAGAGTTAGCCAGCATTGTGTTTCATGCAAGTTTTTTGGAAGTTTGGGGAGAAAAACAGTCATGAGAGGGACAGCTGCCTGCAGTTCCAAGTGGAACTTTCAGGAAGTTTTTTATAAGTTTAGGAATTTCATCTTTTCAAGAAACTTCAACAGAGATGTTGTAAAAAATTGCATCAGACTGATGTTTTTTAATAATGTGATCCAGTGCTTACATGGGCCTCGAGGCAACCCAGGTTACAGAGGAACAGACATTGTTCTTTGTTAGGGGCACAGTCTAGTTGGCAGAGCAGCCTGTGTACAAAATAATTTCAACCCTTTCTGCTTAGATTTCACTCTCTCTTTTCAAAGCCTGACACAGTTTACCCCAGCTTGCAGGAGAGAGTCCCAAATGCTTAGCCTGGTGATCACCCATCCACCTGCTTAGTCAGCTACCTTGTCTATTCCCTGAACTCCCCTGACTAGCCACATGCTAGCTTTAAGGGTTCTGAGTCTCAGGTTTGCATTTCAGGTTTGAAATGAATGCAAAATCTCTATTTATTGTATTTGAAACTCAGTATATGGAGAGGGCTATGCATATAGCTGTTACAGTGGCCTAGAGGAGGTTCTCAATAAAATTCTATCACTTTGATGATAAAAGCAAACCCGATATGGGCCAGAGAGCCTGGTCTGCAAACAGGATGCACACCCAGTACGCCCTGTCCCATGCTCCAAGTGCAAACACTCTACAGTTCAGCTCGTGGACCCTGTCATTTGTTCTGTTCTTCCCGTTCTGTTACCCTAGCAGATATGACTTCTACAGATAATCAGAAATGAAAAGATGGAAGTTTATTTCCATATAACTGAATATAACCCTGCTCTGTCCTCATGTCTGCCAAGAGACATTTCATCATAACCTCAATGATTATCTTCTTTCCCACCAGGTGGTAGGCTATTCATTCATCTGCTTTCACAGAGATGTGAAAATTACCTTTCCATCATTAACCCCTCCTCCCCTTCCATTGAACTTACTCTAGGATTTCTAGCAACCTCTACTATAAAGGGCCAGGTGGTAAATATTTCTGGTTTTGTAGAACATTCTCTCCCTGTGGCAACTACTTAACTGTGTTCTTGTCACTTGAAAGCCACTATTCAATGTGTAAATGATGAGTGTAGCGTGTTTTGGTGAATCTTTATGTACAAAACCGGGTCTCTGGCTTTAATTTGAAGACCCCTGGCTTCTAGTTTAACCCTCTTATCTCAATTTTAGAGACTTCAGCTTTTTATACCTGAAGTCAAATTTTTCAAATCTGTAAGACCCTTCTCCACTTAAGACCTGGTCCTTACATCTGCAAGCCAGAGCTGTTATTAGTGATTGCCTATTAGTTACATTGCCTATTAGTTATTCAGTTATTTCCTCTCTGCTGAAGATTTATGAAAGTCTCCTTAAAGTCAGGAGGCAAGAGGAGTCTGTCCTCTCCCTTGACATCTACTGAGCCAGGAGGGTTCCTGATATAAGGAAACATAAGAAATTATCCTACTACTGAAATTATATATTAAGTGGTTCTTAAAAAATGATTGCCTGAGCTGGGTGTGGTGGCACGCCTGTAATCCCAGCACTTTGGGAGGCTGAGACAGAAGAATCTTGAGGTCAAAGCCAGCCTCAGCAATAGCAAGGTGCTAAGCAACTCAGTGAGACCCTGTCTCTACATAAAACACAAAACAGGGCTGGGAATGTGGCTCAGTGGATGAGTGCCCCCTGAGTTCAATCCCTGGTACCAAAAAAAAAAAAAAAAAAAAAATTGCCAGACCCGCAGCACTAGCTCCCCTTTGGAAGCTTGTTAGAAATGCAAATTCTTGGGCCCACCCCAGACCTAAAGGATGGGGAAGGCCTGGATGGACACAGCACTCCATGTTTTCAGAATCCCTCTGGGGAGTTTCAATGTCACCTAGTTTGAGAACCCCTGCCCTGCAATTTTATACCATGTACCTTGTTTTTTCTTGCCTTCATATTTTCGTCCATGCCATTTCCTCCTACATAGTCTCTGCCATCATCCATCAAAACCTTCTACTTCTAACACTATCAAAACCTGTGCATCTGTTTTCCTATCCCTCTGAATGGCCATTGTTACTTCTTTTAATTTTTTTGCGAGGGGAGTATCAGGGATTGAACTCAGGGGCACTCAACCACTGAGCCACATCCCCAGCCCTATTTTGTGTTTTATTTAGAGACAAGGTCTCACTGAGGTGCTTAGTGCCTCACTGTTGCTGAGGCTGGCTTTGAACTCATGATCCTCCTGCCTCAGCCTCCTGAGCTGCTGGGATTACAGTATGTGCCACCGTGCCCAGCTTCTTTTAATTTTTGTGTGTTTGTTTTGCCTCTGTAACGAACCAAGGAGTATTTGCCAAGGAAGAATCATGGATTAACATGGTGGCAGCCCTCACATTGCCTTGCAAACTTTCTGTCTCCGTTCAGTTTCCTAGAAGGGATTCTAAGGAAGGATCTCAAAGCTTGCAAACTTTTAAGGCAGTGCCCTAAGGAGACCCTTCTAAGGGAATGGGGGGGAACAGGGATTGGGGCAGAGGAAGGTGCTCATCAAGGAAGTGGCTTAAGTTAATCTCACCTTGATTTTCAGAATCATAAGCCACCCCATTTGAGGCTGGGGTTTGGCACCCTGTGCATCATGTCAATCAGTCATGGGCTGTGAGCCATACCAAGGAGCCCCACTTCCTGGAGGGAGCCAGTGGGGAGCCACTTCTCTCTAGAGTATGGAACTCAAGAGCTATCTCTAGCTGCCATAATGTCAGCTATGAGATGGGCACTTGGACCCCCAAAAGTGAATCTGAGTGGGGCTCTAACACCATCTCTTATGCAAACTAGGTGTTCAATTAATAGTGGGTGATTGACTCCTGCTTTCCCCGCCCCCTTTTATAAAGGAGAATATTACTAGAAAAGAATACTGTGGTATGAGTGAGCTGTCTAGTCCTTAAAGCATTTTATAGACAAACACAGCTGAAGAAATACCTAATTCACTGTGAACTAAATAGCCTGGCAAATCTATGCCTCTCTATCTGTCCCTACAGAGTGTGGACACAGGCGTGCAGAAAGAGAAAAGGTACCATCTGGAATCATTGAGAAGCAGGGGGAAAGTTATAGCCCCAAGCACCACAACCCACCTTGACTAAATGCAATCCGTGTGTTTCATCTAGAGGGTGAGTCATCTCCCACTTTCTTTCCCTCATCTTCTCCAAAGTTCAATTCAACCAAGGAGGAGCTCCAGATGGTTCACCCACAAGTAGGTCTTCTTTGATGATTCTGGGAGGATTAATTAGTCACCACCATGAATCTGAAGACAAAATCAAGAGACGATATGACAGAGAAGGAGGGAGGGAGGGAGAGACCCGCGGCTGCTGAGGGAAGCACAGAAGGGCCTGTAGATCACGCAGATGGTGTGTCACTCGAGAGCTGTTCTGAGATATGCTAGTGCAGGGCTGGACCAGGTGCTTGCAACAGGCCAGCTCAGTGATTTGCAGGCCCAATGCACACCAGAATCACCCGGGGAGTTTTCAAAAATACTGATGTGCAGGCCTTGCCCCTGAGATTCTCTTTCAAGTGGTGCATTGGAATCTGGGGATCAATATTTCTCCTCTTAAAGCTCCCTGATGATTTCAGTGTGCAGTTGGTGTAGAGGAACACTTGTAACACTTGTAATTTATTTGAATTGCACTAAAGGTTTATTGCATTTTCCAAAGTATTTATTATGTGTCTGCCCAGTCCCGTGTTTGGCACTAGGGAGAATATAGGGCAATTGCAATTGGAAGGAGTGAAGGATAGGGGAAATCCAAACTTTGGGTTCAAAGACCAACTCTTGTCACTTAACTGTGTGACTGGGGAAGCTGCCACAGTCTTTTCTTTCTGTTTCTTCACCTGTAAAAAATTGGAGTAAGTAAAACTGAGGGAACCTGGGATTTACCCTTCCTTAGCTCCTTGATGAGTTCAGAGTTCACATCAAGATAATTCACCATTCCCAGAATCCACCACCTTAAACCTCAGTGAACCTGTGCTAGCCACACATAATTTCCTTCCTGTTGGAGCAGCAACACTGGCCTCTGTAGCTTCCTTGTCCCTTCAACACTTTGTCTCCTCCCTCCTCAGGACCCCAGAGTCCACTCCAAGTGCCCCAGTTGCTTGGGTTCTTCTACCTCTGCCTCTCATGCCACCAGCCCGTCCTCATGTCCTCCTCAGCTTCACCCCCCACCTGCCACCATCCCACATCTCAAGGTGAGTCCTCCTTCTCTTAAGTCATCTTTGGGGACTGATCTTATTCACACCCGTCCCTGCCTCTTCTGAATTCCTTACTATCAGTGGAGATGATTTAGAAATTGTTGTTCCTTTGTCGCCACATGCATTGAATTCCCCATGACTTTGAATGCATCACCATCTGAAGGTCAAATCTTCTTAGCCTTCTATTATGTGCTCCACCTATGGAGAGCACCTACTGTGTGCTAGGTACAGCACTGTCCACACTTACAGGAAGAGAAACTGAGGATCCAAAGGATGACGCCAGCTTGTCTGAGGGCCTGGAGGAGGAGTCAGGACTCCAGGCCATACTTGTTTGGCTTCAAAACCATGCTGTTTCTACTTCTCTACCTGGCCCCAATAGTGGAACATTTGTCAAATGATGAATTTGAATATCTATGAGTCAATGCAAGTGGCCTAAGAGTAAATGATAAGCTGAGAGAAAGGCAGGGAAGTCTCTTTGGTCTCACCTTCTCTGAACAGGAAATTGAAACATCTGCCCAACCCCTGTCTGAACAACTGCTTGATGCAGTTAATTTGTCAATTTATCTTAATATATAATGTCCAATCTGCAGAGCACTAAACTGACATAGAAATTATAAATTCTTCAAGAGGGTGGCACGTGAAACAGAAAGAAAACGGACCTAAGCTAAGCACCCTGGGTTTGAATCCTTCACCTTACCCGTTCTTTTGCTGTGTGACTTTAAGCAAGTCACACTGCTTCTTCAGGCTTCCATTTTTCTGTGGGTTAAAGGAAAGAGTAAGACTGGATCAGTGGATTCCAGTCTTAGTTTTGAGAGACAGAATCCTTGTGGTGGAAAATGTTTTGACTAAAGGATGGGAAGGCAAGGAGACACGAATCTTTGAGGACACTTCTTCCAGGGAACCTCTGAAGTCACTTGAGGGAACCCATTTGAAATTCATTGGGTTAGAATATGAGCTCCCAGACGCCCTACTGCCGAGTCCTGTGGCTTTGTCTCCACTTGCTCTGGACAACCCCTCCAAGCAGCACTTCCTGCACTTAGGTGCCTACTGAATACTTTCAGATGTCGAGCGGGGATTGCTTCTGACTTAGTCCACAAGGCACAATTTCCTTCTAAGTGCATTGCTGCTCCCGCTCCCTGGCTTCCTCTTGCATCCCACCATCAATTAGTTCTACTTGGCAAGTGTGTCTTCATTTCCTCTCAGCCAAATTCCTCTTTCCTTGTAGGATGAGCTAGCCTTAAGGACAATGATGCATCTGTCCACTAGGGATTCTAGAACAGGGGACTTCCCAAACTGTGTTCCTGTGAGTTCCATGACTCCCCTTTGCCAGAAGTCTTGGGTCACCTCGCTGAGCCCTGATCTGAGAGAGCAATATTTGTTCCCACAGTTGAGCTTGCTCTGGCCTGAGCTAGAGGAGATGGTGTTTCCCGTTCAATGACGCCTTTATTAAAATTTTATAGCTCGCAAGCTGTTGCAGGGCTAGATTAAAACCAGGAGATTCTGGCCATGTTTCCAGCTCTTCTGTGTCAGTCTTCTGAGAAGCTAATACCAATATGGGATTTAATGAGCCAGAGACCCAGGGAGGAAACACCTGTGAGGATAAAGGGGCAGAATCAGAAGGAGGCAGGAGAGGTTTCTGACTACTGTGCATGTCTGGTGTCTCTGCAAGGACAGTAGGAAGAGTCCACTGGGTAGAAATAACCCGACTGTAGTGCAGCTCTGGGGTGGCCTGGGGAGTCCCCAAGCAGAGGCTGTCTATTGGAGGAGTCCTGTGCCAGGCAGGAAGGCCTAGCTATAGAACCTGTCCAGCAGCCTGGGAAAGTGTGGTCTGGGTGAGATCACCATAGTGGAGACAAAGGAGGGTGCTGCTGGAGGGTGCCGGTGACCCGTGCTTCCACAGGAGATTGGACGGATTCTTCCCAGCTGCCCTGCCTCCATTCCTGGTTCAGTGGATGTAGATTTCACCCAAGGGCCCCAGGGAATCAGAGCATGCTTGCTATGGGTAACAGACTACTGGAAGGTGGGCCACTGGCTGGCTCTGGGTGTCCGTGGAGCTGGTAGCTGCGTGTGTGGCAGAACTGGAGGACCTTGGCATGCTCAGTCCCCACCTTGACTAGACCTACTATTGGACATTTCAGCCATCCCACAGGTTAAGGCCCCTTTGAAGTGCAGATGTGGTGATGTAGAGCTGCATTGAAGAACACATTTCAGCTTAAATCTGTCAAGATGGATACCATGGCAGCAGTTCTAGAAGAAATTCTAGGAGGTCTTACTTCTTATCCTTATGGATAAGAACTTGGAGGCTCAGAGAAGCTCAAGTGACTGACCCAAAGCCACAGACTCAGGAAAGGGGCAGAGAGCAAAGTCTTTGCGATGCATCAAGAACACAGCTGAGCTGTGTCTGGTTGACAGACAAATACCCTGCCTTCGGGGAGCTCATAATGCTCCTGAGAGACAGGCAATGACCACATAAAGGAACTGACTTCAGGTAAGCACTATGCAGAGAATAAAAACAGAACAATAGGGCAAAAAGTGATGGGAGAGAAGGAGAAAGTGCTCAGAGAGGGCTTGAGGAGGCTGCTCTTTGGTGGGAGTTTGGCCTGAGTCTGAGCCATGAGAACGTGCAAGCCATGGGCAGAAGGGGAGCAGAGGCAGTCCTGCGGCTGAACAGGCTGAGCTCAGGTGGGCAGAGGGGGAATGAAGACCTGGGGGATAGGGCCAGAATATGGATTGGAGAATTGGCAGGGCTTTGGACATCCCAGTAGGTTTAGATTTTTATTCTAATATCATTGGAAGCCAATCTATGAGAGATGATAAAATGGCACGGAGAGGTCAATGAGATGGGAAAAAACTCCTCTTGGGACAAATCCTGTCAGCTGTCATATTTTGGATAAGCGTCTGCACTGAAAAGGACCCATCTTTTAGAGTTGCCTCCAGGTACAAAGATGGACATTAACAGCATTGTTAGGAGAATGGTATTAGTTCTGGGTGGGGACAGCAGAGGAAGAGCAGAAAGCTGTCCCTCTTCCTGCTGCATCTTCCCCCACAGAGGCTCAGACTCATTCTGAAAATCATGGTTCTTAACCTTAGCTCACTTTTTTGGAGAGCTTTAAAATATTACTAGAGCTGGATGCTGTGGTGCATGCCTATAGTCCCAGTGACTCGGAAGCTGAGGCAGAAAGATCACAAGTTCGAAACCAGCCCGGACAACTTAGGGAGGCCTTAAGCAACTTGGTGAGACACTGTCTCAAAATAAAAAATTGAAAGGTCTGGGAATGTAGCTCAGTGGTAAAGCATCATGGGGTTCAATTCCCAGTACTTAAAAAAAATGTGGAAACATGGATCCTGCCCTCACTGATTATGATTTAAGTGGTCAAATTACCCTTCTGAGAATATAAAGGAGTCTGAATATACAGTGTATATACCAGTATATATACCAGACCATTTACAGAAATAGAACTCTGACCCTCAATCTGTACCAACCAGCCCAGGAAGCCAAATCCTAACCTCTGGAGCAACTGGCCCCACACACTCAGGACTCATCAGTGACTGCCGGATTCCCTAATTTCTGCCCATTTCCCACTTAGAACCTTCCAGTGAAAGTCAAATACACACCCCTCACCTGACTGCTGAGTTAGGAGTTAGAAGCTTCTCCATGAGCCCCAGTCAGAGCATATCTGAAGCTGTCCCCTTTTCTCAGTCCTCTGCTTGCCTTCGAGTCTCTGCCAAACACAAGTGATGGTGTCTCCCTTCCCTGCTAGAGCGAGCTCTGAATAAAAGGCCTTTGTTTACTTGGGCCTGGGAGAGCTTTCACTTAGTTTCACAGAAGCAGCTTGGAAATTGAGTATCCTAAATGCTTCCCAGGTGGTTCTAATAGACAATCAAGGCTGTGAATCAGTGGTTCTCAAAGTGTGGCCCCTAGACCAGCAGCACTGACTTGTTTGAAAAGCAAATCTCAGTCTGCACAAGACCTATTGAATCAGACATTTGGGTGCATGTGTTCTGATGCATGCCAAAGTTTGAGAACTACTGCCCTAAAGGAAGTTTGAACAGATATTTAATAATATCGAAGGGTCACCAAATCATTGCTCTCCTTGGAATGCCCATTTGCCTCCATTGTGGAGGAACTCTATGTTCACCCATAAAGAATAACCTCTTGAGCCTCTTGAGCATCTGGTGCTGTTCTAAATGCTTCATGTGCATTAATTTTTGTGACAATTCCATGAGGTAGGAGCCATTATCATTCTTATTCCTAGCCAGAATCTAAGCTCAAGGAGCCTGGCACATAGTCCTGCCATCCTATCTGGCTTAATCTCTCAGTGGTCATTAGCTTATTGATTGGCATACTGTGAAAGTCATACTCATTAATTCTGAATGTGAAAAGATATAGGTCATGAAGGGGATTTTTATTAGTGGGATGCACAGGGCTTAGGGAACTTTAAGGGTGGTGTAGGAGGTCATGGGAGAAAGGTGAAGAGAGGAAGACAGAATCAAGAGGCAAAGCTGACCCATCAGGTGCCTAGAAAGGATACTGAACAAGGGAGGAGGGGACACAGCTATGACAAACACCATCAAGCCCAACATGGACCCCACATGTTTTGGGGATGCATCAATTTACTGGCCAGAAAAGAGGCTATTTTAGTCAGCTTTTTTGTTGCTGTGACTAAAAGATCTGACCAGAACAATTGTAGAGGAGGAAAAGTTTATTTGAGGTTTCATGGCTTCAGAGGTCTTAGTCCATAGAAGGCCAGCTCTGTTTCCTGGGGCTCGAGATGAGGCTGAACATCATGGTGGAGTGTGTGGGAGAGGGAAATAGCTCACATCATGGTGATCAAGAAGCAGAGAGAAGCTGGGCGCAATGGCGCATGCCTGTGATCCCAGCACTTTGGGAGGCTGAGACAGAAGAATCACAGATTCAAAGCCAGCCTCAGCAATGGCGAGGCACTAAGCAACTCAGTGAGACCCTGTCTCTAAAGAAAATGCAAACTAGGGCTGGGGATGTGGCTCAGTGGTTGAGTTCAATCCCTAGCACCAAAAAAAAAAAAAAAAAAAAAGAAGCAGCAGAGAGAGACTCCACTCTGCAGATACAAATGTATCCACCGAAGCCAAGCCCTAATTCCCACCTCCTTCAGCCACATCCTACCACTTCGGTTACCACTCAGTTAACCCTATTAGAGGATTAAATTACTGATTGAGTTACCACTTATAACCCAACCATTTATCCTGGGAATGTTCTTGAATTGTCTCACATGTGAGCTTTTGGGGGACACCTCACATTCAAAACATAACAGAGGCCAAGGTCAAGCTAGAGCCTCTGAGGTGCTGTGGGAAGTCCACAACCTACTGTGCAGGTTTGATTCCTGAAGGCTTTCTGTTTTCCCTTCTGTAACAGTCCCATCTAGGGCCACCTCCAGCTCCATGTACCATGTCTGCAGGGAATGCCTAATTGAGAAGAGGAGTTGAGATTATTTGCTATTTATTTCCTGCAGTATGACGAGGTGGACACTGATGCTGCAAGGTGGGACAGGGGCTACAGAAAGAGGAATGGGAAAGGGTACATAAAATACAGTATGTGAGAAAATGGGCTAGTTTTGAGCACACCAAGTTTGAGAGAGAAAGAAACCGATGAATCTCATCCCCTGTTCCTTTCCCTGAACTCCTTGAAGCAAGTTACACTGCTAGTAAAGGAGAATTGGTGGGATTATAAAATTTGTCTCATCTTTCTGGTTGGTAATTGTGAAATCAGGAGGAAGCTGAGTCTAGAAGACAGAGTGCTCCACTCAGCTGTGTAACCTTGAGAAAATTACTCCTTTGAGAATATAAAGAAAGCTACTGATGCTCTCTCCTCATAAAGATCCACAAGCACAACTTTAAACAGAATCCAATGTAATTTGAGGGGACATGGATCCCCTGAAATTCATCCCAGAACCCCAAAGGAAGAAGTTCTGCCAGTGAAGATAAGTTAGCCAGGTACTTTAATCATCCTTCCAAATCCAGCCTCAGCTTATTAATTTGTAATGTAGCTCCCTGGAAATCTCTCTGTGATATTGAAATTCATTTGCTCACTTATCATACTCTGCCCTTGAGACACTTGTGAAATTAGCTGCAGAGAAAAATTCAGATGGGCAGGTGTCATTTCTCACCTGACTTGGCATTATATCAGGAGTTATGCCCTGTCTTGCCAGCCTGGGGTACACAATAAGATTTTCTCTCTCTAAAAATTCAAATTAAATGACTCTACGCCCTCATCTTGATTATAATGGCAACTCTGTTCTTATTACAAGGTTATTCCCCATTGAATAATTTCTGTACACCCTGAGAAATAGTTTTGTGGTCAGTGAGGCATCCTTCTAGTTGGTTCTGAAGTCCACTCCACCCCCTGTGGAGCAGTTGTGCTGGCCAAGGTATGAATGTTCCATGTGCCAAAGCCAGGCATCAGCTCAGAAAGGACTTCTCTTAGCAGAACTTTCTCTTACCCTGTGGTGCTGATGGCAGTAGTAGGATGGGGGGCTCTTCTGTAGTTTCCACTGACCAGTTCTTCTAGCTAACATGTTACTTCATGTATTGCTCAAATGATGGACAGTGGAACATTCATCATATCAGGAGCTACAGGAATATCAGTGCCCATAGGCTTACTAATTCAGTAACATAAGTGTAGAAATTCAGTATATTTACTTTTGCATTAAGCCATCCAGGGGATAATAAAATATTGTAATTGCTAGGCACAGTGGCATCACTTTGTAGTCTCTGCTACTTGGGAGAGCTGAGGCAGGAAGATCACTTGAGCCCAGGAGTTTGTGGCCTGCCTAGGCAACATAGTGAGACCTCATCTAAATTATGTCTATTTATCTATCTGCAATAGATTTCAAGTCATCATTTATTATGTATATTACCTCCAGCTCTTTCAGCAGGACAGTTCTAACCTCCAGATTAAGTAGGCAGGGGTCAAGAGTCAGGACAGAAAAGACATGTTCCAACAACATTGACATCTATCTCCCTCATACCCTTCCCCAAGGCCTGAGTCTAACAAGTGTGGTGCCAAAGTGCCCTGGGGAGGGTATCCAATTCATCAGCTAATAGTCTCTCACTGCATTTTGAGTTTGTTTAAGTAGATAGTCATCCTGCCAAGGGCTCACAGGTCATTCACAGCTGAGAGACTGAGAAGTCTAACAGAGGACTGAGAGGAAGACCTAGGCAGAGCCAGGAAACCATAGAAGGATGTGCTGGTAGAGAGTGAGCACATGTCTGGGAAGTAAGAAATGAGAATGGTGGAAAAACAAGAGAGACCAGATACACAAGACAAATGTCCTCAATGTATAAATAAGCCCCAAGCCAATGTTCCTTTTCCAGATTCATCCAAGAAATGCCACCTGCCTGGAATGCCTATTTCTGTGGGGGTCAGGTGAAAGTCCTCTCCCAGCAGCCTGATTTCTTTTTCACATTGGACTGTGGAGAGTGCTAATTTGCAAAGTCATTCTACAATCCCTTGCAAAATAAATCACCCAGAACTCAGTAGCTTAAAACAAGCACCATAAATATCTTGAGCAACTTTTGAAAAAAAAGTATTTGGATCATTTACCCTGAGGCTAGAGACAAAAACCATCTGTATACACTGAACTCAAGTCTTGCAGGGTTTTTTTTGTGTGTGTGTTATTGTTCTGCAAGAGGATGGGTTAACAATTTTGAAATTGTTCTCTGCATATTCTAGGATGAAGAAAATAAGAAAATATATCATGGATAATAGGATCCAGGTTTTTAGCAATTGGAAAAGGCGAACTCGTGATTTGATATAATGTTTTTGGTGTTTTTGTTTGTTTGTTTGTTTTTGGTACTGGAGATTGACCGAGAGGCACTTAATCACTGAGCCACATCCCTAGCCCTTTTAATTTTTTATTTTGAGACAGAGTCTCGCCATGCTTAAGCCCTTGCTAAGTTGCTGAGGCTGGTTTCGAACTTGTGAACCTCTTGCCTCAGCCTCCTGAGTCCCTGGGATTATAGGTATATGTCATCACACAGCTGGACTAATGATTTTTAATATAAAGAGATAGGAGTATCCCTTCAATGCTGAACACTGAAGCTGAATCTTCTGATGAAATTACCTGGTGGATTCTCTCTTCACTGAAGTGGAACTCAATCTCCCTGAGTTCTATTTTAGCCAAGCTTATGTGACATCATACTGTGCCTGGCCTTGTTGCAGGCCAGAATCTAGGCAAGGTTTAATTTAGATCCATATGTTCAACCAGAAGCAGGCTATCACAGGGAAGTATGACTCAGACAAGCAAATGACAATTTTTCCACTTATTTGATTTCACCAAATGTTTGTTAAACCACAAAAACTCTGCTAACACTAAGGATGCTAAGAAGAATGAAAAATAATCATGGTAAACAATAAAGAAAGAAAAATAGTAACTTTACATAAAGTTGCAAAACTATCAGAAAAACCACCATAAACAAAAACTCAAATTTAACATTACCAGTAATGGGACAAATCAACATTGCTTACCTCCTGATACAATGCAATGAGAAAAATAAAACACCCTTTCTGTTATACTTCTGTAAAATATGTATGACATGAATCTGGTCATGATGAAATATCATATTAAACTCAAGTTCAAGAATATTCTGCAAAGTAACTGGCCAGTACTTTTCAAAAGTGCCATGTCAACCAGGCATAGTGGTACACACCTATAATTCCAGAGACTGGAGAGGCTGAGGCAGGAGGATCACAAGTCCAAGTCTAGACTCAGCAACTTAGAGAGACCCTATCTCAAAATAAAAAATAAAAGGGCTCGGAGTGTATCTCGGTGATAGAGTGCTCCTGGATTCAAGCCGCAGTACAAAAAAAAAAAAAAAAAAGCAAAAGCCTAATGTTATATCATGAAAGGCAAAAAAAGCCAGAGGAACTGATGAAGGTCATGGAAAAACAAGGGAATGCAATCCATGATCCAGGATTTTCTTTTGCTATAAAGGACATTTTGGGGACAGTTGGCAAAATCTTTACACAAGGTCTACAGATTAGATAATAGCATCATTGAAAGTAATTTTCTGATTCTTAAAATCATACTATGTTTATATAAGAGAATTGTCTTGTTTTTAGGAGATACCATCTCACATAGGCATAAAGAAGTATATATAGTATCTACAACTTACCCTGAGTTGGAAACAAATGTTAACATTTGTGCAATTTGAGCAAAAAGTACACGGGATTTTTTGTACTATATAGTTCTATATATTTTCTGTAAGTCTACAACTATATCGAAGTAGAAAATTTTAAAAACAACTGTTTTCTTATGTCTCCCATTCCTGTGAGTAGTCTGGAGCTTAGCTGGTCAGCTTTTCTTCTGGCTTTACTTGGGATCTTTTGCATCTGTAGTCAGATGCTGGGGCAGGAATATTCCAGATGGTTCCATGTGTAACTACTTTCCTCCTGTACTTTGGTTCAGGTGGCTTGGTAGCAGGGCTCAGCAAGAACACCGGGACAGGCTTTTTTTTTTTTTTCTCCTCTTCAGGCTTTTCCACATGGTCCCTCCACCCAGGTAGCTGGTCCTGTTACATAGGGATTACGAGTTCCTAAAAGCACCAGAGTGGAAACTGCCAGATTTTCTTGAGTCTTAGGGCCAGAAAAGACATGTGTTACTTCCACTGTCATGAAAGTTTGTTAATCCAAAAGGGCCACAGGGCCAGCTGGAATTGATGTGGGACTTCACAAAGGTGTAGCTATTTGGTTGGTAAGGTTAACTAGATGATGTATGTGGAGAGAAGCTTCAATGACCCTCATAGCCAGGGTCTAATCAAGAAGCAGAAGCAGCTTGGGAGGCTGAGGCAGGAGGATCATGAGTTCAAAGCCAGCCTCAGCAACTTAGTGAGGCCCTAAGCAACTCATCAAGACCCCCATCTCTTAATAAAATACAAAAAGAGCTGGGGATGTGGCTCAGTGGTTGAGTGCCCCTGGGTTCAATCTGTGGTATAAAAAAGAGAGAGAGAGAGAGAGAGAGAGAGAGAGAGAGAGAGAGAGAGAGAGAGAGAGAGAAACAGACCTCACACAATTGGGGGGAAAACTGAGGAAGGGAATTGAAAAGGAGGGATTTGAAGATCAGCTGAAGCGCTGGCATGGAGGGACAGGTCAGAGCTTACGAGAGGCCTTGGGAAGCCAGGAAGGTCTGCTGCTGGAGGGGGGACCACAAGGAGATTGGTAGAGATGTCAGGAGGAGGTGGTCCCAGAGCCAGAGGGAGGAAGGATGAGATGGAGTCCTGCAGCACCTCTGCATCAGTCTTTCTTATGTTTAGACTATGGTGGCTTTCAGAGAACATTGGTCACTGTTTTTCTACCCTCCAAATCTCACACAAATTTGGCTAAGTCTAAGCTACTATCCCACACAGTAGGGGATTATGACAAACTGAGTTCCAGCCTAGCAGAGGTGACACAGTATAAAATCATCGTAAGAGGAAAATGGAAAAGATCATGATTGAAGACTTACAACTTGATTGGAATCTGCGAGCACATTTCTTATAGCCAGAAAAGGCTCCTATGCAAAGAGTCATAATTAAGTATGTTTGTTAAGCCTCATAACTGTAATGAAAATTGTAATCAAGACCATCATTTTCCCATAGATTATTCTAAACGTTATCTCCTTTGTATCAATGGCTTCCAACAAACCTCAATTAACAAGAAACATGGCTGAATTTTAAAGCTTAGTCTAAATTGCTTAAAAAGACCCAAAGGGTTATAAATTAGATCAGGAGTGTATCCAAAATAGTTTTCTAGATTTAATGATGCTATTAACCAACATTTTTCTCTTCCTTGCTACTTCCTAGGCAAAGTACTAAGGGCATTATTTCATTTAATCCTTGTTATGACCTTATAAATCAGACATTATTATTCTTATCACCATTTTATAGATAAGGACTCAAGGGCACTGGGAGGTTAGAAGTCTGCCCAAGGTCATATGCAGGTGTGTGGCAAAACCAGGGTTTGGACCCCTGCTGTGAACCACTGGAATGAATTGTCTGTTATAAGGTTTCACCCCATCTACACCCAGGGCAATAAGAACAGATGCTCAGAATGAGAACCTTGGGTATTGTCAGACACTTTCGTTTGTAATGACCTTGTTTGTTCATTTAGTCTGCCAAGATCGAGCCAAAGCTTGCCATCATGCAAGGCTTTGGGTTCTTGTGGTGAGCAAGGCGTGACCCAGACCTTATTCTGGAGGATATAGATGGTGGAGGAGGAAAGCATTATTCCAGTGAGCTCACAAATGAGAATGTAATTGCAGGTTGTGTATATTTTCTAGGGAAGATGAGTCAACCACAAGCAATTCCATTATTTTCTGCACATTTCAGCAGGAAAGTGTGTATTTTCTGGAGAACTTTTTGATAAAAAGAGTCAAAGTCAATTACTCTAAGTGTCCCTGCTCCCTGGCTCTTCCTCCATCAGGGTCCTCCCGCGGCTGCGGAGGGCTGGAGTGGCACTTACCTTTCCACGTCAGCCTTGCCTCCCCATCTCACCCTGACTTGCTCCTTTTCTCTCCTCTTCCTAAAATTGCTTTTACCTGTTGGGGTTGTTCGGCTATCGGCCTACCCTCTGGCCTCTGCTACAGAAATGTCATCATACAAATTAAAGGGAAAATAAGTAGTTGGCTAATAATTGAACAGACTGTCCCAAGAACACCAAGGACATTTTGAAGCTGTACACAGTTATCTCCCCAATAGATGCCATAGTTCTGGAAAGCAGTGAATAGATTTAAATCTCTCCAAGGAGGTTATGAGTAGAAAATGTACAATTTAAATCAAAACAATCTCTCTATGCCCTAAGAGTTGAATGTGGTGAGAAAGTTCCTTCATCCCAGTTCCCTTCTTAGGAACAATTGAAGCTAAGTTGACAGCCACTGCAAAGGGCCAAAACACAAAGAAAGGACTTTATTTTTGGTATCCAGGATTAAACTCAGGGGTGTTTAACCACTGAGCCACATAACCAGCTCCCCCCTCTTTTTTTGTGGTGCTGGGGATTGAACTCAAGGCCTTGTGCATGCAAGGCAGGTACTCTACCAACTGAGATGTATCTCCAGGCCAATTTTTAATTTTGAGACAGGGTCTCACTAAGTTGCTCAGGGGCTCACTAAGTTGCTGAGGCTGGCTTTGAACTTGCAATCCTCCTGTCTCAGGCTCCTGAGCTGCTGGAATTACAGGCATGCGTCACCCAGCAAGGAAAGAACTTTTTATAAGTATCTATGACTTTACATATTAAGGCCTGGTGCTTTCTTTTGGGTATTGTTTTGCCTTGGGGAATCACAGCTCCAAGGTGTTTTGGACTAAATGCTGTGTCCCCCCAAAACTCACATGTTGAAGCCTAGTGCCCAATGTAATGGGATTAGAAAGTGGAGCCTTTGGGAGATAATTCGATCATGAGAGAGATGGAGAGATAATCTCTCCATCATGTGAGGATGCAGCAAGAAGGCAAGAGAGTCCTCACCAAGAACCCAGCCATGCTGGCACCCTTGACTCCAACTTCCAGCCTCCAGAATTGTGGGAAATAAATGTCTGTTGTTTAAACCAATCTATGACCTTTTTGTTATAGTGGCCCAAATTGACAAAGATAGAGAGGTGGAAACAGATGCAAACATTTTCATATGCACAGAATTTTTATATTCTCAAATTTAATGCTTCAGATCTTCAACTCTTTAAGAATGACATGGAAGTTCCAAAACCTGCAGTAACTAATGACTCACCAAAGTCGTGTCCCTGAGGGTGGTGGGAAGGAGTTAGTCACTGGTGTTGAGTGGGGCTAAGTAGCCTCCCAGCAGTTCTTTCTCAGTGTGGCCGTGTGGTACTCAACTGTTAACTTGATCTTATTTAATCATTACATCCACACTCTGGGACAGAGGAGTAACATCACAGCTGTTCACCAATATGTCAGGTTCTCCTGTCTTTTTGGCCCCAGGATTGTGCTTCCTTGCACCCTTGAAATTAGGCTTCTTCATTGAATTTGCTCTGGTCAATGAAATGGGAGTGAAAGCGTCACATTTCATGGGCATGGAAACATTTAAATTCTGTCTTCTGCTGCAGTGATTTTGCAAGCCCAGGTTGATATAGAAGTACCTTAAGATCAAAACTCCCTGGAAAGCTGACCCACCATGGAGAACAGCATCTGGAGAATTACCTGGACCCACAGTAGACATTTGCATGAGTGAGAGATAAACTTTATTCATAGCATGCAACTAAGATTTTTTCTTTTTTTGGTACTGGAGATTGAACTCAGGGACACTCGACCACTGAGCCACATCCCCAGCCCTATTTTGTGTTTTATGTAGACACAGGGTCTCCCTGAGTTGCTTAGCACCTCGCTGTTGCTGAGGCTGGCTTTGAACTAGCGATTCTCCTGTCTCAGCCTTCCTAAGTGCTGGGATTACAGGCTTGCGCCACCGCGCCTGGCTTGCGACTGAGATTTTGAGTCTTTGTTACTGTAGCATAAAAAAATAGCCTATGGTGCCTGATACAAGTAGATATAATTCTGACTTTAAAGATAAGGAAACTGTATGGGATAGGGAAATTTTAAAATTCAAAATCCTCCCTCCATAATTTAAGACTTTGTTCTCTCCCTTTTTCTTTTTTCTTCTATCTTTTTTAAACAGCACTACAATCTCACCCAAAATCTCATCTCTTGCTTCTCTTGGTCCCTATGTTATAAAATAAGGTCCCTGAGGGTAGTGATTGTGCCATGTTGTGTTGTGCCCACAGCAGATGCTCAAGATTAGTTTAATTGAATCACTTCCAATAATGTCATTCTTGTATTAGTTTTTTTTGGGAGTGTGTGTATGGGGGATTGAACTCAAGGTCAGTCAACCACTGAGCCACATCCCCAGCCCTATTTTGCATTTTATTTAGAGACAGGGTCTCACCGAGTTGCTTAGCACCTCGCTATTGCTGAGGCTGGCCTGGCATTAGTTTTTGAGATACAAAACAACTCATTGGAGTCCAAGAGGCGGGCATGGCAGCAGGGGCAGAGACCCAGGGTGCCACAGCAAGGGTCCTAGGCCTGCTTTGGGGTGCGAGGTAGCAGGGCTGGTTTCAATGCCATTCTTGCATGCTCATCAGCTTCTGGCCCATCAGGGCCATTCTCGGCTTTCTCCTGCTGTGCCCCATGCTCCCTGCTGCCCCAATGCTGACATGCCCTTGGCAGCCAGCACCCAGCTCTGTTACCTGCTGGGGTTGGATAAGGGTTCCCTGGAGTCTGCCGCCCCACGGGCCATGTAGCCCTGGGCACTTCTTCCCACCTGCCTGCTCTGCTCATCCTGGGCCAGCACGTCAGGGAACCAATGGGGCTCACTTAGTCCCAAGGGCAGCTCCCCAGATACATAACTTTGGGAAAGAGGTGGATGGGTTGTTGAGTCTTGAAGAAGAAATGCATGGTTCTCCTGTGCCTTAATCCACCAGGCCCCAGGACAAGAAGAATGAAACCTTGTGGGGTGAGTCTGCACCTAGAAACTCAGATGCTTTGGATTTAGTGCTAGCAATGTTACAAATTTTGTAGTTTCTGTAAATGAAGTATATGTATTCCTTGTGATTGACTATTTGCATTTGTAGTTACATCTTCAATAGTCAGCGAAGTTTAATATTTTTTTCTTACTTTTCCTAGTCTATAAAATGTGGAAAAGAGAATTGATTTCTTAGGATTTGTTGTGAAGATTAAAATCATTAATAAAGGTAAAGTAGGGGGGAAAATAAACTTGTGTGATGATTTTTGTTTTTCTTTCTTTCTTTTCTTTTTCTTTTTTTTGGTGGTGCTGGGGATAGAACCCAGGGTTTCCTGTATGCTAAGCAAGCACCCTACCACTGAGCTACATCCCCAGTCCATGATTTTTCTTAATTGGTAAGTTAAAACATTTTGGGAAAAATAAAATGTATATTACATATTTAAAAAGTATTACTGGCAAACATTTATTGAATGCCAGACCACTATGCTGTGAATGTTCTATAAGTTATCTCACCAGATCCTGATGTGGTAGGTAGTCTGTAAAGATAGCTGTGGACAAGTCTTCTCTTCCCTGCATTCACATGTCACTCCTTGCAACCAGAGGTGGAGTCCTTTTCCCCTTACCTTGGATCTGATCTGGTCTTGTGATGGCTTTGACTAACAGACAAGTGTAAGTGTCACTGTGAGTTGAGTTTAGCTCTTAAAAGAACGGGCAGCTTCTACTTACATTCTGAGGAATCCAGGAATCACACTGTAAGAAGCTTTTGTAGGTTACTGAATAAAGAGAGACTACATGGGGAGAGAAAGAGGAGAACTGAAGCACCAACATGTGAGTGACATCTAACTTTCCAGATGAACAAAATAGCCAGCTAAATGAAACTGTGAGAGTGGCCCTAGCTGAAGCCAAGTGAAGCAGAAGAACCACCCAGCTGAGCTTTTCCTGATTTCCTGACCTGCAGCATAAGAAATAAATTGCTATTCTACTGTTTTGGGGTGGTTGCTGCATAGCAATGATTGATGGAAGCACTTGATACTAACTTTATAGTGTAAGTACTACTGAGGCTGGGAGAGGTTAAGACTCTTCCCCTAATGTACACAGTTAATACATGACAGAGCCAGCACAAGAGCCCAGTTTCATCTCATTCTAAAGCCTAAACTCTTGTCCATACCCTATATTGTTTTCAAAGTCAATTCATTAGTTTAGGAACTTTAATGACAATTGTGAACTTTCCAAAGGTCATTACTTAGTCATCTCCTGAACTTCATGTTTAAACCACTCTCCCTCAATAGCCTTAAGAAAATGAAGGGACACATGATGGTCATCATCTTAGCCATTGTCATTGATGAGATATAGTGAGTCTGAAGTAAGTCTATTGGATTAATATGTGCCATGTGACATGAGGTATGCACAGTACACTTTTGTAAAGATTATGGGAACAACTAAGATTGTTTCTTTTCAACTAGTTTTAACTACGTTACACATTCATGCATAATGTAGTTATGTGTGTGGCAGATTGTTTTCCAAAGATATCCATATTAGTACCTCTCATTCCACATTCTCAGTGTGAATTTGCCATTTGCCTGTCAAGTGGGAGGTCTATGTCTTCACTCCTTTGACAAAGGAGGACTCCATGCTTTCTCCTATCAATATTGTATAGTGGAAACTATTCTGGGTCAATTCCTATTGTAGCCTTTAATTGGACTGGACCTCAGAAGCCAGTTGCCACTTAAGAAAAACAGCTGCCCGAGACTCCTAGGTTGTAAGTTCAAGTCATGTGCATAGGCCCTGCAGGGGAGTAGGAGTCAAGGAGTGCTAAGTGGACCAGACATTAGAGTGAAACCTCTCCTGAAAATGTGTCCTCCAGCTTCCCCGGGTTATACCATGAACAGATGTAAACCATCCAGGGGAGTCCCTCCCAAATTCCTAACTTACAAAATCATGAGAAAAATAAATGGTTTGTATTAAGCCATTAAATGTTGGAGTATTTTGTTTCATAGCTCTAGGTAACCAGAACACTGAATAATAAATATTAGAAAATACTTCTTAACTTTTTAAATCATCCTGTATTTAGGATATAAATCATAGGCTTCCATAGGCTATGAGTTCCAAGGAGACCATGTTAACATTAATGTCTCAAATTTGTAAGATCTGAGTGCTCACCCCCTTGATTACAGAATGATAGACTCTGCCACCACCATCGCTGTTTAATTCTCTGAGATACTTCTAGGGGCACCTGTGTCCCCCACACTTATCTGCCAGTTGCAGTCACCATGGAGCATCCCCACATTATTCCTCTTCTGCTCCAAGTCTTTTTTTTAAAATTTTTTAAAATTGTTGATTGACCTTTATTTATTCATTTATTTATACGAGGTGCTGAGGATCGAACCCAGTGCCTTCCACATGCGAGGCAAGCACTCTACCACTGAGCCACAATCCTAGCCTCCTGCTCCAAGTCTTACTTGTTCATGTCCACTGCCTGGGATGTTACTTAAAGCTGTCTCACCATCATCACTGCTGCTCTTGTCACAGCTTCTGCCCCTGGGTGCTCCTTTGGCCACTAAATCCAGGCCTGTCAGGACAGTGCAAGATGAACCTGGAATCTCACAACATGTCTGGCAAAACCAGGCCCTTCATCTCTGGCTCTCATCCCTAGCAATGGCTTCTGTCCTATTCAAAGTGTCAGGCAGGGAACCCCAGCACATTGCTGACCCCGCTGTTCTGATTCCATCTCCACAGCCCTGCTTCTCTCTGTGCTCACAACACAGGTAGTGATAGCATCCCCTCCCACCCACTACCACTTACAAAACCAACATCTCCCAGGCAATTGGTGGGTGCAAAGGAGCCATTAGAAGGAATACTGAAGTCTCTCTCTCTGTGGTCTGCCAAGGTGCCCTTTATAAAAATTTGAGCCAGGCATGGTGGCACATGCTTGTAATCCCAGCAGCTCGGGAGGCTGAGGCAGGAGGATTGTGAGTTTGAAGCCAGCCTCAGCAACTTAGTGAGACCCTGCCTCAAAATTTAAAAAATAAAATAAAAAAGGGCTGGGGTTGTGGTTTAGCGCCCCTGGGTTCAATATCCAGTACAAAAAAAAAATTGAAAAGATCTTGGGAAAAAATAACCAACCAACAAACAAAATCTATGAATGTTCCTACACACAAATCAATGCTTTTTAAGCATGGCCAAGAACTAATAGAGACCTTAAACATATCTTTTCTCTTTGGCATCTCTGCTTATGTTAAACAGCAAGATATAGATGTGAGTAACTATAAAATCGGAAAGGTCTCCACACCAGAGGACAGAAATCAGCCTCAGAGAAAGAGCAGAAAAAGGTGAGGATGAAGAGCAAGGGAAGAAGGGAGGAGTCTAGGGAAGGGGTCTAGTCTGGAGCACGGTCCATGAGCACTCAGGAATAGGCTGTAAGTGCCCTGTCAATAATGAATGGAGAGAGTCAGCTCTCCCGGGACCTCCTGGAATCTCTATTCCTGAGATGGTTAAATTATTATTATTTTTTTTTTAATATTTTTTTAGTTGTAGATGGACACACTGTCTTTATTTTATTGCTTTGTATGTGGTGCTGAGGATCGAACCCAGGGCCTCACGCATGCAAGGCAAGCGCTCTACCACTGAGCTACAGCCCCAGCCCTGGTTAAATTATTGATGAAAAATATATGATGTTATGGCCTGAGCTGACAGCTGGAAGACAAGCTGACAGTAATTCAAATGGATTCTGTCCCCAATCAAGTGAAGAGCCACTCTGCTTCTCTGAGATGCCTGAAGCCCCTGTGGGTAAGGCTACTGAGGAGACTGGGGTTTTCAAAGAACCCATGACTCTCCTTGTCCAGGACTAGAGGCAGTGGGAGATCTTAAACTGGATGGTGGGCTTAGTCAGTGAAATTATTTATGTATGGCCCCCTTGGGGCCTTGATGACTCCTCCAGACCTTCAGACAAGTGACCTGGCTCTGGGGGTCTCCTAAGCACCACTCATTCTCCATTCTCATCTGCTAAGGCTGCTAACCTAGGCAGGAGCCTGCATTAGTTTGCTACGACTGCCATAACCAAGAATCACAATCTGGGTGCCTTCAGCCAAACAAAGTCTATAGTTCTGCAGTTCTGGTGGCTGGAAGTTCAAGACCAAGGTGTCAGTAGGGTCTTGCTCAGGGCTGTATGGGAGAATCTCTTCCATGCCTCCCTCAAAGATTCTTGTGGTTTGCTGCAAACTTCAGTGCTCCTTGGCTTGTGGAAGCATCACCTTGGCCTCTGCCTTCACCTCCACCTGGCTTCTCCCTATGTGTATATTTCTGTATTCAAATGTCCTGTTCTGATAGAGACAATCATATGAGATTAGGGTCTTCCCTAATCACCTCACCTTACCCTGATTATCCACAAAGATCCTATTTCCACATAAGGTCACATTCACAGGTACTGGGGGTTAGGACTTCAACATCTTTCAGGGAATATAACATGGCCTCTTGCAGCCTTTTTTGTCGAAGCTGGTATTCCTTTCTCTGTACTAGCTCCTGGTCTGCATCACCACTGGAGTCTGCATTTTGCCTGTCTCTTGGGCCCAAGCACAGGACATCCTGGCGCACTCATGGATCTCTATGCCATTTCTGTGCTCACCTCTGGTTCCAGAGCCCCATTTAGGTCAGCACCCTGACCCGGGAGACCCTGGACCTTTGAATGATACAGCTTCCTTAGTCACTGTTGTCAGCCTTTTCAGCTCCTAAAAGGCTCAGACCTCTTCTGTTCACCAAATATGTGTAGGAACCAGTCCAGGTAAACTGCTAAATTACATGCAGGGCATGGAAAGGTAATCACCTTCCTCATAGAACTATATGTGCTTCCGTGTCCACATTATCTCGATAGCAAGGAGGAAAAAACCTGAGCTGGCCTTTGGAGTCACTCCCAGTATGCAGAACTGACCCTCAAGGGAACTGTGTACAAATTCTAGATCTCATGTAGCCAGTGAGTGGCTTTGAGCAAATCACTTAACCTCTCTGGAACTTTTTTCCCTCACCTATAAAATGCATGCATTGAACTAAGTGTTTCCAAGTTCTTTGGGTTCTATGATTCAAGAAGGGTAGGCAGAAACAGAGCAGTGTGTCTGGGTGATGTATGGTGACATATTCCCTCTGGAAGCTACCTAGGGCAGATAAAGTCTCTGCTGTTCTTCAGTGAAAATTCAGGGACCAGTACATCACCTGAGGAATGAAAGTGCCCAATTGATGCTTGTAGACTATGTAGAAGGGTCAACAAATTAATGAATGTCACAGAAATGCAATGTTTATTTCATGAGTTCTGATCTTTTTATTCTTTCTCAGACAAACTTGAAAAATCGAATCTTTTATAGTTGGACTGACTCCCCTTAGCAAAACAGAGCAGCAACAGCCTTGGGTTGGACCTGGGTGGGCCCCACAGAGAGCACAGACCTGGCAAGGTGTCTGCTATCCAGACTTTTTAGGTGTCTTTGAGCTTCTCAGATCCTTTCTCAGAAGCTCCCCTCTACCTTTATGCTGACACATGCTCTCTGGGGCTGACTTAATGCCTAAATCGTGTGAAACTCTAGTGCCCCAGAAAAGTTTCCAAGAAAGGGCAAGATCTTTGAATAAAGCATGAGGGTGATGGCTTCACTGCGTTTCTCTGTACGAAGGAATAAAGGAGAACAAGAATATTCCCCCAGGGGAAAAATGTTAAAAAAATAATTTCCCCCTCAACAATTGCTCCTACTCTGCCCTCCTCCCATCCTTGAACCTGATCCTCCCTTTATCCCCTAGAGTTAGAAAAACGATAACAAAATAAAATAAGTTCAGAAAGAATAGGAGCAAAGGGGAAGGAATGGCCCAGAGAATGCTTTACAGAAGTCTGGAGAGATGTTTTTCCCTTACCAGGAAAAGGAGAAAATTATGTGCAACTGGCATCTCAGCAAAAGAAAAATGGAAAGCTCTACTCTCCCTTCCTCCTCTGCTAAGCCTATGCAGAACTTCCCGCCTCTGCCTTTCAGATTATTTTGTCTGGCCATAGGCTTATCACTTATTACCTCTCTGCTTATCAGGATAACTCTCAGGGGCTGGCCTAAGGGACTAGGTACAGTGAATGCAATGTCAAAGAGCAGGTATTATTGGGAGGTCACGGCCAGCTGGGTGCTAGGCCCTAGAGCTGCAAAGATGGGAAGGCAAGCCCTTATAGCCAAGGCTATAAGAGAGGCACTGTAGGTATTATTGTGACTTGTAGCAGTGAGTGCTTAAGTCTATAGGGGAACAACAGGAAGCCCTCACAGAAGGCTAAATGGTGTCAGCCAAGTAGAAAAACAAGGAGAGGGCATTCCAGGAAAAGGGAAGAGCATGTCCAAAGGCACAGAGTGGTGAAGGGCGCCAGTACCTGGTCACCCAAAGCAGTACTACTAAAAGTAGTAAAATACTACTAAATTACAAAACTTGAGGTGCAAGGAGCAGGAGATGAGGTGAGTCAGGCAAGAGATTTGGATTATTCCTTGAGGTGGTGAAGGAGTATACAGGAAAGAGACTTGGTGAGATTTGTACTCTAGATTGAGTTCCACCCAAGATTATGTAACTAGAAAGAGAAAGTGTCAGAAAAAGAATACAGATCTAGAAGCAGTATGGCAGGGTAGAGGTCAGGGGTCAAACTTATTACAAAACTATTCTCATGAGAACCAGTCCATTCCCATGATAATGACACTAACCCACTCACTAGGGCAGAGCTGCCCAACCTGATCATTTCTTAACTCCACTTTGCAACTCTGTTGCACTGGGGGTTAAGATTTTGACACATGAACTCTGTAAAACACATTCAAACCACAGTGTGAGCATCTGCACTTTAAGGTGTTGCCATCGTGAGAAATAATGCAGATAAGATGCAGGTAGGGAGTCCCAGGTTTAGAGGAAGCCGTAGTGCACAGGAGCTATAAATAGCAGCAGTATAGCAGAGCCTCTAGTCATACTGAGACCATGAAAATTAAATAGTTATATACTTAGCAGCCACTCACCTCCTAAAAATGCAAGAGAAAAAACAGGTCTTCATTCTGCTTATTATGGTGCATTGAAAATGCTACAAATTCTTTGCTACTCCTCTAATAGATGGGTGGGGTCTGTGTCTTCTCTTCTTGAGTTTGGGCAGGCTTTGTGACTACTTTGACCAATAGATGTAAAAGTAAGTGATGCTCTTCCACTGACCAGGATCAGATGCTAAGGAACTATCAGCTCCTACTTCCTGACTCTAGGAGCACTCTCAGAAAGCCCAGGGTAAGTGTCCAGCTACCCTGAGCACACTATGCTAGAGATTCCACACCCAGGAGTTCCAGTGACAGACCCCCTGAACCCAGCCTGGCAGTGTCCCTAGCAACACACAAGGCAGGTGAGTAAAGCCATCTCACCAATTAAGTGACCTTAATCACTACCACACAGCAGAAGTCATTCCTCTGAGTCCGGCCTAAATTCCTAACTCAACTAACTCCTGAGCTACAAACGGTAATTTTTAAGCCAATACACTTTGAGGCAAGTTGTTAAGCAGCAGCAATAGATAACCAAAAATATATACATTCTTTAATCCTCATAATATAACCCACTGAGATAGAAACTATTATTACCTGCATTTTGCAGAGGAGAAAACTAAGGTGAAGACAACTCAAGTCATCTCCTTTAGGGACAACTGGTAAGTGGTGGAACCAGGCTCCAGCATTGACATCTCGACCCAGAGAGAGAGACTGACCCTAGTTTCAGGCTCCATACTGAGAAGTCCTTGATTTCCTTCCCCCAACCCTGCAAGGTGTAAAAGGGAATAGAAAGGGAAAACAGACCACCAGGCAGAGGGAAGCACACTCAAGCCTGCTAGAGACAGCTTGACCCTGTTCAAGCATGCTCAGGCTTTCATTCAAGGCCAGCTCTTTTAGTGCAAGCCAGATCTCCCACCTGGGCTGGTAAAATGTGCCTCTCTGGGGCAACAGAACAAGTCTCCACCACATTTGCCAACCTCAGTGCCTGTCTAAGTCATGTCAAGTCCATCCCCGGCTTGTGTGGGCACTTTAGGTGTCCACCGCAAGGCAGATGCCCTCAGCTTCACTTGGGTAGTGGTCAGTGGGTCTCTGTGGGGACTAGTCAGCCTCTAAACATGAGCAAAGTCCAAGGGGCATAGGTTAGGGTGTCTGCTCACAAACTTTGCTTCATGTCATTGAATTGCTTCGTCTTCACCTCAAAAACTTTATCTCAAAAACTCAATTTTGAGGTAAATATCACTATTGCCAATTCACAAATGGGAAATCGGAGGCTCTAAAAAGAAAAAGTAGCTTGTTAAACAGTTACTTTGCTTTGGATTCTAACCTGAGGAAGCAAGGGTCACAAAACAGGGGACCTCAAAAGAACCTCACTCCATTAATGTAGTTGCCTGGGGCAGTTCCAGAATAGTCAAGGACGCTGTAGGCTTTGCTACTTGGTCCCAACATGCCTGTCTGAACTGCTAAGCAGATTCGCTCCTGATATTAAAATGAGGTTAAAAAACAGACCTACAAGAGAATTCAACTTGTCATTTTGGAGTATCAGTGGGAAGAGAGAGGACATGAGTGAGGCTGCGGGCAGGAGGCAGACTGCTGGCAGCAGGGGCATTAATCACTGCAAAATAGAGCAGAGTCAGGACTATGTCATCACAGCCTACAGCCAGGCTGGCCAGGCATGGGGCAAGTGTCCCTACAGGGGGGTCATGGATGTGAGGTTTAATCTCAGCTCTGCCCAGCTATTGACAACTCACTACCCACTCTGTTATTCGGTTTCTTAACCCTGGAATAAAAGTTTGGACTTAGGTGATCTTAAAGATCATTTTTAGCTCTAATTTCCCTGCTTCTCTGCTTTGGGGACTAGGGAAACATTTTTCCTGTTTCTATCTGCCAAGAGCTAAACCTTTGCAGTTCTCTCAAAGCAATGATTTCAACAGATGATCAGAGTTCTGGACTTCCGCAGATCTGCCTCAAATTCTAACTTGGTCAGTTTTTAGTGGTGTGGCCTTGGACAAACTGTTTTCCCTTTCCACAGTCTTGTTTTCCCCATCTATGTAATGTGAATATCAATTGTTAATGTGTGTCACAGACTGAATGTTTTTGCACTACCAAAATCTCTATTTTGAAGTCTTCACGGGCAATAGGCAATGTGATAACATTTGGAGGTGAATAGAGTTAAATGAAGTTATGAGGATGGGCCCGCTTAATGGGATTAATGACCTTATAAGAAAAGGAAAAGAAAAGAAATAAGATCAGCTCTCTCTGGAGCGCTCTCTCTCTCTCTCTCTCTCTCTCTGCCATGTGAGGACACAGTGAGAGAATGGCCATTGGTGAGCCAGGAAGAAAGCTCTCACTAGACCTTGAATCTGCTAGCTCGAATTCCTTGATGCAAGATTTCCCAGCTTGCAGAACATTGAGAAATAAATGGTTGTTTAAGCCACAATGTGTGGCTTAAATAATAATAATAATTAATAATAATAATTAATAATAGTAATTATTATTATTGGATATTTCCCCTCCCAAAAGAAAGCTTTGAAGAATGTTGCATTTGTCAAAAATGATACATGCTGTCACTGTCATGGAGGACCAAGTGCAGAATAACAGGATGAGCCATTATCTTTGATAAACCCAATAGCTTTCTAGTTTTCCAAGATACTAAAATGATTTTCATTCTATCAGTTATAGGGATGCATCCAGAATATTTGCTTAATATACAGCATAAACTTCCAGGATTCTAAATCTCTAACACACAGAAAAAAATCACAAATGTGAACATTCAGGATTTTGAAGTTCCACTTAAAACTCTGCAGTGGACTCTTATCAAAGAGCATATTGATTAAAGGATACCATTTTGAGGAACAAACACCTCACACACTAATGTTTTGGGAGGAAAAGTGGCTAATATGAGCCAGGAAGGAATGATGCTCATTTTCTGAGCTTGCAAATTTCATTTAGCATTTTCAGTGGTAATAAAGAATGATGGGTAGCGGGATAGTCACTGGGAGGTGCTGTGGGGAAGAAGAGCAAGGAGATGGGTGAATCAAGGAAGAATGCTGGGACAGGGGAACTCATGGAGCTCGGAGCCTGACTATTATAGTTCTATGAACATTACAGGCCCCATGGAGCAGCCAGGGAGATGCCTGCTGGTGCAAAGCTTTGAGCTGGCGGTGCTGCCCTATTTCCTAGAGAGACTATGTCCTTTAAGACCTTGTCCTGGATTTGATCAGTCCCTGGTACAGCACGAGGACTCTCAGAGGTGACTAAAAGCCTTCAAGGATTGGCTTAGCATCTTGGAGGGACCATCACAACCTGTTTCATTAAGATGAAGAGAAATACAAGATGTAGATTATGAGTACAGGAAACACCCCAATTCTGGGTCAAGAAACCTGATTGACAGTCCTAGTGATGTCATCAGCTGGCTAATGACAGGCAAGCCATCATCTTCTCTATTCTCCACTGCTCTCATCTGTCAGGTGAGGCGGGGCAACTGGAGAATCCCTCACCAGCAACCAGTTCAAATTTGCACCATTCTAACAAGAATACCACACACAGCTAAGTTGGTTAGTCTGAAAATTTAAAAAAAAAAAAAAAAATGAAAGCAACATTGAGAAGGCTTTTCAGAATAGAATTGGGAAGCCATTAAAGAAGCAGGATTTTGTGCATCTCAAGCTGCTGCCTGGAAACATGAGCATTGGTCCCCTCCATCCCTTGACTGCAGACATCTGGAGACCAGATAATTAGGTTGTGCCCAGAGACTCAAGAGGCACATCAAGAGATTATTAGACCCTTGTTTCCTGGGCATTTTTACTAAGTGTATACTTTATCTTCTACCCATGGTGGTTACATAGCCTTTATGGCCTTTGCTGCTTCTGCATTCTTTTCCAATTTCAGTTTAAAGTTTCCCTTTAAATGATTTTGTTTGCCTTGTATGATTTAAGAACTTTTTGCCTGTATAAGCTCCTGCCTTCCCTGCCTCCTTCAGAGCACTGATTTAGAGCTATCTGAAACCCTGTCTCCTGAATTGCAATTCCTAAGACCCCAAATAAAGTCCTTTTACTTTCACAGTTTCGGAACTTGAATTGATTGATATCAGGTAATCTATGATTTTAAACACGGGCAATAAAAACCACACAGTGATAAGGAAGTTTTAGTGGAGATGGAAAACATTAGGTACATTTCATTCTCTTAACCAACTATCACACATGGGGCAACCAAGATTCCAAGAGTGCTGTGTTGGCAGCTGGAAATGCAAAGAAAGGTAAGATATGCTCCTGCCTTTGAGGGGCCTGGAACTGAGAGAGGGAACAGTGGCGTAAAGGGACAGTTGCATAACAATGGAAGGCTGAGGCTGTGACATGATTTTGTGGAATTGCTGAAGGGACCCAGGGATAGAGTTGGTGGTTCCTCATACTAGAGGCTGTTCAATCTAAGTGTCAAAGGATAACATTCTGGTGGAGGCCTTTTTTGGTTTCAAGGAATAAAATCTCTGCAAACTAGCAAAAGTGAAAAAGCTTTTGCTATGAGGATTGAGAAATCTATGGAGCCCAAGGTCAGGAAATGAGTTATGTCATCTGGGGTCAATGAATGGGAACAGGACATGAGTCCAGTCAGCAGAGTAAGATGGTCTATGGAGTTCTCTCTTCCAAGAACGATGCGCCAGATATGTTACAGGAGAATGTTTTTCAGTTTTGGATTTTTCAATCTGATGGAGAAGAAACAGAAGGAGAAATAGAAAGGAAAAGAGGTGCTGCCTGCAGCAAGTTACAGGTGTAAGGGCCAGGAGTGTGAAAAACCATGACACTTTGGGGTGCCTTCAGACATTCAGTAATGGATAGTACTTCATTCAGAAGTACTATTTGAGTAACAGCTAGTATGGCTGGTATGGTAAGGGCCACTCAGAACAGGTCACAGTTGTGAACAATTGGCATGGTAGAAAATGCCTGAATGTCAGATCAGTATTATGTGTTATGAAGTTTTGTTTTGTGTGTGCATTGTACTGAAGTGTACGGTCCTCTCTTATCAGCACTCTATGACCTAATTTCCTGCAGTATCAAGTGAACAGTTCTAAGACTCCAGAAGAAGGACTGGCTCTGTGGAGTTAGGCCAGGCTAGGGGCACCTTCAGGCTACTTGTGGAAGGACTATTCAGTTGTGCCCCTGGCTACTGTTTTAGTTTTAAGGTACTCCATCTCCCTGAGGGAGTTTGGAAACTGCTTTTCCCCATTTTCAAGCCTTCCAGGGAATCAGGGGAAGGAGGAAGCAGTTTGAGCTCTGTCATAGGCTTCAGAGAGTTCTAGATGAGTAAGTACTGAAATCATGGGAAGTTTCTGGACAGGGTTTCTCCACCAGCAATACTTCTACCCCTTGCTGGGGCAAGTGATTGCCATTCCATGTGTATAGATGACTCATCTGAGTGACTCTTTCCCTTCCAGTCTGTCTTCAGCAGTGTGCACATGGGAAGAAGGTGCAGAGGAGAAAGGAATGGTGCTTATGAGTGCTTCCTATGACCAGGCACTGTACTAGTCACTGTATCATCATATTTAATAATCCAAAATAATCTTGTGAGGATTTGGTCCCAGATGCTCTGGCTCCCCACCCACATTTGGATCCATGCCATGAACATTTTCCATTGCCACTTATTTCATATGAAGCTCTAGGTACTGTAAGAAGAAACACCAGCACATGGAAATAAGGCCTATAAGGTGGACAGCACATTCTTCTCAGTATCATAGCAGGTAAAACGCCACCTAAAGATTGACCAAAATCTCACTGTCCAATGCAATAGCCAGAGGCCACATGTCGTTAATGAACTCCTGACACATGGTCAATCTGAACTGAGACATGCTCTAAAGTCCAAATAATCCATACTAGATCTCAAAAGATTTAGTATGACAAAATTAAAACATTAATTTTTTATATTGAGTACATGATAATACTTTGGATATGTTGGGTTAAATAAAACATTTTAAATTTGATTTTTAATTTTGATTTAATTTTTGTGTTTTTTTAAATGCACCTACTAGTAAGCTTAAAATTATGTATGTAGCTTGCCTTATATTTCTATTAAATAATACTGGTCCAGTGAAATATACTTAACACAGCTCATTGTTTCCTATTAAAAGTTAAAAGTTCCAGACCTAGTGAAGTTATCTGTTAATTTGTAAATATCTGTCCAGTAGAGATGAAGATAATTTCTGTTGAGTGAACAGATAATTCCAAAGATTTATGGCCTATTGGCTATTAACCAGTTTTACATATAATCCTGTAATTGCATCCTAACATTTTGTTGTTGATTGCCTATACATATCTTAACATCTCACATATTATTAATACTGGTCATAACATCTTATTTGGTTCCTTTATTAACTGAGTTAAATAATATCTCTGACACATGTTCATTTTATATTTTTTCTGAAAGTTGTGATTTTTACATTGTAGACCAGCTCTAATAGGAATAGAATGCAAGTTACATGAGTGATTTAATACTAGTAGTCACATTTAAAATCTAAAATTAATTTTAAAATGCTATTTAACTCTATTAAATATTATATTTAAATATTATCATTTTAACACATAATCAATATAAAACATCAATGAGGAATTTTGCATTTTTTTCATATTGTCCTTGAAATCCAGCATATCTCAGTTTGGACCAGACACACTGCACATTCTTATTGGTTCTATGTGACAAGTGGCTACCATATTGGGCAATGCAATTTTTGATCCTGTCCTTAGAAGTAAGTACTATGGCCAACAAATAAATGCAGCTCAAGTCATCTAGGGTTCAAATGTGAGCTGGAAGGCAGTTTTCTCTACAAAGAGATCTTCTGATATCCAAGGTAAGCAGTATCTGAAAGTCTAGGTCAATGCTCGGGAAATCTGTCTCGCATTCGGTATTTCCCTCCTCTCCATACACTAGTTCCATGACCTTGAACAAATCACCTCCACTCTTGCATTCTGTCTCCTCATTTGAAGGTTGGATTTGAAGATCCTGAGTCCTTTCTGTCATTGATATGCCATCATTATCTGAACTAACACTAGGGCCACATCCTCTGAGGAAGGTGACCAACTGCTCTCGGAACTCTCAGGTGCCTCTGAGAATCATTTCTGTTCTTGCTCATCTCTCTAGTAAGTGGTGCTGAGAGCTGGGTAAAAGATAGGAAGCTACATTCCTAACCAAGAAGTGGCTACTCCCTTTGTGCAGGTAGGAAGACAAGAGTTTAGACATGTTGAATTGCAGGAAATACAAAATTGACCTACGCAGTCAATTATCTTCCTCTTGGGCCTACATGTGTCAGGATCTCTTGCTTCCTGGGCTATAGTTAATCTTAAGCAATAGAAGACAAAGGAAAGTGTAGTAATGGAATTCCTTTCTGAGGATCCCCAAGGAACTGTAAAGGAAATTAGGAGCCAGAGTGTAACAAAGTAGAAAGGGAAGTGGGACACGGATGAATTACTTAAAGGAGCTGAAACAAAATCTTGATTTCTGTAGGTAAAATTCACTAAAGCCATAGATTAAGACAAAGGCTTAGGCTGAGACAATTTCTTTTAAATAAATCAATGGAGGAACTAAAAATTGTACATGCCTTCTCCCAATCCAACAAGATATATATCGTTGTCAGGGATCCAACAACTAAATACAAAGGAAATAACTGATCTACTGTGTGCACCCAAACCAGGACCTATGGAATAGGAGCTGCAGGGAGGTCAATTTCTATCTGTAAGTACAGAGAACCTCCAAGATGGAAACACCCTGCAAATCAATTGGCAATCTCCAAAGGAAGATCCCTAGGGGTCCAGGCAAAGGTCAAATGACTACCTGGAAGAAATGGCTACTTGTGGAAGCCAAGTATGGAGAAATTTAGGACTTCTTCTCTGTGCTTTTGCCATTTAAGTTACCCTACATAAGCCAGTGTGGTGGCTCACACCTGTAATCTCAGCAACTCAGGAGGCTGAGGCAGAGGATCATGAGTTCAAAGCCAGTCTCAGCAGATTTAGGAAGGCATTTAGCAACAGCGAGACCTTGTCTCTAAATAAAACATAAAAAAGGGCTGGGGATGTAGCTCAGTGGTTAAGTAGCCCTGGGTTCAATCTCGGTACCAAACCAAACCAAACAAAACAAAACAGTAAGTTACCTTACTACATTGACATTGTTTGATAATAGTTATTACATGTATTGAATTATCACTGTACCCCATAAATATGTACAATTTAAAAATATAAAAATAGAGCCATGAATGCACACCTATAGTTTTAGTTACTCAGGAGACTGAGTCACTTGAGCCCGTGAGTTTGAGACCAGGTTGGGCAACATAACAAGACCCTATCTCAATAAACAAACAAACAAATAAACAAGTAAAACAACAAAAATAAATGAGTTATGAGGTGGGAGAAAAAACCAGTAAATGAGGGAAATTATTTATTAGTATATTTTCCTATTGAAGACTAATATTATAAGAAGCAAATGATGAGACATAAAATTAACAACTGCTTAAATCCTTACCAGACTAAGGGTCCTATACATTTTATCTCAGCTTCTCCACATTACTTGACCCTGAGTAGCTATTTATTAGATGTTGAATGAATTAACAAATGATGAATCAAACAAATGAACCAGTGGATAAATCAACGAATGAATGAATGAATGTGTGATTCTTAAGCAAGAAAGGGAGCTGAATTAAGTCATTCTCCCCAGCTCTGAGAACAACAGTTTAATGAAGGAAGTATGGACAGGAGAATATGACCCCCTTCGTCAATGCTGAAACCTGGCACGTGACAGTCCTTTCTCTTTACATTTCTTCAAAATAGGATAGCCAGGAGTTCCAGGAGTTCATAAAGCAGGGCTCCTTTTCCTCCTGGCTGATGATTTCTTGGGGCCTTTTGCTGACACAGGGTGAAGCGGAAGTGGTGGTAGGAATGCTGTCTGTCACATCAGAGCTTTTCCATTCAAGCGGGTTCTCATTGCCACAAAACTAACCTTATATATGAGGCAGTAGAGAACTGCTCAGTGGCACAAAGTATCAACTCCACTGCTTCCCCTGACTTCCAGCATTTGGGGTGCATTAATGACTCACATGTGTCTAAAGGGATAGGAAACGTAGGGGTTCTCTCTTACAGTAGATGCTAATCTGGGAGAGCAGGCATCCTCCATTCCCAGTGTGCATCAGTTTAGACCTTAGGTGGAAGGAACCACGGCAAGATGTGCTTGAGATAAACGCTGCTTTCTTCCCCTAACAATGCAGAACACTGTGCCCTTCCCTCCCTGAAGCATGGGGACATCAGTCACACTCTTGTTGGGACAGCCAGTTGCCCTGTGTCTCCTGAACTCTGTTCCCACCTGCATTTATTCTCACGCACATGGCCCCGATTCCAATGCCCAAACATTGGGTTCATCCAGATATGCCTTCTCATTCCCATCCCTGGTTTCCATTCTGTCTTCCCTTCCCCTGGCCTGCCTGCTTTCACATCCAGACTGCAGCTCTGCTTGATAAGCCTTGGATATAAGTTAACTTGTCTAAATAGTTGCTTCAGTGCCAAAGCAGAAAGATGAATACCAGCCCAGTAACCTTGTAGGGTAGTTGTGAGAAGTAAGGAAGTCTCTCTCTGCAAAAATGTTTGAAAACTTCCAAGTGCCTCATAAATGTAAAGGTATGCCATGCTACTGACTAGCAAAGATAGGCATTAAGGTAAACTTGGAATTTTCAAGTCTGCCATAGTTAAGTTTTAGAAGAAAGTTGATTCATGGGATTGCTAACTGTGTAAAGTGTGGGTGGCATCGGCCATATCACTTTCTCATGCTGCAGGTATGTCAGATGTGAGGGAGAGAAAATAGTCTTTGGTACTTTCCCCCTGTTCTATATTTACTATGAAAGTCTATGAATAGTCTTCTGAACATGGGTGAATAAGTGCACTGTGGATTTTTTAAAAAAATTTCTTCCAGGCTGAATTTTTGAAGCGAAAGACATTAGATTCTGAGATACTAGAGAGATGATGTTTAAAAAGTAATGATTTGCTCCCTCTGTTTCTCTCCTCTCTATTCAACTTTAACTTGGATGCCTGATGAACCACAGGGGCTCAAAAGAGCAATAAGAAAAACCATTGCCTGCCTGTGCACTCCTGCCTTATCTTTGGAATCCCAGCTCCTTACAAATCCCCTTCTTGTTCAAGGAGGACACCTGACTTCAAATCCCATAATTCTAAAATGAGCTCAGAGGCAAGAAAGTTGTCACCTGTGCAAATGCACAGGCAATCAGTGGGAGGTGTGACTAAGGCCTGATCTTCTCTCCAATGGCCCATGATGAATGCTTAACGTTATGTAATACATTCTTTACAAAGATAGTTTTATCCATTTTTACCTATCATTTACAAACATGGGTCAAAAATTCAAATTTCTTACTAGCTATCCTTTTCATCTTTTTCCTTGAAGTACCCAGTTCTCCTAAGAGACAACCAAACATATTTGTTTCTTAAATATTCTTTCAGAGATTTTTTTTATATAAGTAACTTTATTTCTTTTGCTTTTTGGTTTTTTTTAAACAAGTCGTCCTCATCTAACTTACTTTACTTAATATATTTTGTTGGGTTTTTTGTATGAGAACATAAAGAGCTTCTTTGCTTTTTTTGGCTGTGTTGTACATAATATGTTGATGAAAATGTAGGTAATTTCAAGTCACATGCTCTTTAAGCAAAGCTGTACTGAACAGCTTTGTGTATATACTGGCAGCATACCTTCCTAGAGGTAGGATCAGTGGTTAGGTGCTGTAGAAATTGGATATTGCCAAATGTCCTCCCAAGCAATTTTATCAAGTGATATCCCAGAGAGAAGCCCAAGAGCACTTCTCTTCACCAACAACATGCTTTAAAACTTTGTGATCTTTGACAACGTGTCTCTGCTCTTAGATCTGTAGCTTAGGCCTGACCAGACTCATTTCCTTTTGTGTCTAATATGACCTCCCAGTTAGTTTAAACCAGATGTCACTCTCTGGCAACTCAGGAAATAAGACTTTCTGGGAAAAACAAAGCAAATCCTTCCTGTAAGGTATGCCCAGTCTATCCAAACAGCCATTGCATTTTAAAGTATGATTTATTATTCAATCAAATTCCTTGTTGCCAAGACCACATGGCTAAGTGTAGGATATGGCTCTGCCATGTTCCCCTAACACCCTGCACATAGCCATATGGGCACAGGCTTGGACCATAGTTTATCTGAGGTTTTTTTTTTTGTTGTTGTTGTTGTTGTAGATGAACATAATACCTTTGTCTTATTTATTTTTATGTGGTGCTGAGGAATGAACCCAGTGCCTTGCACATGCTAGGCAAACATTCTACCACTGAGCTATAACCTCAACCCCTTTATCTGAGTTTTGGCAGAAGACCCTGTGATCTTTCTAGAACACAAAGGCAGGGAGGCCTCTGAGGAGCTACTTAGAGGCCATCTTGAACTTGCCTCTCATTGCCTCCCAGGTTCAGATGAGGTGTGGAACCTCCTGCTCAGCATCTCTTAGAAAAGGGTTGCAGGGCTTAAAACGCTCTTGGCTGCAGGCTGTAAGTGGCCCCTTTGGAACAGGGCACCATACAACTTTGATTGCAGTCAGCTGTCCCCTCCCTATCACTATTATTTCAGTGTCAACTTTTGTGGGGGGAAGCAAGAATTTGGAAGCTGGCCCTTTTGCTTTTTCTCTGTGCTATCTATAGAAAAACTGAATCTAAAAGTAATTCATGCTATCTTTTTGAATCAATCAGACCTTCCTTGGTCTTGGCCTTGTGTTTTATGTGTGACTTTCACACTCTATAGCACTTCACATTTTATTATGCATTTAATACAAAATATTCATATCACTTTCTTTACAAGGTTCATTTAATATTTGCAACAACCCTGTGAAGTAGGTGCTATCCCCATTTTAAAAGTGAGGAAACTAAAGCCTGGCGTGACTAAGAAACATGTCCAAAGCTGGACACGACGGTGCAAAACTGTAATCCCAGCTCTCAGGAGGCTGAGCAGAAGATTACAAGTTCAAAGCCAGCCTGGGCAATTTAGTGAGACCCTGTCTCAAAATAAAGGGCTGGGGATGTAGCTCAGTTGTAGAACACTTCTGGGTTCAGTTCTCAGTACTAAAACCAAACAAATCCAACAACATAGATGACAGATCACACAGAATCAGGATGCAAACCCCACACCACTGCTCTATCAGTACTCTAAACCATTGTTTTGATGCTTTATGTCATAGAGTCTGCACCTGGGGCACTTTTTCTTAACTGTAGTCTACACAACACTTACATCAGCATCACCAGGATTACTCATTTGTCATGCAGTTTTCTGGGCTCCAAATCTGTCATGAGAATCACTGATAATGGGTCCAGAAGTTTCTAGACACCTTGCAGTAAGGATACACCTGGGGGACAACAGACAGACAGGAGACTAGGTCTTGGAAGACCACGGAGCCACCACCCAAATCCTGAATTCATCACCTCCAGACTCTTGTATTTGGAGAAAAATGATTCCTATTGGCTAAACCCCTGAAGTTGGGTTTTTGTTACACACAGCTGACTGTAATCCTAACAAATGCATAGTTTCTTTAAATAGGAATGATATATATTTATTGACAATTTGATTTTCTGGAGCAGCACTGAAAAATAGAAATATAATGTAAGCCACCTTAAGTAATTTAACATTGTCTACTACTAGCACCATTTTGAAAAGGTAAAAAAAAAAAGGTAAGATTTTAGTAACACATTTTAACCCATTTTATCCAAAGCATTATCATTTCAACACGGCAATATAAAAATTATCAGCGATATATCTTACATCCTTTTTTAAAAAGTAGTTATTTGTAATTCTCTGTGTACGTTATGCATTTTGTTCATGGAACATCTCAATTCTGACTGGCCACATTTCAAGCCTCAGTGGCTACAGATGGCAGTTGGGCTGCTGTACAAAACAGTACAGCCCTATAGCTCCTCACCTTTGCCTGTTTCATTCTGGTTCCTCAAATGTGACTGTACTGTGTCATCAGGAGAGATTACAAGAACAAGTCCTAGCTCAGCTACTGTTATACATACAGCAGGTCTGAGTACTGCGGGGGAACTGGGATTTCTTTAAGTTCTCTGTGTGATGCTAACAGGCAGTGAAGTTTGGCAATCACTGCCCTTGAATTTTTATTTCATGAGCCTCATTATTATTCTGGAAATAGCTGGGAGTTTATCTCAGGACCCTCTGTTTCCACATCGGAACGAGCAGACTTACACTGGGTCCCATCTGTGTCTATCTCTGCACACACACACACTCTGGGCCACAGAAGTGTATTTGATATCATTGTATGTTAACAGGAAAATATAGCTATGGTTCCAGGCTGATCAGACTGTATGTAACCATCAAAAAGATGTGCTCTACAGTCTCAAAGAAAATCTAGGTAACAACAGAATCTTGGGGCCATGAATACACAGAATATGACTTCTGCTTGTGGGCTAAAAAAGACAAAACAAGTCCCCAGGGGCGTCAGAGATCAGAAGAGCCCGGCCCTACTTGACGCATGTGAATAAGGGCAGGTGCCAGCAATGTGAGGCACAGATACCTACCATAAAGCTGGCTTTGGGTTAGAGCTACAGAAACCAGCTACACTTGTCCACAACACCCCTTCTAAATTAACCAGTAATTCAAAGTGAGTGTTATCAATACCCTGTGAAACACTTGTATACATTAAAAAAAAAGCAGCTATTAAATACAAAACAGAACAAGTTTATTCTAGAAATAAGGTCTTGAGTTACTCAAGTGGATTCACTCCCTCCAACCCCCAAAATACTTTTTGAGCACTTATTCTGAGTAAACTATGAAGTTAACTTGATTGCAAAGAAAATGTAGTCCTTTTATGAGTAAGCAGCATGGATGTAGAGGTAAGAGTTAAAAGTTTCTTCACAAATTCTTCTTCAGTATCCATTTTGTGCCAGATTCTATGCCGAGTGCTGAGAGAATGATGAATAGAACTACAGTCCTGCCTTCTGGAAGCTGAAATTGCACCAGGTCCAACACCTGGCTGGGGGGCCCCACAGCATGTTTGGGCGGCGAGCATGCTCTGCTTCTTCTGACCCCTTATACATGCAGGGGCTGGCTGGGGATGCCTCCATCAACAAGAGCTCCTGCCTGAGGTCAGTCAGGTAACTGCAGCAAACAGGAAAGTCTCCTGCTGAAAAGGGGTACAGGTGTGGTGTTGGCAGTTTATGTTTTACTTAAGTAACTTTAAGACAATGGAAAATACTGAATATACAAAATATCGTCCACTTTCTTGATAAGTTATTTTTCTTTAAATGTCATTAGTACTGGGACAAGGATATCATGTGCTGCTTCTTGTGATGCCCAACACCACTTCAGTGAGATTCCTGAAATCAAGGGTGTGGCCTAAACTTAATGACAAAAGATCAGGGTGGGATAGGGGCATTCAACAAATTTACTGGCCCATACTCTTCAGGAACACTAAGAGCATGAAAAACAAAACTGAGGAATTGTTCCAGAATAAAGCAAACTAAAGCTAAAAAGATGCTATAAATTTTCTGATTTGGGTAATTACAGTCTGCTATTTGCTTATGAGAAAAAAAAAAACACAGAAACCTGTAGATGTAAACAGGTTTCATAAGTCTAAAGTTTTAAAAAATTTTAAAAGTGGCTGAATATTTAGTTGGATGCGGTGGCGCATGCTCGTAATCCCAGCGGATCAGGAGGCTGAGACAAGAGAAACCCGAGTTCAAAGCCAGCCTCAGCAAAAGCTAAGCAACTCAATGAGCCCTTGTCTCTAAATAAAATACAAAATAGGGCTGGGGATGTGGCTCAGTGGTCGAGTGCCCCTGAATTCAATCCCCAGAAACCCCCGCAAAAGGCTGAATATTTAATTCCTGCTCCTATAATTAAGAATATGTAGCAATCCAAAGATAGTCATTAACTCCAAATAACCTAAAATAACACAAGTATATGTCTGTTGATTATGACTACTCTCCAGGACATGCCAAATGAAGACTTTTTTCTTAATAAATGAGTAAATAAGACTTCATACTCTGGAAAAACGTAAAGCTGTTTTGTGTCACTAGGCAGAAAATATTTTACTTCCTAGGAAAAATAAAACTCTTCATGGTTAGCATTTTGCTTTGAAGTCCTTTAAAGGAAAATAAAACCAAAAAATCAAGTAGGGAGTGGGAATACACTTTTAAATTAAGGTGGACTTTAGTATTGTATTAAATGACTTGTCAAACTATTCACTTACCTAGGAAATTATCAGTAATCAGTGAATATCTTATTTTCAGTATTTTTTTCATTTTGGTTTATATTCTTTCTTTAATCTTCTTAATAATATTCAACATGTTATAGTTTCTTTCTTGTGGCTCTTCAGTTCAAGTTCTTGGTGTGCCAATCCTTCAGTTCAGACTTTAATTTTTTTTTTTTACTATGAGCTGAGATTGTTTTACAAGTGAGGATGAAAATATCTAGTCCCACACAGTAGAGAGTGTCCAGATTCCCTAACTGCATTTCATGTTGCAGCCTCTCTTTCCTGTCCTCTCCTGTGTGGTCCAGCAGATGCCAGGACTTGTGGGCAGCTGCTCAGTCTCTAGGTCCTCACCTTACCCACTCCTTCCTCATCCTGACTGCTGTGGCTCTACCTGGGTGCAGTGAGGTGAGAGCAGAAGACTTACTTGACTGGAAAATGGGCATAGGACTCTCTTGATCCTGACAGATGTTTAAGCCATTCTTCCTAGTCCTTCCCTTTCATCAATTCTTCAGAAACTTGATGATTTATCTCTTGGAAACCATCTATCTCCTGCTTCTCTGCTTTTTGCTGGTGCATCCCATGGACTCTTGCTGTAGAGGAGGATATCATCCAGGCAGCTCTTTTAAGCCAATTTCCTTTTCAGATAGCAATAAGCTGTCTTGATCTTGGCCTACTAGAAACATGCCCACATTCTTTGCCTCCTTAGCCTTTAGGAGGGTAGACCAATTCTGATGCAGTTACTTTCCATTCCACCATTTGTATGGTCAGCTAGCCCTCATCTTTTGGCTTGAGACTTATTACCGGTCTGACATACCCCCATATCACACAGATTACATTCCAGAATAGCTTGGGAGATCCCAGCAGCACATCCTCTCCTTTCCACCACTGGGTAAGCAGCTGATGGTGGAGAAAAATGCCTGGCACTCTGCAGGTTTTCTCTATAGAAATTCATTTACACTCTTTTGAGCTTTTCAAGTTTAACCCTTTATAAGACTAAGTAGAAACTAAGGTCTCCAAAATTAATTTTTCTGGGTCCTTCTCTTCCAAATCCTCGGAAACGAAAAACAAAAAACCACAGACCATATTTCTGTATGTTTAAGATCAAGTAGAATCTGTATTTTAAAATCTCTGAAGTCAGTAGATACTTCTTTCAAAAAGCAAATTCAGTTGAAAACAGAATTCTTGAAGAATCCCAAAGTACTGAAAATCTCAAGGTTTGGCTTCATGTAGGGTGTGATAGGAGATGCCCAAGTGATTTGAATCAAACTTACTTCCTCAAAAGGCTCAGAAACTAGAAAGGAACCTTAAGACAGGATGAATTTGCTGAAGTGGTTTGCCTAGTGTGATGTGAAACTCTTCAGGCCCCACAGAAATAGACTCATGTGCTACCAAAGGTCCCTAAAGATGTTCCTGGTTCCTTCGTTTCAGATGGTACTTTCTGGTCCATTTAGCATTTCATAATAACATCCTTTCCATCTCCATCCTTACCCCAACCAAATTTCTACTTCTTGGTCTCTGCTCTTCTAGAGTTGACTGTAAATAAATTTGGATGAATTTTAGGGCAAAGAAATAAGGTAGCAGTTTTTGTGTATTCTATAGTTCATGTTCATTTTCCTGTCATAAAAAACAAAAACAGAGACTATTTCCCAGGTATTTTCTGCCAATGTTATTTTTACTATTCAAGCAGGCCTTCAACTAATTTCTTGGCCTGCTGGATTTTGTTTTCATTTGGTTACCCGAACTGGATCCCTGGATGCCCAAAACATCAACCCTGTTCACAGCATGATGTTTTTCTCTAATGAGCTTTTGTTAACCCACCAGCTTAGCCCCAATTGAAAACATTACTTAAAATTATTGCTAACATATTTGCCCATGTCCTCCTGCTTTAGCCTGTCACTGTTTTTTCTCTATAAGCAATCTCTAATCTCTAAATTAAAAAAATTTTTTAAAATATTTTAAAAATTTGTTTTAGTTAGTTACACGTGGCAGAATGCATTTTGATACACCATACACAAGTGGAGTATAACTTCTCATTCTTCTGGTTGTAGTCAAACAGGCCATGTAATCATATATGCACATAGCAGATAAGTATCCAATTTATTCTACTATCCTTCCTATTCCCAGACCCACCTCCCCTCCCTTCACTTCCCTCTAATCCAAATTACCTCTATGATTCTCCTGCCCTTACTGCGAATTAGCATCCACATATCAGAGAAACCATTTGGCCTTTGGTTCTTTGGAATTGGCTTATTTTGCTTAACATACTCTCCAGTTCCACTCATTTACCTGAAAATGCCATTTCATTCTTCTTTAAGGCTGAGTAATACTCCATTGTGCATATATACATTTTTTTAATCCATTCATTTGTTGAAGGGCACGTAGGGTGGTTCTACAGCTTAGCTACTGTGAAATGAGCTGCTTATCAACACTGATGCGGCTGCATCACTATAGTATACTGATTTTAAGTCCTTTGGGTATAAACTGAGGAATGGGATAACACTCAAATGGTCCAGCCTCTAAATTTTCAACACATTTTTCATCATCTTGGTTGAAAAGTTTTATGAACAAAAAGATTTTATTTTTTATTTCATAAGGATCATACTGTGTATATAGTCATTTGGGGTTGTTTTTTCACTCAACATTGTTATTAATGTTTAATGCCAACTAGTTATAGCTAATTCATTTTCACTCTGAAGATTATGTCATTGAATAAATAACCATCCATTCTCCTTTCAAAGGATACTGGACTATTTCCAGTTTTTGGCTGATTCCAACAGTACAGCTGTAAATATTCTTTCATAATTTCCTGGTACACACGAGATTCCTAGGAGATATACTAAGGATTATCAATGGGATTTGAATGTTCAACTTTACAAGATAATGACAAATTGTTTTCTCAAGGGATTTATCAATCCTAACTCCCAGGGGCAATGTGTAAAAACACAATTCCACATCATTTCCAACAGGTGATATAGCCAAAGAAAAACAGTTTCACATTTGGGGAGATGTGTAACATTGAGATTCCACTAACCTAATGGAGGTAAAACGGTGGTATTTCCTTGTGATCTTGGTTTGTTTGCATTTCCCTGGTCAAATATCTTACTTTTTACTGGCCTGGTATTCTCTTTTCTGAAAATGTCTGTTCACAATTTTTGCCTGTTTTCTACTTGGGCAGCTTCTCCCTTTAAAAAAATTTCTTGTAAAGGTACTTTTGACACTTCTGTTGGTAGTGGGGATTGAACCCAGGGGCACTTTGCCACTGAGCTAAATTCGCAGTCTGTCTTTTAAGACATGCTCTTGCTAAAGTGCTGAAGCTGGCTGGCCTTGAAATTCCAATCCTCCTGCCTCTGCCTCTGGAGCCATTGAGATTACAGGCATGTGCCACCATCTTTTCAGTTACATTTTGTCTCAATTGCCTTTTCACTTTTAGGTGCCTTAATATGTAGTTTAAAGATTCAGAATTCATTTTCTAGCTGGTGCTGTGTATGTCCATTTTAAGAGCTTTCCGTAACACTTCAGCCAAGTTATTCACCTTCATCCTTATGAACATCCCAATTTGATTTTTTAAGTCCTTCACCTGGAGTTGAATTTTATGCATGGCATGAGGTAAAGAAAATAATACACATGGCATTCATTTTTTGAAAATTTCCCAAATTGTGTATATTTGTAAATTTCCCCCTTCAACATAGGAAAAGTTCTAAATAGAATCTGCTCCCAAACTAGGTGTATTCATGTGAAAACCTGCTTTAACAATTTGGCTTTACACTCCTTTGAAAAACATGATCTTCTAAAGCAGGTTCACAAACTTGTTTTATAAATTATTTCTAGTTTTAGAATTATCCTTTTTGGCTCAAAAGGTAAAGTCTGGCACATCTGGATTCCCTGCACGTTATCTGCATTCTCCCTCTGCTTGCAGTCCTCAGCTGTGCAGATACTACATTAACACCCATAAGACTTCTGCTAAAAATGATGCATATTCCTGGGCTCCAACCTGAAATATTAGAATCTTTGAAAACAAATAGGCATTTCAAACAAGTTCTTAAGTGATTCTAAAAGCATTAGAAATGAAAACTACAAGCTGTTAGAGAGTAGAACGTAGTTCACTTCTTTTTACAATCTCAGAAGCCCCAAACATTCGAGTGCACAGTTTTTTTATCATATTCCTAGTTCCCCTTGATGCTCTTATACATGTTCTACTGTCTATGTGGAGCACATTCATTCTGCAAGTCTTAACAAAAACATACATTTCTGAAAAGCCTTAATGGTGGATGGTTCAAGTCAACACCCAATTCTGTTAAAAAATATAAGCATCTACTGAAAACATTAATAGGGGCTATAATTTAAGTGCTGGAATTGAAATTAATACTAAGAAGCCTTTGATTAATTAGTTAAGTCTGGGCTTTCTGAAATGTCATGGAATTAACTATGATCAAATATTTGGATCTCTGACATTACCTAGGGTTAATTATGCTTGAATATGTTCACTCTTCATTTCTCCACATATACCTGGCTTGTCCAGCATATACCTGGCTTGTCCAGCATAATGACTGAACATCCTCTTACCAAACTAAATAGTTATGGTAATACAGGACAGGCACAAATATCTTCCCAATGTCTGGCCTATCAAGGGTTTATTCCAGGAACTTCCAAATTCTAAATTACTTTGGGAGTTCGCAGCCAGCAAACAGACTTCAAAGCATTCAAATCAGTAGCATAATCAGATCTGGACTTACACAGGTAGTGTTAGGTTAAAGTAGATGTACTACTGTGTGGCGGGTTCTCAACGGCCACTTGCTATACAAGTTCTCTTAGAGGCCTATCATGGAGTTTGTTAAAAACCAGAAACTTACCTAGACCTAACAATCTTATTTTTAAGTCTTTCAACATTTATAGGAAATTAGAGTTAATGAATGAGATCGTGCTTGTTAGAAGTAACATTAAAGATAAAAACATAGTTTCACATTTGGGAAAATGACCCAACTAGCCATTTTCAGTACTCAGTCTCATTTAACACATATTAAGACTATCTCAAAGCTACCATTGTTTTAATTTCCTATGTGATAGACATGGCATATCCTACAGGAATGTGATAAGCTCTAAGCAAAACAGCATCAGGTGTTTCTAACACATTGCACGCTCTCATGTAGCGATTATGATACACTTGCATTCAAACTACTTGCCGTTTCCCACCTACACACAAATCATTTAAATTATGCTGTTAAATGCTTAAGTCTCTAAAATTCTTAGATTTTTAAAAACACCTCACCATTAAGTTTCCAGTCACTCAGTTTCACTCTCAAGTTGAGGTCTGACCACAAATAATCTTAAACTGCAGCTTCCAAATTAGTCTTGATTAGTTTGAAAATATTTTGGGCTCTGGTGAGACTGGCAACTACTTTGTAGGAAAGACAGGAAGGAAAAAACATCGAACTCCTACAATTAAGTCACTTGATATATATTCTTTTAATTCTCTTATCCTCCCTCTTCCCAACTCTGTTCTATATAGAACAAAAAAGTAACAGAGGTGCCCACAGACAAGTGCTGCAAGAAATTCCTTCTTTTTCCCTAAGCAGAGCACTGTCTCAATCTCCTAGGATGACTGTGGTCTTTCTTTTTAAAAGAGTTCCAATATTTCACCCACACAAAACATCACTAGATTTTTCAATTTCCTAGTGTTATCATGTGATGTTGACAAAATAGACATGAAGCCTTGATTTGGGACAATTAGGGAAATAAGTTATAAACAAATTTATTATTCAAATTCCAAGGGGAAAAAAATCTCAAGCTGGAAATCATCCTTCATTTATTGGCACTACCATGTAGAAAACATTAAATCACTAATACCAGTGAAGTACTATCACAATTTATTTCAGAACTGAACTAGTTTAGATGACGAATGCCTATAAATAGCTAACAGGCAAACTTTGACAAGTTTCAGATTTTACTTATAACTTACTTGAATGAGATCCCATCCTTAGTCTACTAGCTTAATTACTTCTCCTTAGCTATAAAAACGATTATTTCACCAACCTGGCCTGGGGGGTCAGGAGAAATCAATAGGTAAGGTAGACGAAGATACACTATGTTGAAGAAGATGCACAATGTTGTCCCAAATGCACGAGATCTTTTCTCCTGGAAATAAAGACCCCAAGGCCTCCATTGCACTTTTATTTGAATGTACTATTTGGGACAATAGTCCCAAAAGGCCGGTATTTCCCAATTTAATCTGAGATCATAATAAAACAAGCAACAAAACTGTTTGGGATTTCAGTTTCTCACCCTTATCACCAAGACTCACTGCCTCCCATCATCAATATTTATTGAGCATTTACAGTGTACTAGGCACAATAGAACATACAGAAAACATTGTCCCTGCTCTTGAGGAGCTTACATTCTAAAAGGGCAAAAAAAATACAACTCTTTTAAAATGGCATTTTTGTTTGGTGTTTTCTGTAAAGTACTGAGGAAATTTTCTGTAGGGTGAGCTTTGGGTATAACTTAGCCCCATCGTTATTTAAAGAGAGGAAGTGGAAGGATTTTAAAGGCAGACAATGACAGACCATTCAGGATTGGTAAGGTTTACAGGGAGATAAACACAATCTCATCAACTAAGGAGAGATGTGCTGCAGTAAAGAGGATGAGGGAAATAGTTGGTGGGATGCAAGCAAAGGAAGCAGGGAGGGTATCTTAGACACTGAGTGGAGCCAGAAAGATCATGCGGCCTTTTCCCAAGTACACGGCCACCAAATAGGAATGGTTGGTGACAAGACAGAAGGCTAAAAAAGGAAGGTAATCTTGTGCACTTGCCAAATAGAATAAAGGGTTGAAACTGAAGGCAGGCCATAGAATACCAAGAAATTCTTAAAACCAAAATGATTTGGAAGCACAGAACTTTCAGTTAATGCTACCCAATGTCATGATGGGCCAAGAACATTGTGGCTTCCTAAGTTAGAAAATGCCATATACCAAAATTTTGAAAGGAACACAATACTTTTTTCCAATCAATCTCACCCTCCCCCAGAAAAATATTTTCTTCATTTTGGGGGGGGGGGGGCGGTGAGGAGGGGGGATTATGGGACATGGTTGAGAATGGTAGTTATATTAGTAGTATTCTTGTTATAAATTTTGCATTTAAACTTGGTAAAAGCCCATTAGCTGCCAAGAGGGAATAAGGAATACATTTCCAAGAATGTACAATTTACTTTAGAGAAGTTTCAAAACCAAAAGACTAATTTACATGAAAAGCTGTAGAGAAAGTAGTTGAAAAGTCCATTCATAAAACTTTTATTCCACTTACATGAACTTAATACACGGGTTCTTAACAATTATGCTTGGAGTGTTCATGAAAATTTCATAAGACATTAAACAAAGCTAGCCATCATCTCAAGTTATTTCCCTGTTAACTATTTTTACAGCACATGCATGTTAGGCAAGTATCAAAAAAAAAAAAAAATCACAAAAGCAAAAAAACAAAAAACAAAAAAAAAACTAAAAAAGTTAAATATATGGGTTTTGTTTTGTTTACTGCTGTGCTTGATATACACAAAGTAATGGATATCAAGCAATTCATTTTTACTGCATTTTTACTTTTACATTTGTTCTTAGGTTGCCTAAAACATTTAAATACAAATAAAATGTGTAGCAAAAATAATGAAAGCAAACAGCAGGTAACTTTACAAATAATGGAATGTGAACCGTTTCTGCCCTTATCCAGAGTAAATTGGGTCACAACTTTGTCTAAAGGAGCACTTCTGCCGCTGTAGCCAAAGTTGTGCACACTGAGATTGACTATTCCACAGAAACACATGATTCACACATGTAGGATCCATGGGATATCTGTTTCTACTACAGCCCTGTAAGTGCTCCAAGCCTTAAAGTACCCACAATAACTACACCTGTGACTGGAACCAATGATCCCTTTTATTCCCCACCAGGACAAACCAATATGTAGGCAGTTTTCTTTGCTTAGACATGGAAGCAGTTTTAACACTGGCCCTTGTGAAGCCACAATGTACCTAAAGTACTATGCCAAACATTTATAACGCATATAAAAATTCCACATCCCCATATTGGCCACCTCAAGATGAAAACAGATAACTCCCTAAATGTTAACTGGCTCTACTCCCCTAATATTAAACATAAAAACCACATGGGAAATATAGAAATTCAAATAGAAGTAACATAAACCTGTCATAAATCGTAAACAAAAAACTATTTGTGGGACAGCATGGATGACAAATGGTCTACTGTGTAAATTTTAGAATGAGGCAGACAAAAGTTGGAAGGCCGGTTAATTTTCCCCTCCTTCTCCTGCTTCAGCTTCGTCTCCTTGGGTATCTGATGTCCACAACTGGTTTAAAAAAAAAAAAAAAAAAAAAAAGGAGGGAAAGGTTTTTCAGCATATTTCGGTTTGTAAAAAAGGGAAAACTTTCATATGTATGCCAAGTCCTAGCATGTAACCATGTTTTAGTTGAAAAGCATTTTTAGAAAGAGCTCTACTGAAAGTACCTTCAAAAATACTTCAATATAATACATTTATTCCCCCCCCACACTCATCTTATAAGCATGGTACAGACACAACACAGTTGTCTTCAAATAGCAAAGTCAGATATAGCAAACTTTGTTTATTCGTAAAAGGTAAAGCAGAAGCAATCAAAATATTTAAAGAAAAAACACTGAAGTATCAAAAGCTATCAGAATATCGTGTCTAGAAGAGAAGTCTCAATCTGAGAGATGTATATATTAGTTGAGTACAACTAAAGCAGAATTAACCTAATTTGGTCCATTAGGAACTAAGGGAACTAAGGCTGACTACTCTCCTACACTGACTCCCACTCCAAAAAAAATCCTATACCACATGAAGTCCAGTTAGCATTTTACTCTGCAAATTTCGCTTTTCTGACACTTTTAGTTTAGAAAAGCATATCTTTATTTATATGACTCAAAATGAGTGCTGAACCAACAGTATGGTCAGAATCAAATATTCTAAGAGGCAAAAACAAAGCTTGTTTCATAGTGTGGTAGATAATAATATTGATTCTACTATTAATTTTTTCACTATTATGGTCTTGCAACAGGTGAAAAAAATTCTATTAATTCATTTATTTATTAATCAAATATATCTCTGGCCCAGAAAAAAGACTACTTTCCAAGGTCACACAGCTAGCCAAATGATCTTTTGTAACCTGTGCTCCTGTTATATCAACAACAAGTTTTGTAGGACAAGATGAAATTGTCTATAAGGTCTCTTTCTAGTTCTAGCCTTAAAGGAGTTTTGAATTTCATATATAAATGTTAAAAACTTGATACAAGATAGTTTTCTTTCTGGGGTAGTATGCTGATAGTCATGGTCAACCAGATTTAGACACAAATGCTAGGTTAGGTTTGGGCAAAATTTCTTCACTTGAGGACTGATCAAACCAACCTGTAATTCTATCAGCTGATGATAATAAGGCTCAGAGAAAACATATTAGTGACAATCAGAATGGGAACACTGGCTTTCTTCTTAGTTGTTGCAGTATATATACACTTTAAGCTATCCTGACACCAAAATTCAGCTGCCATGTGTACATTAGATTAGGTGCTCTTAAAAAAAGTGATGGGAACATAATACAGTAACTCAGGTTTCACCTTAGCATTTCCAACAAGACAAAAACTGTCAAATTGCTTCTCAAAAAGAAATAAATATTAAAAATTGAGCTACAAAGTAAAATATTTCATTTGACATGAAGATTCTTTCATACAGGCTGTGTTTATTCACTGCGGAGCTGGGGATTGAACCTAAGGGCTCATACATGCTAGGCAACTGCTTCACAACTGCCTCACCACTGAGCCACACTCAGAGCCTTTATTAAATTGATTTTGAAGTCACAGGGTCTTGGAGAAGTTTCTCAGGCTGGCCTTGAACTAGCAATCCTCCAGCCTCAGTCTCCTGGCTAGCTAGGGTTTGAGGCATGCAACCACCATGACTGACTCACTCTTGATTAAATAAAATACATTAAGTTCATAGATAGCTCCAAATTGCACTTTCTAAAGAACAATGGGAAAATCTAAGGAACCAAGGAGACATATAAACTAATTGCAATCTGTGGACTTCATTTGGATCCCAGTTCAAATAAAAAACTGTTAAAGAGACCACTGAAAATTGATTTAGACATTTAATATTTAAGGAACTACTGTTCACTTTTTGTGTAATGTTGGGGTTCCTTTTCTAAATCAGTACAAGGATAACTATAGCTTTCTATAAGTCTTTTTTTTTTTAAAGAGACTAAGCAAAGTAGATTTCCACTTGGATTCTGCAAAGTACCTGAAAATTTCCAGCTGACGTTATCAGTGCCTTACTGTATTCTATGCAAATATGGAGGCAACTTAAAATAATTTGGGGGGGGGGGGTACTGGAGATTGAACTCAAGGGCACTCGACCACTGAGCCACATCTCCAGCCCTATTTTGTGTTTTATGTAGAGACAGGGTCTCACTGAGTTGCTCAGTGCCTCGCCCTTGCTGAGGCTGGCTTTGAACTCGTGATTCTCCTGTCTCAGCCTCCCTAAGTGCTGGGATTACAGGCTTGGGCCACTGTCAGCCTAGCTGACTTAAAATAAGTTTTAAACAAATTTTAACACAGTCGCTACTTTTGATACTAAGTTGTTCTCTGACTAATATGAAAACACTCAAGATTTGAAATGGAAAAAATCATTTAAAAGTTAGTAATGTATTACAAAATTTTGAGGATTAAAAATTTTACAATAGACCTGTAACTAATGGAAGTGTACATTTTTAGTTCTTCAGTCTCTAACTAAATGAAGATAGTCTTCTTCATATGGTTTTAACAAGAGGGTAGACAGAATACTACATTTATTAATCATTCATATTGATCATTAATGATACTGTTATGTACTTACTGTCAAGTTGTCTCTCAGTAACTGCATTATTAGCGTGCTGTCTTTGTATGATTCTTCACTTAATGTATCAAGTTCAGCAATGGCTTCATCAAAAGCCTGTGATTTAAAAAGTAAATTTCAGTGCTCAAATAATAAAGATAGGTAAATCTCCATATAACAAGTAAAATACATACTGTCTTTGCAAGAGAGCAGGCTTTCTCTGGGGAGTTCAGAATCTCATAATAGAACACAGAGAAGTTAAGGGCCAGACCCAATCTGATAGGATGTGTTGGCTGCATTTCCTTTTTGCTGATTTCAAAAGCTTCTTGGTATGCTTGTTGTGACTGATCCACAATCCCTGGATAATAAAACACCAAAATGTACTGATAAAGTAAGTAGTCTGTACTTAATCTTCACTCCTTGAACCAAACCCTTCTTTTAATACCCTATGTGTTGACTGAAACATGAGCTGTAATGACCTCAACTAAACAAGACTTTAAAAGGCGGGCGGTGGGAGGATGGCACAACTTCTTTTAGATCAGATCAGCCATTTATTAATGTTGAAACAAAACAACCTTATAATCTCACCGTTCCATTTTCAATACTTAGTCTGCACTGATTCTCAGTTATGCTGTGGCCACTTTTTTTCCCCCAACCAATCCTGGGAAAACATCCTTGTACACAAAACTTGCTTTTCATAAAGCACAGATTTTAGAACAGAAATATTAAGCAGTAGATATATAGTCTCAGCACTCAAAAACAAAACCTGCCTAGACATTTCTGCTTATTATTCAACGCTCTGAAGCAATTAAAAAAAATTGTTTTTACTTCAGAAGGTGACTACTTCCACACTATTACATTTATACGAGTTCCGTCAAAAGGTTTAAAACAAAAACAGTTTACCTTTCTTATCATCACCAGCAGCAACCTCAGCCAAGTAGCGGTAATAGTCTCCTTTCATTTTCAAATAGAAGACTTTGCTCTCTGCTTGTGAAGCATTGGGGATCAAGAATTTTTCCAAAAGAGACTTAACAAGAAAAGAAACATATAATAAGAACAAAACATTTACAAAACAATGTAACTGCTTTTTTTTAAGCACATACTGTAGACTAAGAACTTTCATACCCAAACACTGTCATCAAGATAACAGAATGAAAAGGGCTCATAAATTTGTAGTTTAAATATTAGTAGAATGCTTTGGGCAGTGATACTTAAACTTTGAAGTTAGCGCTGGTTTGTTATGTAAGTATAAACTGAATATAGGTCCCCTTAACAATGTTTATCTATTCACATGCTGATTTCAATGAATATGAAGCATGATAGTTAATATTAAAGAACATTTTCTAATTAGCTGGCAAACTTTCCATTTAAATGCAATCATGGCATGAAAATGTGGAGAACCTCAAATGAATCTTTTGGGACTCCAGAAAAATAACTAAAGCAGAAATCATAATGTAACAGAACCAAAATACATGCCAAAGTAAGCAGAAAAAAATTATATTCATTTATAAAAACATAATATGAAGTAATACCTCACAATAGGTCATACCTCAAATAAAAGCTTAATTTTCAAAAGCAAATTAAGACAGTGAAAGGATTGAGACTTATAAATCTAAAGAGTAGAGACCTTTAATCTCATTAAAACGATCTTTTACTTAACAAGATACATGTTTAGAAATCATCACAGAAAAGCAGATAAAATTAAAATATCATCCCATAGTTTCGTTTAAAACTCTTAAAAATTTAAGCGTATCTGGATCCTAACATAGTAAAAATCACCCTCTACAACCACTTTAAAGCAAAAACTGTGGTGACTGTATTGGAGAAGGCTCTTAAACAAATGGATTTTTTTTTTTCAGTTGAGGAGGGAATAATTTCAGTAGCAGAATTAGATAAACAAAAAATAGGGCCACTCTCACCTCACTCATTCCCTTCTGCTAAGTGTATACTCTAGGACTTAAGTTGAGGACTCAATGAACCCCAAACAAACCAATTCTTACAAGGAAAAACAAACTAATTTAACACTTGGTTTCTATTCCATAAGGTAGTCGCCTAGTGACTAATATATAGTATTTATCTATTTATCTGTACAATCATTAGAAAAATGCTTTTAATAGTAACTCTGCATGTGTTTACCCACTATGTTCCAGTGGTGAGTAAGTAAAATACTTTAATCCAGCTACTCATTCTGTATGTAAAAATGAAGACCATAAACAGATACTGTTACTTAAGAATTAATCACTCAAGAGGTAAGAGTTTTAAACTGCACCCGAAAACTTAACCTCTTTAAAAGAGATGCTGATAAATGTTCCAGGAATTAGTAATTTATCTTTGTATTAACTTCTGTATTCCTAAAAACCTCTTACTTTACACTGGGGTAAATCATGGTAAACTAACAAACTGGGAATTAAAAGTATCAGTTGAGTACCTTTTTCCTCAAGTTGAACCCTAAATTAGCTGGAAAACAATAATAACTTTAATGCTATCAACCAACACCCACAACAAACAGGTGGGCTGCATAACAGTAGCCCAGGCTGCTTACTGACTTGAGAAATAAGTGTCAACACTAGTAAATGTTTCTAGTGAAATGCTGACGCTACCAAGTTCATTTTTTTCCTCAGAACCCTGAACTGTTGTAAAAGAAGTTAAACTATCCTGTTAAAAACAATGACACGCCACCCCCAGTCACTGCAAATGCCAAGTGAAACCATGTTAATTAAGATATTTTGGTCCCAGCCAATGTTTTGTGAACAAATGTCCATTAAGAGTTCAGCTAAGCCGGGCACAGTGGTGCATGTACGTGCCTGTAACCCCAGAGGCTTAGGAGGCTGAGGCAGGAGGATCTCAAGTTTGAAGCCAGCCTTAGCAACTTAGCAAGACCTATCTCAAAATAAAAAACGTGGGGATACAGTGGTTGAGTGCCTTGGTACTCAAGAAAAAAGAAAAATAGAAACACGAGGGATCACTTGGGTATTTGGTAGAAGGGATTTAAAAAAATCAGATGGGGGCCAGGTGCAGTGGTGCATGTGTATAACACCAACTAACCGGGAGCCTGAGTCAGGTGGACTGCGAAGTTCCACACCATTCTGGGGAACTTAATGAGACCCTGTCTCAAAATAACATTTTAAAAAAGGGCTGAGAATGAGGATGTAGCTCAGTGGTAGAGTGCTTACCTGTCAAAAACAGCCTTGAGTTTTTGATTCCCCAGTATCTTAAGGGGAGATAAATGGGGTCTTTTTCAATTGTAAGGAGAAACACAGTTCACTGGATTAAGTTAATTATAATGCAAAAGAAGCAACTAGGTAATGTTAAGTTGTCAAACTGAAAGAATAATGAAAGTTAATTTTCCAGATTTGGAAGACAGAAGAAAACAACAAATGCAGAAAGAGAAGAATGTCGCATAAAAGGAAATAGTGCTATTTAGAAAGCAGTGGAACAAAGAAGCAAGGGAAAAGATGGAGGCAAAGTAGAAAACAGAAAGGTAGAAAAGGATGATAGTCATTTTCAAAATGAACAAAAAATTTAGATAATAGTCTACTGAATACACAATGCAACTTTCTAAATTTTGTTCAACTATAAAAGTACAATGAAAGGAATGATGAGAACCTGAATTTAAAAGGAGTGGTTGTGGGCACACCACCATACAAGGCAGGCATTCTAGGTGTTATAGCTTCCAACTATAAAATGAGGGCTGGCTTGGCTCAGTAGTGCATACCTGTAATCTCAGTGCCATGGGAGGATGAGGCAGAATTGAAAGTTCAAAGCCAGCCTCAGCAGCCAGACTCTATCTCAAAATAAAAAGGGCTAGGAATGTGGCTTAGTGGCTAAGCACCCCTAGGTTCAATCCCCACCCCCAGAGGTCTATGCTGTTTATTACCTAAATTCAAAATCCTAGTTCACTGCTTACTATCTGTGTTGTCACTTTGACAAAATTCTGCAATCTCCCTGGGCTGCAGGTTTCTCATCTGTTAAGAAGGGGATATCAATAGAGCTGGAAGAATGAATTGAGTCAATATGCAGTATAGAAAACATTTAGCATGTAGTAAACAAAAAAGAAATGTTGTCATCTTTGTTTTGGAAGAAAAAAATCTAGTATGGGCCATGTTTTCTTTCCTCTTTAAGTACTGTTCAAGTAATTAGGCAAATTACAGTAAGAAAATATGCATACCATAGTGATCTTAAAACAACCCTGTAACCAGGCAATTCACCCACCCAGAAACCACCTTAGCCTTTAACTTTCCTTTTATGTGAACTTATTTCCTTATTTTTAAAAAAATACCACCTTATTTTTACCACCTGTGGTATTTCTCCCTCAATAGGTCTACTTTCCTGAAAGAAAACTAAATATTAACAGAGTTTCATATTTATGGTTAAAATATTTTTGCTCTCAAGAAAAAAAAATTTACTGGAAAGCTGTTAAGATCACAGTAGCGAATTGTAAATTTTCCAGAGTTCTCATTTTTATCATCACAAATACTATTTAATTACCTTGAAGTGACAGGCTCACTTCACTGATTTTCAATACATTTGCCAAATACCCAAATCTGAATAACCAGTTTGTCTGTAGTTCTCTATAAAAAGAACATATCCCAAAATGACTGCTAGTTTAATACACAATTCAAATGACAAGGGTTTTCCCTGGAGATAACTATTGTACAGCCAACTCTCCGTATTCACAGGTTTCATATTCATGTATTCAACCAACCACAGATCAAAAACATTTGGGGAAGAAAACAAAAAACTCTATGCTTGTACAAGACACTTTTCATTATTCTCTATGATATAATAATTACAGAGCATATTTTATTAAATATTAAGTAATCTAGCGATGATTTAAAGCATAAGGGAGGACACTCATTGGCTATGTGCAAATACTACCATCATTTTATTTTATGTATGGGACTTGAGTGTCAACAGATATGGCAGCGGGGCGGTGGGAGGGTGTCCTAGAACCAATCCCTCATGGACCAGAGGACAAGTGTAGTTTCCATTCTGCCACACAAAGATGTCTATGTAAGGGCTACTGTAATTAATTTTATTGTTCCAGGGATACTAAAACCACTCTTTTTTCACTATGAGTGTATGGTGGTGAAGAATACAATGATTACTAGTACATTACAGAATTACTGCCTAGATTAGTGCCAGAGAACCAGATTTTTAGCCATCCTTGCTCTTACACCATCAGTGCTGATGTCAAAACAGGGACAAGGACCAATAATCATTCAGTATTGTCATGAAAATAGTCATGACCTCATGGAGCCACTCTAACAGGATTCCCAATGACCCCGTACTACTTTTAAGAACTGTTGGTTAAAAGGAAGCTTTGCTACATTATACACCTTAAAATATGCAATACATTTTTTCCCAAACACACTTCAATACAACTGAAAAGAAACAGTTTGTTCTAAATACTTAGTTCTAAATGCTATGTTTTCCCTAAAGCTAATTTTTATAAGCTATTCAGCTTCCTCTACATTGTGTACCATTAATATCTAGTGGAAAGCTTTTAGTTAAAAGAGAAGAAAAAAGTACTGATTTCTGTTAGTAAGAAACAGACATTAAAAAAAATAGGGTGCCTGTCAATAAAGAAAGAACAATTAAGTGTGTGTGTAGGCACACCAATTACAAAATGCCAAGTAAATGACACTACTCTTCAAGAATATAATTAATGATTTTCTTGGCACTGAAATTCCCAGAAAGATACTAGAAGGACTAACTGAAATACTTCTGAGGAAGGAGAATGAGGTCACAGTACGTTAATTTTTTTCACTCTATATCCTGTTTTACAATATCTGAATTATTATCTAAAGCAAATACAATTTAAAATAACCTTTATAGTTTCGCACCTTTTACTTTTCACACACATGTATTCTTTTTTTGAGATGAGATCTTGCTATGTTGCCCGGGCTGACCTCAAACTTGCTGGCTCAAGCAATCCTCCTACTCTCAAGTCTCCTGAGAAGCTGAACTACAGATGTGCACCATCCCCTCATATACATGTATTCTTAACTTACAGGCTCCATAAAGATATTTTACACAATCAAACATTAAAACTGAATTACAAAATAGGCATAATTTGAACAGCTTCATTTAAATAAAAAAAAATTTTTAGAAGAATTTAAAGAGTGGAGGAAATTTTATTAGCTTAATACCCTAAAGATAACTTTTCAAAATAGTCTTCATGATCAAAAGCTCACTATGTACCAAACTTCTAAATAGTTAAAACGTGATAGAAATTACTGAGGTTGATGTTACATCAGATAATGAATATTTTGCTTGAAGAGAAAAAAAGTGTTTCTCTGAAAACCTAAGAAATTGCTCTTTTAAAATGACAAGTATCTGGGCACTATACTAAGCACGTATGTTCAGAAACAGTAGCAAAGGGGCAGGCTAAGCACCTCCTAATTACACTTGCATGACCCTTGGAAAACTGCTTTCTATGCAATGATTCTGGAAAGAGGAGGAGACCAAAGAAATACCCAGCAGAGGATGGGAAGATAGTGTGAGGCAAGTAAACTTGTCTGAAAGTCAGGAAACCTGATTTATCAACTGCCACAAGAAATGTGACAAGAGTTTCAAAGACAAAATTATGACATGACCCTGAAAGTAACACTACTTTAATGCAACATTAGTTTCAAAACTCCCTTCCCATTTTATCCCAGGAAAGCATCTCTAAAGTACTTAAACACTATCCACTCTACCATTATCCCTTAGATTTCCTTACATTCAAGGACACTTTTTCTTCTTTCTTTTTGAAAGGGAGTAAGAATTCATAGACTAAGCATCTTCAAACTAAACTCTTTTAAAAAAATAAAAACAAGAACTCAATTATTAAGTGTTTATATTTTGACTTCAGCTCTAAAGAATGGCCACCTGCCACTATACACTCAAATTAAAACTCTGAGCTACATGCTATGATTTGGGCTTGGCAACTAGAATAACAAAAAAATGTATTTCAAAGGAAAATTACAAGTTACAGAACTTTGATCCTATTTTCCCCCTTTAAAAAAGTAACCCACTCATTATAAATCGACATAACCTATAGGGAAAGCACTTTGGCAAAAATATATATAATAAGTATATAACCTTTGACAAAGCAGTTTAAATTATTGGGTGCCTATCTTTAAAAAATGATTCAAATGATACTTTTACAAATATAGGATGCTTTCAAAAGTCCTCCCTGCTGTTTAAATTTTTTAAAAATGCACTACTGGTTCAATAACAGAACAAAAATCATATTGCCTCCCAATGATTCACTGAGGAGGACACAGTATCATCAATCCCAGGACCCCTGCCAAAACCACAATTATGAATTTAATGGTGAGGAGTTAGTAATACAAATATAAATCAAGGGAGGAAAATCTACAAAATAACTGGCAGGAACTCTTGAAAGAGTGCCAAAATCATGAAAGGCAGAGACTGAAAGACTGACCTACAATAAAAGAGAGTAAGCAAAATGCAAAGTACATCCTGGATAGAATTCTGGAACCATCCAGGAAATGTGGTGGTACAATTTGTGAAATTTAAATAAGATCTGTAATACCTTATCTATTACTTTTATTACATTCCCAGTTCTGTGATTATATAACACGACACCATTTGGGGAACTTAGTGAAGGACATGAGAAATTTTTGATACTATTCTCCCAGTCTTTCCTAAATCTGAAATACTTTCAAATTTAAAAATTTGAAAAATAAACTGGTTAGAAAGACAACTACTACATGTAGAGAAGATTATTCTTCTCTTTGGTTATTTAATACAACAATTATTATCTAAAACAAATTTTAAAGAAAAATTCTCTTAATTAGTGATTACCTCTGGAAGATAGGCTTAACAGTATGTACATATCCTCATATTCTTTTGTACTCATGTATTTTTCAACTTCCATATTGTATTGGCATTACTTTTGAATTTAGGAAAGAAATGGCACAAAAACGATACATTTGTACAGAAAAACAAACTGGGAGTTAAATTTTATAGAATCATTGAATTTTAAGGTGGAGGGGGGAAAAAGGTTCTCACTTTATCTTGATGGTGTTTTTCACCAACTGGTTATAATATTAGTTTAATTTTCACAAAGGTAATTATGTACACAAAGGCATTAGCAAAACAAATCAAACCCTAATGAGATATTCATGGAAGTTTGAAAATATAGCAGGGCTAACTGTGACATGACCTTGCCAAATAAAGACCAAGCCTCCATAAGCCTTTCCTCTGTTTGAGATTATACTATCATGGCTCTCTTCCATGAACACAACAAATCACAATACAAACATGTCTATTTTCAAACAGAGCATGCACAAAAAAGGAAGAGAATGAGAAAGGGAGAAAAAGAATATCCCACCAGTGGTTAAAAGGGAGAAAGGAAACGGAGGTATAAGAGCCCTCAAATGTGATTCTCATTAAGTATAGAATCCCAAAGTCTAAAACAGAAGCTATCATCTTTAGTAAAATTAAAAGTGTGTACTCACAAAATCCTCCAACCTTCTTATAGCAGAGAAAAAAATTTCAATAAGATGGTACTATGTAAGGGACTAAAAATATTAATTCTTACTGTATGACCTAATGAAAGTCATGAAACCTCTCATCTTTTGTTTCTCAGTTCATTGAAATGGAAAAGCTAGGCTGGATAGCCCTTCAACTCTAAAAGTCAGTGATTCTGTAAAATTCAATTCTCAATTTATTTTGTTATTCAATTCAAAAACTCACAAAGTACTCCACAAATGTCACTTGTTACAAATAAAACAGTCTGGTATGATGGCATACACCTGTAATCCCAGTGAATCAGAAGGCAGAGAGGCACAAGGATCCCAAGTTCATTCAAGGTCAGCCTCAGCAATTTAGCAAGACCTTGTCTCAAAATAAAATAAAAAGGGCTGCAGGCATTGGTAGAGGGCCTCTGAGTTCAACTCCCAGCACCATGAAAATAAATAAAACATCCCCCTTAACAGGAAATAATTTAATTCCAATTCTCAAGCACAATGTAATTCAAATTTCTTGTCATGTACAATTCTTCCATGCACAGAGAAATAATATTTACAGAACTTTTACTTTACTCTGTAGAGTTAGCTGCATATCATTCCTAGATCTCTAAATATTCCTTTTTTTAAAAGGCATTAATTTGTTGCCAACAAAACCCATTAATCTGGAAATCAGGCTCTTTACTCCCCCTTGTGGCTAGAGTGGCTTTCATTCATCTCTGAACCGCAACTTCCTCAGCTGCTTCCAACCAACCAAAGAACTTCATTAAAAATGTTAATGACAAGCAGGCATGGTGGCACACACCTATAATCCTAGCTACTCAAGAGGCTGAGGCAGGAGAAAGACCCTCAGCAACTTAGCAAGACACTGTCTCAAAATAAAAAATAAAAAGGACTGGGGATATAAACTTAATGGAAAAGCATCCCATGCCCAGTAAATCCCCCAAGAACTAATTTAGTATATAGGTATTTCCAGACATTTTTACTTTATGCAACGTTTGGCCTACTGGAGTAAAATTTTAAGAGTTCTATGAGGAAGTCATATATAGAAAAAGTTGTTTGACTTCAGTAACAGTAGACTGAGGATAAAAGGTAAAAGAACTGTTGACCAATCACTTAACCGAATACATTTTCCAACAATAAACAGATGGCAAATCCTTACCATTTAACTTATTAAAACCAACCACATATTTGATAAAAAAAAGGTATACTTGAGAAATATCAATGCTACCCTAAAATACTGTAATTCCTGTAAAATGTAGTTCTCTAATTTATATTCCAAACAAAGCAAGACTGCACAAAATAATGGAGACAGAATGCTTGGACTGTTTCTTTACTGATTTTTAGACAAATCAATTGGGTGAAATGGCTAACAAATGAGACTAAAAATTGCTAAGTTAAATCAGGTTCAGGGAACTGCTTGCCTCTGGATTACTAAAGCTAGCAAAATAATCCCAGGAAGTACAAAGATTTTTGATATTGTTAGGTACTGGGGATTAACTCAAGGACACTCTACCTCTGGGTTTCATCCCTAGTCTTTTTTATTTTGAGACAGGGTCTCATTAAGTTATCCAGTCTGTCGTCCAACTTGTAATTCTCCTTCTTCAGCTGCTGGAATCAGCAGGATTACAGGTGTTCACCACTGCACGTGGCATAAAGTACAGCGTTTTAAAAACGTTTTAGTTGGGGACACATCTGTAAATCCCAGACTTGGGGGGCTATGGAAGGATGACAAAATTGAGGCCAGCCAGGGCAACTTAGTGAAACCTTGTCATAAAATAAAAATAAATGAAAAGGGCTGGGTATGTAGTTCAGTGGTAAAGTGCCCTGGGGTTCAATCCCCAGTACCACAAAAGAAAAAAAAAATTAGAACAAATCCAAAATGTAACCCCTGAAGACAATCAAAATAGTAAAAAGTACCAAAAAGAACTCACTGAGCAAAGATATGTTTCTGATTTGGATTTCTGAAATGATAGGGGCACAAAGAGTCAGGAAAGGAAGACAGTCTAGGGAAAATGACAAATGAAAAAACACAAAAACTCACTGAGCAGTAAATGGTACCCATTAAAACCAACACTCGTGAAGTAGCTCTCCTCCCCTACCCAGAGCTCCTTTTACAGATGGCCTCAACCTCGACCTAGGCTGAAGCTGCTAATAAACCAAGGCCCCATTTTGCAATTATTTTCATCACAAAACTTTGTTTGCTTAACATGTCTCATTTTCATAGAATTTTAAAAACTTGTATATCCCACATTGTATATTATTATAAATTCCCTAATGGGATTACATTTTTTCAGAACTTTTTATTTTGTCTGGTACTGGGGGTTGAAACAAGGAGCACTCTACTACTGAGATACATCCTCAACCCTTTTTATCTGAGACAGAGTCTTGCTAAATTGCCCAGGCTGGCCTTAAACTTGTAATCCTGCCTCAGCCTCCGGAGTTGCTAGGATTACAGGTTTGTGCTACACCACGCTCAGCCTTACTCATATTCTATTATTTGTGTGCATGTCTTCTTCCTTTCTAGGTTGTCAAGACAAGAGGAGGGGCTTTTTATATTTATTATTCTATGGCAAAGGGCTTACAAAACTGCAGGTAATTAATAAACATTAAAACAGAAAAAAAGAGTTTCACAGTTAAGCCTGTAGAACCTGTACAAGTTCACCTCCCTAAAATAAGGTAGTACACAGTTTAGTTTCCTTTTTAGAAATATTAGATGTGAATACCCTTCCGGTTTTATTCCTGTGATCCAGAAAGAAAGTCTGGCTGGGTGTGGTGGTGCATGCCTCTAATGCCAGCTATTAGGGAGGCTGTGCCAGGAAGATGGCAAATTCAAAGACAGCCTGGGTAATTTAAATTTAGCAACATTCTGTCTCAAAAAATGAAAAGGGCTAGGGGAGCCAGGTGTGGCTGACACACACCTGTAATCCCAGTGCCTCAGGAGGATGAGGCAGGAAGACCACCATGAGTTCAAAGACAGCCTCAGCAACATAGCGAGGCACTAAGTTAAGCAACTCAGCAAGACCCTGTCTCTAAATAAAATATAAAAAAGGCAGGCGGAGTTAGGGGATATAGTTCAGTGGTAGAGCACCTCTGGATTCAATCCCCAGTAGAGCAAAACCACCACCAAAACAAACCAAACAAGAAGAGCTTAAAAACAACTTCTTATCAGATGGGAACAATTAGAAAGAAAACTAGAAGGCAAAGTCATTACTTGACAAAACAGTATGATTATTTTGGGATACCATTCTTCCCAATATCTTCCACGGTACTAAAGTACTCATCACATTGAATCGAGAACTTGCTTTTACTATGGTACAGCCTGTCTAATTAGAAAGTCCTCAACTGTCAATTCCCAAGAATCTATTTTAAATAACATATTTTTGGTGAATTTTCATCAAGTATCTCTGGGTTGAACGAGGTCCAAGTGTGTCATTCTAAACTCTGGGCAATGGTGATTATCATGTTTTAAGAAGAAAATAGCTGACATATCTGAGAAAAGCAAGTGTAACGAATCAGAATGAAGTCAAGTAATGAAATTCCAACACAACAAAAACTAGCTACTCCCTGTAAATTAAATATGATACAGACAATTACTGAGTGGACAACAAGTTGAATATGATCTCTTGCACACAAATGCCCCTAGTAAAATGGGAAATATTGTATTAGAGTGGCCTGGCATGATATTCCTCCCAGGCCAAATTCAAACTTGTGCCACCTAAAAAATTAAGTATATCATATTCCTTCAGTGTACTTTTATTACAAAATTAAATACCACAAAATTCAATGGTCCTGTTTTCAAGGAAAATGAAGGAATGGAGCCAATCTTCTTAAGCTGAAAAATGACTTACATATTAAGATTAAAGTAAGTTCTAAATAAGAGGATGAAACAAACCTCTTAAGGCAGAAAGATGAGAATTAGCAATGGCTTGAATCAGGGACAGTGAGAAGAACAAACTAGAGCTAAAGGTTTTATGTAGGGGACTTTGGCAAGGAAGGAGCAAAAGAAAACAGCAAAGTTACAATGAGAAATATGTGCAACAAAGAACTGGGAAGTAGCAAGTTCAAGTGAATGACTATCAGCAACAGTAAAAGAACATTTATAATTTATCTTTTGTTCATTAAAATTAGATCCAGTGCATCCTTATAATATCACTTTCTTATTTGGCAATGCACACTTCTCTTTTGAGTCTAATCCTGAGTAATGCCCATTTGGGTGTATTATACAAATGAATTATCAGCACGAATGTAAAATACTGGAAACCAATGAACTAGACAACACAGTAGTAACAGTTTGAAGGCAGCTTCAAAATGAAGACCAACTGCAGCCTTGAGCACACTGAAACTGACAGAAATTCTGAGTCCTCTAAAACCTAGGGCAGTTTATCCTCAATGTAAAACTATAATAGTACCATAAGAACTATGGGAACTAGGATGAAATTACAATAGGGATCCTAGGAATTCTAGAAAAATTCTTAAAAGGCTGATTAGAGTTTCAAAGGAGTGGAAGTTATTTAACTTAGCTGACATGAGAACACCCATAATTTGGACTTCCAAAAATTTTCCTCATACATTCTTCAGTACCAATGTACACACACACTCATCTATTCTGAAATTGAAAATTTATAGTGGAATTAATTTCATATTGTAAAGGTTATAAAGGTAAATTACTTCCTAATATTGGGCTTCCTGTAAGTGCTAGAATCACTTTCCGACATGAGAACAGGAATTTTAGTCAGCGGGGGAAAAATCTGAAGTCTTTCATAGGTTAAAGATACCCCAGAAGCCAAAAACAATTCTGTAAAATGAGGTGTAAGCAATGATTAACAACCTGATGGAGGGCATTAAGAATCTATTATTATTAATAAGAAGCTCTAAATTTCCTTATAAAACAGGATGAGGCAAAGACTTTTGCAGCAAGGCTCTCTCTCCTGAAGTTCTGACAGAATAATCTTGAACATAACTCTCTTAAAGAACTCCACTTAATTTGCTGGATTTACCAACTCTACTTAATAGATAAGACTTGTTTATTCTAGAGTCTTCATTTCTAGAACACTGATGCCCATAAATTGGGCTCAATGCTTGAGGCCTGTAGGTTTTCCACTCACTCTCAGAAATACCCTTCAGCTTCTAAAAGCAATTACATGCTTACCTAGAGTCTGCTATTTGTTTACAAAATTATGCCACTATACAGGCTAGAATTACTTAAATGTTAACTAATGAAATACAATTATGAAAAGATGTGGATGAGCAACTAAAAGATCAGGAAATTGCACATATAAGATTCTGAACCAATAAATGGCCTATTTAATTTCTCACTCCAAATTGCATTTTATGGAGAATGCATTTGCATTTAGAAGGGTGGCTTATGCAAGAAATACAAGAAATGATTTCCAAACTCTGGATCTATACATATTTAAAGAAAATGTCTTAATCACACATGAAAAACAGGCAAATGAATATGTTTTAATTTAAAATAAATGTTTAAAACTAAGTATGACCACATGTATGAGCTACTTTTCAAATACTCAACAAGAAGTTTCTGCTCTATCATTTTAGAGGTGTGCTAGCAAGATTTCTTTAATGACAAACTGGCTAGTCTTAAAATGTAAAAAAATGAAAAAATTACTCATTGTAAGTTACTATAACTCTAAGATGGCTCATTCTCCACTTTTCTAATTCAAATATATAAGATAGGGCTAAAAAACTTTTTCTTTAGAGTAAAAGAGTTGGATCATTATTTCACAAGTGTCTATGTTGTTCTTATACTTTTTTTAAATTTTAATTTCACTCTCAAATACTATAATTTTTCCCTATTCACTTTTAACTATTTTTACAATTTATCACTGAACATCTTCAAGCAATCCAGCATCTCTCAGAGGTAGGATCTCATTCCTAAGTATTGCTTACTATAAATGGGCAATCTGTTGCTCCTAATTACACTAATTGGTTATTCTCTTTTACACTAAACAAGGAATGCCTGCCTATCTTCATCTTCCTTTATTTTTATCACTTCCAATTTACATAACCCAGACTGCCCAAACTGTACAAAATACCTCACCTGAGTGCCAGCACTTACTGTTAAAAAAGGCTACTGAAACTTATTACCAAAATGACATTGTTCAATTTATTCCTTCCCGGAAGGCACTATAGGTATCTATATCACATCAATTCTTAATACTTTAAAGCACATCAAGAACTGTATGTGACACACATGTAAATATATAACTATGAAGTATTCAAGATGAGTAAGCATTGCAGAATTCTTTTAAGAAGCCCTTATTCCAATAAACGAACTACCTAATTGATTTTCAGCTTAAAAGCTAACATTACATAGAAGTCTTTTTAAAAGCCCAAGGTACATGCTGATAGATTCAAACTAGGCAAGACCCAAACACTGCCTGGTTGCCTATCTTGCCCAGTTCTGCTTAATAGCAGTTCTGTGGGCTGAAGATAAAAATCAGTACCTGGCAACCACACCTTAACACTGTCCCAAGCAAATAAAATGTACAGAGCATAAAATGCAGTTCAGTGAAGTTAACTGAATCACTATTATAGTAGTTGATTACTTAACTACAGTTGCTGTTACAAATGGCAGACAATTTTACAGCTTCCTCTCCCAGACCTCCTTTAATAAAGAAAGGAAGCTTTCTTTGTCTTATACCACCAGTTTTCAAATTTTTAAGTGAAACATTTGAAGATTTGAAGGCTGACATGGATCCTCTGCCCCAAAAACACACAACTTCTTGGATCACTTAAACCCATTTATGGACCGAGTTGAGAGATCCCTGTATTATTATAGGCAGGTTCATCACTGCTTTTAAAACTGCCACAAAGCTGAGAACACAGAAGGAAGTCAAGGTGCTTTACCAGATCCTCTTCCTCCACAACACTATGGGGTGGGGGTATTGTTTCTATTTAATTGAGCTCAATGTTCAAGAGAGACTGAATGGTATTTACAATGTTAAAACTGTGGTCGACTCAAACTCTTGAGCTCATTTTACACAATATAGTTAATTGAGTTTGAATTAGGTTTTCTAGTATGTATTCCCTCATACTTTCACTTTATCATTACTTCCAAGATAAAAACTGCCTAATTTTTGGCTGCGTATTTCAGATTTAAGCAGTAGTAGCATTAGATTATCACTAGCATTAAATCCTTCCAACCACCAGGAGAACGCCTTGGCAGAAAAGGCATATTGCATTAGTTCACATAACTACATTTGATGTTTCAAATTAACAACATAAGAAATCATTTCAAGTCCTTCTGCATTAGGAAAATGTTGTAAAGATTACTTTAGTGGCCATTTCCCACAGTAATGCTAACTCCCATAAAATAACACTGGTCTCTCTTTTTGTCTGTTTCTTAAATGGCATAAACATTTGGTAAATGCATATAACCAGAATGGGTTACTAAAGGGATTCTCAGAAAAACTCAAAAGAACTCCAGCAATTAGGCTGCTTTTTTGGGGGAAGAAAAGGATATTATCTCACCTATTACAATACATGGGCTCAATATAACAATGCAATCTGGTTCATCACTGATGCTACTGGCCAACATTAATTCCGCAGAAGAATTACCTGTCTTTTTTTTATTCTCTGAAATTAAGAAAATCAAAGTACATGCTTTTATTAATTCAGTACAATGATTCAGGAAAAAAAAATTAAGAGAAATAACAGCTCTGCTGTGTTTCTTTCATTTTACTAGAAAGCAGAAAAGGAATTTTATGTTAGGTAGGAAACTGCCTATATGTAAAGAGTAAGGTTATCATGAATAAATGCTGAATTTTCCTATCAAGTTCAAACAGAAAAAGCCTAGGAAAATTAGCAGTGCTGCTGACAGTCCTACTATCCTCTTTCCCCAAAATAAGCTGGTTTATTTAACAAATACTTGAGTACCTAACTCTACATTTTGAACAATGAAAAGATCACTGAGAGATTACTCTTGGAAGGACAAAACCTGGAAGCAAATCTTATTTAGAATTCTCTAAGCCATTTATATTGTAAAGGAATTAAATTTTCAAAGCGAAAACTGTGAGAAGTCAGTGCTGTTTCAAGGAGGTCAACATGCCATGCCTAGTGACAAGCATAGACCCCCCTTAATAATCTTAGAGACTATTTATTTTTTTTTTTTTTTTTTTTTTTTATTTTTATTTTTTTTGGTACTGGGGATTGAACTCAGGGGCACTCGACCACTGAGCCACATCCCCAGCCCTATTTTGTGTTTTATGTAGAGACAGGGTCTCACTGAGTTGCTTAGTGCCTCGCCATTGCTGAGGCTGGCTTTGAACTCGCGATTCTCCTGTCTCAGCCTCCCTAAGTGCTGGGATTACAAGCG